>QEPC01007512.1:13433245-13535195 GCA_003113815.1 Sphenodon punctatus
ACGTCTGATATGGCGTGACGGGGTGACCCCGGCGGGGAACGAATGGGTTGATTTTGGTACGGGGCCAACGGGCCCCGTAACGTCTGAAATCACCCTGGCTTTGGTGAGATTGAGAGTTAAAGAGCCTGATTTCTAATTTTAAATGCTTCTCAAGAAAAAGCTTGTGGTGCCCTCAGGGATTTTTATTTTTTTTCCACATCATGACCAACAATATTAAGCACTTACATGTAAGTTCCCCAAGCCCGTTCCCCAAGCCTGTAGCTTGGGCTTCATCTTCGATTCTCACCTTTCCTGTAAACCTTACATCGACTCTGTTGCCAAGTCCTGTCGCTTCACCCTCCACAACATTGCTCGGACTCACCCCTTTCTCTCTGTCTCCTCAGCCAAACCCCTTGTTCATGCCATGGTCATCTCTCGCCTTGACTACTGCAACCTCCTCCTTGCTGGCCTCCTCCGCTCTCACCTGTCCCCCCCTCATCTCCATCCAAAACTCTGCTGCTAGGGTCATCCACTCAGCCCGTCGCTTCGACCACATGCAGCCTCTCCTCTCCTCGCTTCACTGGCTCCCCCTTCCCCAACACATCCTTCACAAACTCCTGGTATTCACTTACAAAACCCTTCACAACCTGGCTCCCCCTTACCTCTCAGCCCTAGTCTCCTTGCACATTCCTGCACGCACTCTCCGCTGCTCCTCTGTCCCCTCCCTCGTTCTCCCTCGTCTCCCCTGCTCTCTTAACCGCCTTCGTCCCTTCTCCCTCGCTGCCCCCCATGCCTGGAACTCCCTCCCTGCCCACATCCGCCTTGCCCCCTCCCTCCGCACCTTCAAATCCCTCCTCAAAACCTACCTCTTCCTCGCTGCCTTTCCCGACGCCTGTTAGAACTTCCCTCTCAGTATTTACTTCCCCACAGACTCCTGCCTAACTGCAACCAAGCCAAGCCAAGCATGTGCCCCTGAGACTTCGCATCTGCTTGAATGTTATTTATCCCTTGTCTCTCCCTATGTCCCCTCTCCTTGTCTCCCCCTCCGTGTCTATGAGATTGTAAGCTGTAGGCAGGGACCACGTCTTTCTTATTGCTCTGTAAAGGACCAGCTGGCGCTATACAAATGCTTATAATAATAATAATAATAATAATAATGTTGTTACCATATCTTGTAACATCTTAGCAAGAGGCTACCTAATGAAATGACCAGACCCCTGGATAGGGTGGCCATACCTCCCCTTTAAAAGAGGACACTTATGAAAAATACATGGTGCAGGGCTGCACTGGAACCAATGCAGCCCCGCAACATGTATTTTTCATGAGCGTCCTCTTTTAAAAGGGCGGCATGGCCACTCTACCCCTGGATCCAGCTCCTACCCTCAACCACTGAAAGCGTGAGCTCAGGGCAAGGGAGCAGAGACAAGGGAATGCACACAAGATAGGGGGCGGAGCCATGATCTGGCCCTTCCTCTTCTTGAGCGCACCCCTACCCCCAATTTCCAGACGGCTCTTTGAACCTATGCTCATTTTCCACATTGGCTCCTGGGAAGGAAATGATTCCCCTCCCCTGAATTTAAAGGAAGTACTTTTACAAACAACTAACTGGTAGAACTGCTGGGTTTTCCCCTGGGTTGTTTTATTTTTTTAATTGTGTAAAGCGGTTAGGCCACAGGATGCTGTAATGTGCATTTAATCAACCATTTTCAACAAGACACCAAAGTTTAACGATCGTGTTTATTCTGTCATATGCATCTTTTGCCTCGCGTGTAACAAGTGCCCCACAATGCACCATATAAAAACCAGTCGCAGTATAACTAGGTTCGAGAAGGGACTTGATAAGTTCATAAAAGGTAAGTCAGTCATTCCATATCTCACAACATTTTGAGCGGCCAAAGAGGGAGAACCCTGCACACTAAGCCAAAAAGTTCCACCTCTCTCAGCCTAAAAGCTCCACCCCTTTGCACACGCACATGCATGCACACACACCGCCCTCCCCACATTCCAAGTGCATAGAGGGACAGATGTTCTCCTGCTTCTCATCCCACTTGTCATTCCATCCTCTCCCCATTTTACTCTCAAGTGCTTTTCCTGGGAGGCAACTAGGAAAGGGATCACTTCATAGACGTCCTGTTTTTGTATGGTTTGCCGGATGCATCTGTTGTTGGAGACAGGATACTGGGCTAGATTATTGGTCTGACCCAGTCTAGCAGTGATTATTTTCTTAGGTTTCATTGAAAGAATCCTACTGGATGCCTGGCTTATAGGTCTGCTCTTATTTTCTTTCTCTGAAAGTGAGTTAAAGCAGAATTCACCGTTAAAAGTAACTAAATTCTGGGCCAATAACGTTTGCTGAGAAAGCTGGAAACTCCTGTTACCAGATGATGATTGGTCCACCCAAAACAAACACTCTCATTTTACCACCGGCTACAAAAGCTACATGCTTTTCTCTTAATTGCAGAACAGCTGTGCAGCTTTACAGGAATTTTCCAAAGGTTTGCTTATTTGAACAGCACACTGAAGGTAATTGTTTCACATTTCTCATTAAAGGCCCAGTCCCACAAGAGTACCTGGCTGCTGACAAGGCTGTCTTTACTAGTCAGATGTTCTTAGACACTTTTTGCTAGTGTGTGTCTCAAGGCCTCTGCCTGTTGTGAGGACATGGTGTGTGTGGCGCGCGCACACAGGGTGTTCTTGGACGTTATGCTAGCTGTGAATGTCTGGTCTGAAATGCAGCTAATGTACTGGGTGTAAACAGATGGACAGTTGCCCCGCCTCTGCACCTCCTCACCCCCAGGTGACCTGTCCATGTAAAGACCGGCTGCCGTATGTGCAGGCAGAACAGAGGCAGGGCAGGCTCCACTGGCGGTGCCCCGGAACATCCAGCAGTTCCGCCAGTGGAACAGGCTGCTGGAGGCGGGGCTGCTGTTCATCTGATTGGCCCGCAGCAGCTCCAGCCCCCTTCTCGGCACCATAGAGCTGCGGGCAGCGGCTTAGAACATTGGGCGGTCTTCCCACAACTCTGTGGTGTTGGGGAGGAGGCGCGCATGGATTGCAGGCTTTGGCAGCTGCCGAGTCTGTATAAATCTGGCGCAGGCGGGGCTGGACGTGGGTGATATGGGGTTGGCCACCCCTGGAGGTGGGGGGGTCCAGCCCCGGGTCCATCTGTAAACACCCAATGTCTCTTAGTACCGTGCTCCTGCAGCATGTTGGCTACTCGCTGGCCCTGCATTGCTTTGGGCCCATCATGTGGGGAAGGAGCTGTACAAGTTGTTGTGAGTTGGGGGAGAGCACAGAGGCAGTTGCCGCCACTTCTCTCTCCCTGCTGTCACCCCAGCCGCACACACTTATCTGGGCATCAGGAGCAGCAGCATGGCAGGTTCCAGGGAAGAGTGGCAGCGGGAGCAGCTGTCGGTCCGGTCCCAGGGAGTGATGGTGGTGGTGGGGCAGTGCAGTGGCACCAGCAGAATTACACGGGGGGGGGGGGGAGTAGGAGAGCCCTTCCTTTTCTGACATGACCATGTCCCGTTCCTAGCATCATGACATCATGATGCTCAGAAAAGTGGGGTGGTCACATCAGAAGGTGGGGGAGAAGGGGGTACTGCCCCCTTCTGATGTGGTCATGCTCCTTTTTTGATCATCACGCTGTCACGATGCTTGGAAGGGGTAGGGCCAGGTAGGAGCTGGAAGGGAATGTGACTGCACCCCGTTGCACTCGCCTCCCAGTGCCTGTGGGGCAGTGACAGGTCTCTGTGAGTCTCATATGCTCCCATAATCATCACCGCTCCCTGGGACCTGCTGCGTGGCTGCCACTTCTGGTAAGCCCTCCTGCTCCATCTGGTAGCCGCTGCGAGGTCACGTGGCTACCCAAGAACTGGTACATCTAGTCAACTGGGGACGCATTCAGGATTGCCTGGGTTGGCAACCTGGTCATGTACTTGCTGCGCCTGGATGGCCAGGTTGCGGCAATGACCGGGAACGCTTTTTACCCACCAACTTCATCTGGTGAGAAAGCCGCAAACTTTTTTTTTTTTTGTAATCAGATTCTGATTTAACCGCTGTTGTACACACCTTGGTAACCTTGAGGGCAGGGCTGCTGCAATGTGCTGTCTACATGGGGCTGCTCTTGATGACTGTTTGGAAGCTGCAGTTGGTACAGAACGCGGCGGCCCAGCTTCTGTCGGGTTCGGGTCACTGGGAGCACATTACACCGGTGCTCCAGAGTCTGCACTGGCTGCCACTAGTTTTCCGGGCACAATTCGAGACTGCCTCACCCCCCCCGGGTTCTGGATCGGCCTCTACGGTCATCCGGGGATGCCTTGCTGGAGGTTCCCCGGGTTTCCCGGGGGGCCACGCAGAAGAAGGCATTCTCGGTGGCTGCGCGGTGCCTCTGGAATTCCCTCCCGTAGGGACACGTGTGGCCCAGACCTTACGGCCTTCCGTAGAAACTGCAAAACCTGGCTGTTCCGTCAGGCATTTAGCGGGGGCGGGGGGGGTAATGAAGGAGGTTTTTTTTTAATGTTTGTTGATTTTTGATTATGTTTTATGATGAAAAATTGTTTTATATTGATTGTTGTTAGCCACGCTGGGTCGCCTGTAACGGGAAACAGCGGGATAATTTTTAAATAAATAAATAAAATAAATTCAAAGTGCTGGTGTTAAGCCCTAAACGGCTTGGGCCCCAGGTATCTGAAAGACCACCTCTCCTCCCTTATGTTCCGTCATGGCCTCCGAGGTCAGCCGGGAGCGCCCTCTTGAAGGTACCGTCAAGTTTTCACAGTAAGGGCACACAGAGTGGTGTCCTCGGTGGCTGCCCTACAATTATGGAACTCTCTCTCCTGGAAGATCCCTCTAAGCCCAAATCTGCTCATCTTCCCAAAGAGATGTACACCCTTTTTGTTTGGCCAGGTGTTTGGCAGGCAGGGATAGGGTGGGGTGGGATTGGATGGAGGAGTTAGAGAAAAGGTATGGGGCGGTTAGGGTTGTTGAGGTTTTTTTTAGTTGTTTTTATATGATGTAAGCCACCCTGAGCCTTATTGGGAAGGGCGGGGTAAAAATTGAAATAAATAAATACAGAACCACGTATACCTCTCTCTCCCTCGTCATGAGCCACTACCCTCTGAGCTAAAAGACTTGGCTCTATTAGCCCCATAGAACCTGGCTTCTCAAACTGGGGTGTTTGTAAGGTTTTCTGGAGGAGCACAAGACAAACCCTCCCTCCCAGCTGGGAAACACCTCACCCACACACACTCTCTGAGCTAGGGGGAATCTCCAAAATAATAGGGTGAAAAGAAGGAGAGAGGCAAAGAACAAGGTGGGCGGGAGAGAGCGAGCGAAGTAATAGGAGGATGGGATGGGGGGAGAGGAAAGGAGAGCAAG
The DNA here is from genome assembly GCA_003113815.1 of Sphenodon punctatus. Classification (NCBI taxonomy): domain Eukaryota; kingdom Metazoa; phylum Chordata; class Lepidosauria; order Sphenodontia; family Sphenodontidae; genus Sphenodon; species Sphenodon punctatus. The sequence continues at coordinate 13,438,604 of QEPC01007512.1, forward strand.
AGGTGTGTGTGTGTGTGTGTTGGGGTCTTCAGCTACAACAGATAAGTGGAAGGCAGTGCAGTTCAAAGAGTAGCAGGCTCACATGAATCTGGAGGTGTTGGGCACCACTGCACCGTAGAGGGGGCCATTGGGCCACACCCTACTGTGCTTCAGAATGTAGACCCTTTTCACACAGACACTCTAACACTGATAAAATGGGGGTTACATTTTAATATACATATTGTAGGGCACCCATAGAGCACACCTGCAGCCCTGCAACATGTGTAATAAAAATGTAACACCCATTTTATCAGTCTTTGAGTGTCTGTGTGAAAAGGGCCGTAGTTTTCCTGTCTTAGGCCCTTTTCACACGAGACGCCCCCACCCATCTCCGCGCAGTTTCACTGTGTGTGGAGATGGGTGGAGGCGCCCGTGTGAATGCCGCGGGGAATGGGTGGCAGTGTGCATGCACTCCTTGTGCTACACCCATCTCCCACGCGGGGAGGAATGGGCTCCAATGCCCGACGCTCCATGAGTGGAGATGGATGGAGGGGGGTGGAGATGGGTGTGTGGCCATGGGAACAGGCGCACACTCACCGCAGCCGCACACCCACCCACCCCACCCACCGCAGTCTGTTTAAAAACCGCCTTAGCCATGAATTTACACCCTTCCAAAGTTGTGGGTTCTTGTAATGGTTTTATTATTATTATTATTATTATTATTTATTTAAAAAAACACCTCAGAATGCCTTGCTGAAGGGCATAGCTCTAACAGGGTCAGGTGGTGCAGCTGCCCAGGGGTCCATGAGTTGGGGCGGTGGGCATGGTTCTTGGTTAGGGTGGCCAGATGTGCAAATTTTAGAGGACACTTATAAGAAATACAGGTTGCAGCTCTGCAACAGCGCCAGTGCAGCCCTGCAACCTGTATTTCTCATAAGTGTCCTCTGGCCACCTTATTCTTGCTGCTGGGAATGTGGCCTATTCCCTCTTTTGCACCAGGGCCTGTCCTAGCCTAGCTATGTCCCTAGTCTTGTTTCTCTCCTTTTTATTTTCTTCCTTTCCCTTCCCCAATTACTGCTCCATTTCTGACCGGGCTATGGCTTGGGCATGTTTTATTTCATTTTCAACTCTTAGAGCAAGTCCTGAGGTTGGCCGTTTTTTTTCTCCCCCTGTGTCCTAGGTTAAGAAACAAATACTGGATGAAGAAATTTACTGCTCTCCCGAGGCTACGGTCTTACTGGCGTCCTATGCTGTGCAGGCTAAGGTGGGTGCAGAAAATTGCTACTTTTTTTTTTTTTAATAAAGTACATGTAATTGCAGAGTGCTAACTAATTCATAAAAAACACCGTTAATTTGGTGTGAGGAAAGTAGGTCAGCCGGTGAAGTGCTGCAGAACAGGGAGTGTTATCTTGGCTGTGACTGCTTAAAGAGTTAACTCTTTAAAAAAAAAAATAATTAGATCCAATTCTCAGTCTCGTTTTTTTTCTATAGTGCTAAGGAGCAGAGTGCAAACAGGTTGGAGGTGAAATGGGTAGCAAATTTTGTAGCTGCAGGTAATACCCCAAATTTTGGGTAGGTGTTTGGGTGCCTGACTGGTACCCGCATACCAAAATGGCTACCCAACTCCCGGTATTATTGTTACCAATTTTTGGAACTTACTAAACATTTATCTATCACAAAATGGAAAATCGGTATCTCAGTAATGGCAATTCAGTAATTTGGTTAACCTGGACGGGCACTAAAAACAAGAACGGTTTAATACCCGATCCGCTTGAGACAAGACAGATACTGCAGTTTCCAGTATTAGCTCTAAAGCAGGCAAATAGCTAAGTCCTGCAGCTTCTTTGCAATTTGACTGTAAGCTTATTTCCGATATGAAATCACGTCGTGGTTTCTGTGGATTCTGTGCTGTGGATTCTGCACGGTGCTGTGGATTCTGTAAGCGGCTCTGAAATACAGAGTCTTCCATTTTGATGTCAATCAGTAGAAATGGAGGGGGCTCATTCAGCACCTCCGAGCAGGCACTGCACATCTTCCACGATTGGCTTAGCCCTGCTGTTTGGGTCACACTCACCCTTCTGCAGAGAGACGGTCAGGGCTGGATTAATAATTATGCTGACTATGCAGCGGCATGGCGGTTCCCAGGCTCCGGGTTGGTCGGCACTTGTGCGCTGAGACACCTACCTAGCCTGGACATGACCTTGCGCTGCAGCTGCTAGGCAGGCACTGCTCAGCTGGAGAGGCAGTATGGCATTGTGCAGAGCCACTAGTACCACTGACTTCCCAGCCCTTTGGCTTCTATTCTGCCCTGCTCCAATTTGATACCGGCCAGCTCCTCTCCCATCGCTCTGTAGGCAGCACATGGTGGGAGTGGGGGCTGTGGACCAGGACTGGCCTAGGTCAGGGGCCACTGTGCACTGGTGCAATAGGTGTGTAGGTAGGCTGGATGGGTGGGGGGACCTCAAAATCTGGCTTAGTGTGGGATCGTCACGTCCTTGGTTCCCAACCTTCTTGTGATCATGAGTCATTTGTAAAGTTCACGATTTATGGTGAGCTGCAACTTTATTTTGAGAATGCTAAGTCATATAAATAGGTGATGTTCTAAGGTTATAAATAAGCAGAAAATAAAGTAGTTTGTTTTTACAGTACACCTGTCTTTTTACAAAGCCCTAGCTATAAACCGCTTATAAATAAACAAATTTTCTGCAGCAGCAGTTCAGGGCTTCTCCCAACCCCTGCACCCACCCTACCAGGCGTCTCAGGGACACCGGGTGGATTTTAACCTTTTCCTTGACAGTTTGAGGCATGCACCCACTCTCCCTCCTCCCTCTCAATATGTTGCATTTGCTTACTGAGATGTTGCAAGCAACATGAAAGGGGTATCACAAGCAACGTGTTGCACTGCTTGCAAGCCTCGGGTCCCGGGGACCGTTGGTTTATTCTGCCCCTGGGTTACTACTGTGCTGCTGAAGCTCTGGGTGTGTGAACTGAATACAAAATAGCTGAAGGAAATCTCTCATACTGACAGGCTGCCTGCTGTTTTTGAATCAGCCGTTGTGTTAGCAAACATAGAGGTGGGTTTGTTAGAACAACAAGGTTCCGCAGTATAACCTCCCCTGTTTGGACACCTCTGGGGACAAGCAGTTTGTCTGCTCAGCAGAAGTGACTGAACATGGGTGATGCTTCGGGTTATTCAAGTTCCTTTCCTGAGCTCTCTTTTCTTTTCCTGTTGCAGTACGGTGACTATGACCCCAATTTTCATGAGCCTGGCTTTCTAGCGCAGGATGAGCTCTTGCCCAAGAGAGTAAGCATTTATTTACTACACGTTAAAATGTGTCTTTTAGGCTGCTGTGCAAAGGAGGGGAGATGAGCGGAACATCGAGCTTTGCTTCTGTCTCGGAATGTCAGCGTGGTTCCATATTTGAGCTTGGCGAAAGGTCACAGCTGTGACCTACGCTGTGACCTACGTTGACATGCACATGCTTTGAAACGTGTATGTGTGTGTGGGTGGGTGGGTGCATGTGCAGATGTGCAGGACATGCTGACTTCAAGCATGTGTCTTGATCTCCTTGGAAGAAAACCAACGCCCGCCCCCCTCTCTGTAGGTCCTCAGGCAATACCAGATGACGGCACATATGTGGGAAGAAAGGATAACTGCCTGGTATGCAGAGCACAGAGGGATTGCCAGGTATTGGAACAGGTCTTGCCCAAGGTACTCTGGTTAACCCGCTGATTTCACTGCCGTAGCAGAGTGAAGGGGTTTGACCCCAGTTATGGTGCTGTCAGGCATCAGATCAGAGCCCAGGCTGAGTTGCGAAAGGATCAGGGCCGGGCGATAGTCAAATCAGAGCTGAGCGATCCATAAACATAGTCATGGGTGAGCCAAGGGGTCAAGCCTAAAGGCCATTCCCAACTGAGAGGGGGACAGGACTGAAGGCCTGGACAGAAACAAGGAACTGGGATCGGGGACAGGCAGGCTGGAACACAGCATGTAGGAAGACAAGCAGGCTGGCTCAGGAACAAGATGATGGGGAGCCTGGAAGTAGGACCTGGGAAACGGGCTCAAACAGCTAGCAAGACTGAGGAATAGTGTGGTCACACTTCCCCTTTAAAAGAGGACACTTATGAAAAATACATGGTGCCAGGCTGCACTGGAACCAATGCAGCCCTGCAACATGTATTTTTCATAAGCGTCCTCTTTTAAAGGGGAGGTATGGCCACCCTACTAAGGAATGGGGCCTGTGTGAGTCCACACTTTATTCACTTCTCAGTGTTTGTCTATTTACAATACAACCAGTACAGTTTTTGTACAGAGCTCCTGCTCTTAGCAGTCCTTCCAGGCTCTCTGTCTCCAGACTGGCTCCCCTCCCCTCCCACACCAACCCTTCTCTTGGTCTCTTCCTGGCCTACAGACCAGCTCCCTTTCTTGTCTGCAGCCCCCTTCTGAGCCACCCAGAGGCTTTTTATCCCTCCTGGCTGGCTAAGCCACGCCCACTGGGTGTGCCCCTGCAGCCCAATACTTGGCTCCTCACAGGACCAATGGCCCATTTAGCCTCTGTTCTGCTACAGTGGGTTGAAAACAAGTAGTAGCCAGTCAGAAGCTCGATGGGCAGGGAATTGTAGTAGAGGTGCCTGAAATGCCAAGAACAGCAGTTTAAAAAGGGATGGGCATTACAAATTTGGACGAATCCATAGCTGCTCATAATGGGCCGTTACGGATTAATCCACACTGAATGACAACAGTGGCAACACACCTGTTGCGGATTTGGTTTTAAATCTATTTTAAAAAAAAATCATTGTGCATGGGCAAAATGGCTGCCAGACTGTTCTGTACATGCGCAAAATGGCCACCAGACCGTTCGGTGCAGACAGCAGCATCATCACCATTTTGGAAAAGGGCAGCCAGTCTGCACATGCACAGCAGCCATTTTGCTCATGTGCAGACCAGCTGCCATTTTCCAAAATGGCGCATACGTAGAACGGTCTGGTGGCCATTTGTGCATGCACCATTATTTTTAAAAATAATAATAAATATTTAATTTATAGATTTAAATACAGATCTCCGATCTGTAATATGAATCTGCAATTAAATCTGGAAATTGCAGATCCGAATCCTCAGTTTCTCCCAGACACCCATCCTAGCACCCTTTCTTTCTTGTGCTAAAATAGCACAAATTCTGCAGTCTGGGCCTCCAGTGTTTGTTTCCTTTTCTACTCCAGATACGTGGCTGCTTGTGGGGAGACATGAAGCAACTGCAGCCATCTTTGTGGAATTTGACTCTTGAGCTAAAGTGTTTCAGAAATAGGCTCTGGTGGCAGCACAGAATTATAGCCTCTGGGTGACGTGAGGAAGACTTTGAGTTGGCCAATGGGATGCCAGTACTGTTACCTGCTGGCATATATCCTAGGGAAGTGGTGGTGGTGGGGGAACCCTACCACAGGTACTCAAAAGGAGCAACCCACAACCTCCTGCTGGATAGATCAGTCCTTGGTTGAGAGGTCTCTGGCGTGGTGGTGGTGTTTTTTGCTACAGTTTTAAAGACATGTTTAAAGACAAGTTATTTCTTAAGAGAGTTCTCTGCCTGAGATCAGGGATTAATGTTAAAGGCAGAAGGCTGGGAATGGCTGAAATTCCTAGGCATGATCCTTCTCCTGTCTTTTCTAGGGATGAAGCTGAGATGAACTATCTGAAAATTGCCCAGGACTTGGAGATGTACGGGGTTAATTACTTCCCCATCGCTGTAAGTGCATCCTATGACGGGTTATATTTTTTACAATGTCTCTCGGAAAGGGCCTAGGATAGGGGTGCGGAACGTTTTCCTTTCCTGGGCCCACTTTGAAAGTGAGTACAAGCTCCGAGGACTGCATAGTCGTGGGAGGGGAGGGAGCCAGGGGGCTGCTGCAGCGGCACTACCTTGCATCTCTCTCCCGGCACCCATGTGGCGAGCAGTTTACTTTGCGATCTTCGTCAGACCTTCTTGTCTTTCACAGCAAAATAAGAACTACACAGATCTCCTGTTTGGAGTGGACGCCAAAGGGATTCATATCTACAGCATCAATAACAGATTCTCCCCCAATAAGTCTTTTGAATGGAGCGCGATCTGCAACATTTCCTACAGCGAGAAAGAGGTAGGCGGAGCCTGTCCTCGCTCGGATGCTCTTTGTGCATGGTCGAGTCTGTGCACAGGGATTTGTAGAGGTTGGGCGTGAGCGAGGCACGTTGGGAGGGATGTAGCTAGGTTGGAATGGGTCCTGGTGCAGAAGATGGAATGGTTCGTAGCACCCAACTACCAGCTAAGGATATCCAGCAGTGGTATCCCTACATTTGATGCTGGTGGTATGCCTGGGCCTTGGGCTCATGGACTGTGGTGCAACTGCACCCCTCCACATTGACATTTAATTTTGTTTTATTCAATTCAATTCAATATCAATTTTGTTTATTATTAAAACATTTGATATTCTGCCCCTCTTGCCAAACGCAGCTCAGGGCGCCTTACAATATATAAAAATACACATATAAAAAATACACGATCAACATAAACATAAAACCTCTAAAACGGGGGGAGAAGAGGAGAAAAAAGGGAAAAAACATCCCCCCCCAGGAAAAGTGGAGAGAAGAAATCAGTGCTCCACCCTTACCACGCCCCCATAAAAATAAAATTAAAAAACCACCCTCACCCATCTCCCTCGCCAAAGGCCTGGTGGAACAGCCAGGTCTTGGATTGACATTGAAAAGTGGAGAGGTCCGGGGCTACTCGGGCCTCTGCCAGGAGGGAGTTCCACAGCCTTTGTGCGGCCACCGAGAATGCCCTCTCCATAGTCGCCCCTCAGGATACCTGGGGACTTGAGAAAGGCACTCCTGGTCAACCGCAGGGGCCGATCCAGAGCAGAGGGAGTGAGACAGTCCCACAGATATATGGGGCCCAAGCCGTGTAGGGCTTTATAGGTAAGAACCAGCATCTTGAATTGGGCCCAGAAGACTATAGGCAGCCAGTGCAGAGAAAGGAGCACCGGTGTAATATGCTCCCGGAGGCCCGTTCACATAAGGAGACAGGTTGCCGCGTTCTGCACCAGCTGCCGTCTCCAAACCATCACCATCGGCAGCCCCATGTAGAGCATGTTACAACAGTCCAGTCTTGAGGTGATGAAAGCATGGGTGATAGTGGCCAGGTCGAAGTCTGAGACGTACAGCCAAAGCCGTCACACTAGGTGTAATTGGCGGAATGTGCTCCTTGCCACAGCTCCAACCTGGGCATCTAGACGAAGCTGCGCATCAAGGAGCGCTCCCAGACTCCGAACCTGGGGAACCAGTGGGTGGCGAACCCCGTCAATGATGGGGGACGCTACACCCACCACCTTTCCCACTTGGATCACCTCCATCTTGTCGGGATTCAACTTCAATCGGCTCGCCCTCATCCAGTTCCCCACAGCCACCAGACATTGTGTAAACATCGAGACTGCGGGGTCTGGGTTGGATGAAAACGAGAGATAGAGTTGAGTGTCATCAGCATATTGATGACCACGAACTCCAGAGATCCTCATGATCTCGTCCAGTGGCTGCATATACATGTTGAACAGGAGAGGGGACAGATTGGAACCTTGTGGGACTCCACACGAGAGGTCCTGGGGAGATGAAAAACGGTCCCCGAGCACCACTCTCTGAGTTCTTCCAGCCAGGAATAAGCAGAACCATTTGAAAACAGTCCCGCCCACCCCGGCATGGTCCCGCAGGTGAGTCACCAACATCTCATGGTCAACGGTATCAAAAGCAGCCAACAGATCTAATAGAATCAGCAGGGTTGAGTGACCCTGATCTAATTCATGGTGAAGGTCATCGACCAAAGCCACAATCTCAGTCTCAGTGCCATAGCCTGGACAAAAGCCGGACTGCGAGGGATCTAGAAAACTGAGTCAGTCCAGATGCTCCTGCAACTGCAGAGCCACTACCCGTTCAACCACCTTCCCTAAAAAAGGAAGGTTAGAGACAGGCCGATAACTGGCGAGGGAGTTTTGGGAAGCTTGTAGCCCAGATGGAAGTAGCAGCTGTACTATATGTGTTGTGTGGATAAGTAGCAGCCTTTAGTCTCGAGGGCTATCAATCTTATCACATTCCCTGAGTCATTAAAATTGACTTAAGAAAATAATTTGGCTGGTCACAACATTTCAGCCAGGGGAAGGGAGGAAGAAAGACCAGAGGAGGCCCATCCTTGGTGCTGCTGACCTATTCTGCTACATTATCAATAGGTTTGGCTTTGTGATGATCAGGCGCAGCTTGGCTTCTGATTCTGTTTCTTCTCCCTCCTCAGCTGACTATTAAGCCTCTTGACAAAAAGGCTGAAGTCTTCAAGTTCTTCTCCTCACAGCTCAAAGTGAACAAGCTGGTAAGCATGGTCATTAGCCTGAAGGCAGCATTGCTCCCCACTGGATCGAGTGATGACGTGAGAGTGGGAGAAGCGCTGGTGTAACATGAGGACCCCTGGCCTATGGAGGGTCTGTGGTGACACCGTGGGTGGGTGTGGGGGCGGGGACAAGAGAACAACATAGGCATAACATACAGGCCTGCAATGCAGTGAGGCTCAGCCTCTGAAAGGAATGTTATGTTTAACTGATCAAAAATGAATGATGGCAACATTTCCTTTTTTAAATGGGTGAGTCCTATGTCAAGAGGGAGCCCATGCCAGCATTTTGTACAGGGCCCCAATTTCCCTAGATCCAGCCTAGACTGGATCTACAAAATGGTTGTGTAGCCTGCCTATGAGCATGGCATGTCTTGGCATTGCCGCGCAGCCCTCTGCAGCCAGAGGATTGAAATGCAAACAAAAAATGTCAAGTGCTTCTGCTTTTTGGCAGATTTTGCAGCTGTGCATCGGAAACCACGACCTGTTCATGAGAAGGAGGAAAGTGGACTCCATTGAGATCCAGCAGATGAAAGCTCAGGCCAAGGAGGAGAAGGCTCGGAAGAAGGTAGGGTTTTTGGATAGGCATCTGTTGCATTTGTTAAAAAGGTTGAACGGCCGCTTCACTGTACATGGGTTTGAATCTGCCTTTGCGTGTTGTATACCATGAGCAGAGAGGAAGGTGTGTATGTGTTTGCTGGTGCATGCTTGGAGAGTGGGGTCCAGGAGTTGCAGGGTCTGGTGGTGAGGTCTCTGGGGTGGGGCGGTTAGGTCCCTGCAGGGAGTGCCTGGACTGCCTCTGCTCCAGAGGGGTCCCAGCCAGGAACCCAGGTGCAGGACTCAGGAGGGTTCTGGCCAGAAGAACCACTGTAGGCTGATGCTCATGCTTCAAGACTCATGACAGCAGCAGGCAGCAGGAAGGCTCCCGGCTGGATCCTCTCCAGAATGATGGCCTGTAGTGAGACTCCTAACTGGCACCGCCTCAGGCTGCGGAGTTCCCAGCGGAGGCCCATGTGTGACAGTGGCCTGGGCTGCCACAGCTGCCTCTGGATAAAGGCCTTTTTTACACGGTGCCCCCCCCCCCCCTTGCAAACGTGTGAAGGTGGGGGGTTTGCCTGTGCGAACGCCACAGCAGGTGCGGGTGGGGATGGGGGGGCGCCCGTGAGACTGCCGCAGCTGGTGTGAGGGAGATGGATGGGCGCCCGTGAGACAGCTGTGGGTGGGGGGTGCATGTGCGCTCCCACGCTCCACCCACCTCAACCCATCACCCAGGCATGGCGCAACGGGTGCCAATGCCAGTTGCTCCATGTGTGGAGATGGGTGGAGGTGGGTGTGTGCCCACGGGAACGGCCACACACCCACCTCCACCTGCTGCCGGTGCACACCCCTCCCCCCCATCCCCACCGCGGCCCGTGTGAAAAGGGCCACAGTCTGAAGGGGCATGTGTAGGATTGCATGTGGTGTATGTATGAGCGCTATCCTGTGGGTAAATGTCCTCTATCCCTGGGTTAACTCCCCAGTGGCCCCACCACACACAGTTGACGGGACTGGGTGGTAAAAGCCTGTGGTTGCATCCCCAGAGTTCCCTTTGAGGTAGCATGTAGATATTTACCACAGGGATTAATGTACACACACACACGGATCTGTGGGAATATGTATTCCTCCAGCCACTCTCATAAGCATCCCAGAGTCCTTTGCGGCCACTGTCCATGCTGCTCTGCTCACCACATCCTTCCTATATGCAGCGGGGCAGCTGTTGGTGATTTAGATGCACTGGGCCTGTTCTGTTCCCAGCCTGAGCATGGCTTGTTCCCTTTCCAGATGGAGCACCAGAAACTGGCCAGGGAGAAGCAGCTTCGAGAAGAAGCTGAACGAGCCAAGGAACAGCTGGAAAGGCGCCTCTTCCAGCTGGAGGATGAGGCCAGGCAGGCCAACGAGGCGCGAGTGAGTGTTGCCACAGGCTCGTGCTGTTAGCAGGCCTTGGAGACTGTCTGGGGTACAGGGTGTGGAGCGTCCAGACATGGGCAGGTGGCTGGTTTGGAATGGGGAGTCAGGATTGGGGCCAGAGTGGGGCACCAGGATGTGGAGTGGTGGAATCAGGATCCAAGAGTCAGAAGCCAAAGGCTTATGCCGAGTCGGGAGACAAAGCCAGAGGTCAAGCCAGAGTTAGCTGGAGTGGGGGCAGGCAGGGCAGGAAGTAGAGCAAGGCTGGGGAAGCAAAGGAAAGACAGAGACCAAGAGCAAGGCCGGGTCCAGGACATGGATCTTTTATCCATCCCGAGGGAACTGGGTGACCTTCTGTCCCTTCCAGAGACCAGTGCAGATGGGCAGGGTGTGTAGTTGATAGGGTGGCCACCATATATGCAACTTTTAGAGGACACTTATGAGAAATACAGGTGGCAGAGTGCATTGGAGCCAGTGTAGCCCCGCAACCTGTATTTCTCATAAGTGTCCTGTAAAAGTTGCATATCTGGCCACCTGAGTGGTCGAGACAAGTGCGGAGGAGGGCCTATAGGATGCAGCCATGGCATAGGCAGAGGTGCTATTGAGTAGGGGTGAGGAACCTCAGACCTGGGGACCAAATGCAGTTCTGGGATAGTTTTTATTTGGCCCCTTTCCAGTTCCTGGCTCTGGCCCCTGGAACCAACTCCTACCCCCCAAAACTGAAAGACTGAGCTCAGGGGAAGGGAACAGAGATGAAGCCATGCCCACAAGGACACACCCCTTGGGCGCCCCTAACTTCTATGTAGCCCTTGGAGCTTGTATTATTTTCAAAGTGGCTTCTGGGAGGGAAAACGTTCCCTACTCCTGCCTAATACGGCCGTAGGGTATTATTTATATCGGTCCTCAGACAAAGAACAGTCAGTTCTTTCTGTACAAAAGTCATCTCTCTAGTTTCCAGGACAAAGAAATGGCCTTTGTGGCACCTGAGTTTTGTTGCCCAACATTTCTCAATAGCAGTAATATCTGCCTGTTGCTCGGCTTCACGTTCCTGTCAGCTAGTCCTTGCGGCGGTCGACAGCAAAGACAGGTTATTGTCTCTCTCAGCCTCACAGGATTAAAAGTTGTGTTCAATTGTTTGTAAAGCGCTCTGAGTGCCGTGGTGGGGTGGGGGGTGCTATATAAAAATAACTTATAAATAAGCTTGTCACTGATGCTCCCTTGTGTCCTTTCATTCAGAGTCCCCTTATCCCTTGGGACTTCTTGACTTTGTGAATGTTTCCCTATTGTCTCTCCCTATGGGCCCCTCTCCTTGTTTTCCCTCTGTTGTCTCTCCTAGATTGTAAGTTCCTTCAGGCAGGGACCTGTCTCTAATGAATGATTGTTCAGCGTCAGGCACATTGCCACTGCTATATAAATACTTGATAATAATTCATGTCTCCCCCTCAGCTCCGTTCTCAGGAAACGGCAGACCTGCTGGCTGAGAAAGCCCAGATCGCAGAAGAGGAGGCCAAACTGCTAGCCCAGAATGCTGCTGAAGCTGAGCAAGAGAGGCAGAGGCTAGAGCTCACGGCACTGAAATCGAAGGAGGAGAAGCGCCTAATGGAGCAGAAGATGCGGGAGGCCGAGCTGATCGCCATGAAGCTGGTGAAGGAATCGGACAGAAGGTTAGTGTGGCAGAGTGAAGGCAGAGTGGGCTGGGATGAAGCCAAAATGGCCACTGAGCACACCCAAGATGGCTACCAGCAGGAAGCTAGTGGGCCTGGGGCGTGGCCTGGCATATAAAAGGAAGTAGGGGAGAGCTGTAGTTGGAGACACGGAAAGAGAGAGCCTAGAGGGCTGTCAGGAGCAGGAGCAGGAGCAGGAGCAGGAGCAGGCGCAGGCGCAGGCGCAGGCGCAGGCGCAGGAGCAGGAGCTCTGTATATAATGGTGAGAAACCAGACTGTATGTACCGTAGTCAATATGCCTGGTGAAGGATGTTCTGGACACTAAATAAACAAGCACTTGGGAAGTGAAACCCCAATGTGTGGACGGTTGATTTGCGGGTCTGATCCAGGAAGGGGAACTAACCCCAGAAGTGTGTTCCTGGGACAGACTGGTGGTAGCAGCTCATGGTAATTCCCTAGAGGGCGCTAAAGAGAGGAGACACCAGTGCGGCTGCTACAGTTAGGTGGTGCTCCTGGCCTCGCTTGCTTATGGGAAGGGCCCCGTGAATTCTGCGGTGCTGCGATCGCAGCCATTTTTACATAATTTTGCATTCGATCCAATTGTTGCAGAACTTGTCTCTGTCAGCGCAGAATTACAGCCTGAGTAGGGAGTACTATGAGCGAGCCAATGAGATGTCAGCACTGGGAGCTAGCCAATGGGATGCTGGCACTGTTGGCTGATGGTATATACTCTGTGGCCATAAAGCCTTCAGCTACAGCTGCTGAAGAGGAGCAGACCATGGCCTCTCAGCGGGAGAGATGATCACTTCATGATTGGTCCATATGATATTTTGGGAGGTTGTTTTTAGCAGATGGGATGCCCAAAGTGGATGCATGGGCATGCTGGAAAATCCATCTGCATTGATAATGTGGGGTTTGCTTAATTTGCATAATCTATTCTGCTTGCAGAGTTTGGCGTTGGGTGGGGAAAGATTGCAGAATGCACAGCGCTCTGCTCAAGAGGTGTGACGTGTGGCTGTCCCAGAGAGATGCTTCAGAGCCTCTCACACCTTCTGCGCTGTGTCCATTCTCCGTTCTTATCAGCTGTTTTAGACTGGATGTAAATACGTTGGATGTAACCAGTCCCTTTTGGGATGCACATGAGGAGTATCCTGTCCAAGACCCAGGTGCTGTCTGTCTTGGAGCTGGTGAGACCTCACCTGAAGTACTGTGTATTCAGCTTGGGACACCCCACCTCAAGAAGGATGTTGGCAAATTGGGGAGGATTCTGGGAAGAGCAAGGAAGAGGATGAGAAAGGGTTCAGAATGCAAGTCCTATGGGGAAAGGCTGAAGGATATGGGAATATTTAACTGGAGGGGAAAAAAAGAAGACAGAGGGACATGAGAACAGTTTTCAAATATCTAAAAGCGTGCTTCAGAAAAGATGGAGAACGGCTGTTCTCCACTGACACATGAGAGAGAAAAGTTGGCTGGACAAGTATCTGTCAGTGATGCTGACGGTATGAGGGGAGGGGATGGAATCTGTTAGCTTCTGACTCTGACACGGGTGGATTGCAATGGAATTGACATCTAGGGCGTATACTCATGGTCTTCTTGCTTGACAGAGCCAAAGAAGCTGATCATCTAAAACAAGATCTGCACGAGGCCAGAGAAGCAGAACGAAAAGTGAAGCAGAAGCTCCTGGATGTAACTAGGCTCACTTACCCTGTAAGTCAGAGTAGATAAATAACTGTAGGATCCATTGAAATGTGTACGTACGCAGCGTTAACCTACAAGCTTGTCAATGTTACACACTCCCGCATGTTGCTGATTAAGCACATCGAAACTTACCAAAGCTAATCCAGTTATGACTTCTGCCCTTCAAGATTTCCAGATTATTTAAGGAGTATAAAATAACGATACACCAAGTCAGTATCTTACAGGGAAGAAGGACGAAAGATAGCTATTTAGAAATCTACTGGAAGTTCTTGGAGTTTGCTGGAAAGGAATCCTCTCCTGCCAGTAAGCTAAAAGACTTTTAAACTTATTTGACTAAGGAAAAAGAATTTTGAAATGAAGCTTTCCCTTTCTCTGTTATGGAAAGGGATAATTGGATTATTGTTTGTAGATTATGAAGTGCAACAAAAATGATAATGGGTATGGAATGGCTCCCCTCTGAAGAGAGACTGGATCGGTTGGGGCTGTTCAGCTTGGAGAAGAAATGACTGAGAGGGAATATGATAAAAGTTTATAAAATCATGAGTGGTGTGGAACAAGATAATAGGGAACGGTTATTTACCTTCTCAAATAGTACTAGAACTAGGGGACACGCCATGAAACTAACAGGCAGCAGATTTAAAACAAATAAAAGTATTTTGTCACTCAACACACAATTAAATTGTGGAATTTGTTGCCAGAAGATGTGGTCAAAGCCAGTAGTATATCTGGGTTTAAGAAAGGGTTGGACAAGTTTCTGGAGGATAGGTTCATTAACAGCTCATAGCCAGGTTGGTTGGGGAAAGTAACCTCTTACTGTTGGGAGTTGGGAGTGAACAACAAGGAATGGATTGCCTTAGGGCGCTTTTAAACGAGCCCTCTCCCAAGCGGGGGAGGGCTCAACCTGGCGTCTAAACCCCACGTTCCTCTCTACGACGTGTCTGATGTTCCAAAGAGCATCAGACACGTCGCAGAGAGTATGTGTGCATGCGCGTCCTTCTGTGCATGCGCGTCCTTCTGCGCATGTGCACTCTGCCAGGGAACCCGGAAGTGTGGGTTAAAACCGGCACATCGGCGATCCGCCTTGAAGGGGGCAGGATCGCCGGGCCGGCTTGACGCGGAGGAGGAGACTCGGCTGCGCTCCGCGTCGGGCATTTAAACGGACGGTCTCAATGGCGGCTGTTAAAGGGCTCAGCCGCCATTTCCGTCTCGTTTAAAAGCGACCTCATAGTGACCTGTTGGGGTACTTTCTCCAAGCTTTCGAGATTGGCCACTGTTGGAGACAGATGCTGGGCTCGATGGACCATTGGTCTGACCCAGTATGAAACTTCTTATGTTCTTATATATAAATACACATGATCAGATGCATTTTCATAGCCTAAGTATTGAGAATTTTAAAAAATTGTCTTTGAATCTTTTAATAAAAATATTTTTAAAAAGCTATACAATGTCTTTTACTATCTACAGTAGCTGGATGTATTAGGTGACCACATGGTAAATCATCAGTGCATGAACTCAGGGTGATAAGAATATAAGAACATAAGAAGTGCCACACGTAAGAAGTGTCAGGCCAATGGTCCATTGAGTCCAGCATCCTGTCTCCGACAGTGCCCATAGTTGGTTGCTTGGGAGAAGTGCCCACCTGGTCCCAGTGGGGAGATCCATTCCCTGTTCACTCCCAGTTCCCGACGGTCAGAAGTTAAATCCCCCAAACCTACCTGGGTAATAGCCAGTAATGGACCTACCCTCTGAGAACTTATCTGATCCTTTTTTAAACCCAGCCATAGTACTGGCCTTGACCACATCCTCTNCGATCACTTCATGATTGGTCCATATGATATTTTGGGAGGTTGTTTTTAGCATATGGGATGCCCAAAGTGGATGCATGGGCATGCTGGAAAATCCATCTGCATTGATAATGTGGGGTTTGCTTAATTTGCATAATCTATTCTGCTTGCAGAGTTTGGCGTTGGGTGGGGAAAGATTGCAGAATGCACAGCGCTCTGCTCAAGAGGTGTGACGTGTGGCTGTCCCAGAGAGATGCTTCAGAGCCTCTCACACCTTCTGCGCTGTGTCCATTCTCCGTTCTTATCAGCTATTTTAGACTGGATGTAAATACGTTGGATGTAACCAGTCCCTTTTGGGATGCACATGAGGAGTATCCTGTCCAAGACCCAGGTGCTGTCTGTCTTGGAGCTGGTGAGACCTCACCTGAAGTACTGTGTGTTCAGCTTGGGACACCCCACCTCAAGAAGGAGGTTGGCAAATTGGGGAGGATTCTGGGAAGAGCAAGGAAGAGGATGAGAAAGGGTTCAGAATGCAAGTCCTATGGGGAAAGGCTGAAGGATATGGGAATATTTAACTGGAGGGGAAAAAAAGAAGACAGAGGGACATGAGAACAGTTTTCAAATATCTAAAAGCGTGCTTCAGAAAAGATGGAGAACGGCTGTTCTCCACTGACACATGAGAGAGAAAAGTTGGCTGGACAAGTATCTGTCAGTGATGCTGACGGTATGAGGGGAGGGGATGGAATCTGTTAGCTTCTGACTCTGACACGGGTGGATTGCAATGGAATTGACATCTAGGGCGTATACTCATGGTCTTCTTGCTTGACAGAGCCAAAGAAGCTGATCATCTAAAACAAGATCTGCACGAGGCCAGAGAAGCAGAACGAAAAGTGAAGCAGAAGCTCCTGGATGTAACTAGGCTCACTTACCCTGTAAGTCAGAGTAGATAAATAACTGTAGGATCCATTGAAATGTGTACGTACGCAGCGTTAACCTACAAGCTTGTCAATGTTACACACTCCCGCATGTTGCTGATTAAGCACATCGAAACTTACCACAGATAATCCAGTTATGACTTCTGCCCTTCAAGATTTCCAGATCATTTAAGGAGTATAAAATAACGATACACCAAGTCAGTATCTTACAGGGAAGAAGGACGAAAGATAGCTATTTAGAAATCTACTGGAAGTTCTTGGAGTTTGCTGGAAAGGAATCCTCTCCTGCCAGTAAGCTAAAAGACTTTTAAACTTATTTGACTAAGGAAAAAGAATTTTGAAATGAAGCTTTCCCTTTCTCTGTTATGGAAAGGGATAATTGGATTATTGTTTGTAGATTATGAAGTGCAACAAAAATGATAATGGGTATGGAATGGCTCCCCTCTGAAGAGAGGCTGGATCGGTTGGGGCTGTTCAGCTTGGAGAAGAAATGACTGAGAGGGAATATGATAAAAGTTTATAAAATCATGAGTGGTGTGGAACAAGATAATAGGGAACGGTTATTTACCTTCTCAAATAGTACTAGAACTAGGGGACACGCCATGAAACTAACAGGCAGCAGATTTAAAACAAATAAAAGTATTTTGTCACTCAACACACAATTAAATTGTGGAATTGGTTGCCAGAAGATGTGGTCAAAGCCAGTAGTATATCTGGGTTTAAGAAAGGGTTGGACAAGTTTCTGGAGGATAGGTTCATTAACAGCTCATAGCCAGGTTGGTTGGGGAAAGTAACCTCTTACTGTTGGGAGTTGGGAGTGAACAACAAGGAATGGATTGCCTTAGGGCGCTTTTAAACGAGCCCTCTCCCAAGCGGGGGAGGGCTCAACCTGGCGTCTAAACCCCACGTTCCTCTCTACGACGTGTCTGATGTTCCAAAGAGCATCAGACACGTCGCAGAGAGTATGTGTGCATGCGCGTCCTTCTGCGCATGTGCACTCTGCTAGGGAACCCGGAAGTGTGGGTTAAAACCAGCACATCGGCGATCCGCCTTGAAGGGGGCAGGATCGCCGGGCCGGCTTGACGCGGAGGAGGAGACTCGGCTGCGCTCCGCGTCGGGCATTTAAACGGACGGTCTCAATGGCGGCTGTTAAAGGGCTCAGCCGCCATTTCCGTCTCGTTTAAAAGCGACCTCATAGTGACCTGTTGGGGTACTTTCTCCAAGCTATCGAGATTGGCCACTGTTGGAGACAGATGCTGGGCTCGATGGACCATTGGTCTGACCCAGTATGAAACTTCTTATGTTCTTATATATAAATACACATGATCAGATGCATTTTCATAGCCTAAGTATTGAGAATTTTAAAAAATTGTCTTTGAATCTTTTAATAAAAATATTTTTAAAAAGCTATACAATGTCTTTTACTATCTACAGTAGCTGGATGTATTAGGTGACCACATGGTAAATCATCAGTGCATGAACTCAGGGTGATAAGAATATAAGAACATAAGAAGTGCCACACGTAGGAAGTGTCAGGCCAATGGTCCATTGAGTCCAGCATCCTGTCTCCGACAGCGCCCATAGTTGGTTGCTTGGGAGAAGTGCCCACCTGGTCCCAGTGGGGAGATCCATTCCCTGTTCACTCCCAGTTCCCGACGGTCAGAAGTTAAATCCCCCAAACCTACCTGGGTAATAGCCAGTAATGGACCTACCCTCTGAGAACTTATCTGATCCTTTTTTAAACCCAGCCATAGTACTGGCCTTGACCACATCCTCTGGCAACAAATTCTACAAGTTAATTGTGAGTTGAGTGAAAAAATACTTCCTTTTATTTGTTTTAAATCTGCTGCTACTTAGTTTCATGGCGTGTCCGCTAGGTCTAGTACTATTTGAGAGGGTGAATAACCGTTTCCTATTTACTTGTTCTACACCACTCATGATTTTATGAACTTCTGATGTATCCCCTCTGTCATCTCTTAGCCAAGCTGAAGAGCCCTTAACCTATCAAGCCTCTCCCTTGTATGGAAGCCGTTCCATACCCTTTATCGTTTCTGTTGCCCTTCTCTGTACCTTTGTTCAGAGAAGACATATGATCTACTATGTCTTTTTTGTGATGGGGCGACCAGAACTGCACACATTATTCAAGGTGCGGTCACACCATAGATTTATATAGAGGCATTATGATATTTTCAGTTTTATTTATTCTTTTTGCTTTTTTTGACTGCTGCTGCACATTGGGCTGAGGATTTCAGTGTATTGTCCACAATGGCTCCAAGAGCCTTTTTCCTGAGTGGGGTAACCCCTAATTTAGAACCCAGCATTGTGTACATATAGTTTGGATTATTTTTCCCTATGTGCATCACTTTTCACTTGTCAAAGTGATGAGACAGTATGAAAACATTTTGGAAAATGAGGGAACACATGAAAAAGTTAAGAATTGTAGATTCAAAGGCGCTCTCATGAGATTTAGGAACAAATTGGACAAATTCTCTTTTGCTAAGTTTTACACAAGAAATGTTTGTGATGTTCCTCACCCTGAATTTATTGCCTCTTTCAGCACACTGCCCGATCTCCCCAGCACTTGCCTGCGGATACCAGAGATGCCAACTTTGACAAAGGATCGGCAAAGCTGGATTTAAAAGATGTAGATCTGAGGAGACTCTCCTTTGAGATAGAGAAAGAGAGGTACTGGGATCCTCATGTCTATCAATAAACTGGGCAATTTTAATTGCTCAAGTGAGTGACTGGAACCTTCTAGACATGAATTGGCAGCATGATGCGGTTGCAAAGGCGGCTAATGCTATTTTAGATTGCATAAACATTGTATACAAGGTGCAGGGATTTATTGTGCAACTCTCCTCCGCTCTGGTTAGGCCCCAGCTGGAGTACTGTGTTCAGTTTTGGGCACCCCATTATATGGACGTAGAAAAGTTAGTGAAGAGGAAAACAACAAAGATGCTAGCGTGTTTGAAACACAAATCACGAGGGGGCGGGGTTTGAAGGACCAGGGCATGTTTAGTTTGGAGGAAATAAGACTAAGGAGGTATAATAAGTCTACAGGTATTCGAAAGGCTGCCATGAGAAAAGATGGAGAACAATTGTTCTCCCTTGCTATGCGGGGGGGCAGGCAATGGGTACAAGCTGTAGGAAGGAAGATTTAGATTGAACCTCGGGGAGGGGAAATACTTGACTACAAGGAGAGTCAGGCAATGGAAGAGGCTACCTGGAGAAGTTGTGAATTCTCCATCATGGGAGGTTCTTGAGACGAGGCTGGATGAGCCTATGGCCCTTTTTAAATGAGCCATGGCGGGGGGGGGGCAGGGGGGGAGAGGGGGATGTGCCACTGCGGGGGCGGTGCAGGGGGTGGGGGCACACCCATCCTCTCATGCATCCTCCCCCCACATAGACGATGGGTGTCCATGCGTCTTGTGTAAAAAAGGCCTATGTCTAGGATGGTCCGGGTATGGCAAATCTTGCATCAAGCAGGGAGCTAGAATTCATGACCCTTCCAGCTCGATGATTCTATGAAAGGTGGTGCATCCTTCTACCAACACAGGATTGTTCTATGAAATACATGTTGCTGATGCCATTTACCTCTTTAAAATGTCAGGTTTTTATCCAGGGAAAGGGTGTTTTGGTGAGCTAAGGACAGAGTCATTGGTTACAATGCTGAAACCATTTACTCCTGATTAGCCCTCTTTACTTTAGGATGATTACTCCAGAGTGAGCAGTTTCAGGATTGCAGCCTTAGGGGTGGGCAGTTTGGATTCAGATTAATCTGTAACTGCTAGTAACGGGTCATACCGATCCATATCGAACTGCAACAGGGGCAACACGCCCATTGTGGTTCAGTTTGAAAACTAGGGGGTGGGGGAAGCATTTTTTAATTTTTTAATCTTATTTATGGCCATCAGCCAAATACTAAAATCCAAATATTAAAATACAATTAAGAGAAACCAATTAAAAATAAAATATATACAACTCAACAGATTCATAAACCGTGATGCAGTAACCCAACAAAATAATTACAACGTATGTCCGATTTGGACAGAAACAGAGCATATCCTATCCATGACCTCATCAGACTTTACTCCACAGTCTCGGAATTGAGGAAGATATCCTCTAAGATACCTTTAGAGGTCCCTTTCCAAACCTGGATTTATATTTCAGATTTAAAAAAAAAATCAAAATTTAAAGGATCCACAATTAAATATTCCGGCAATACCTGTTGGTATAAATGCAAGTACATCATTGATTTTGTATCTACTTAAAAATATGCTAAACATTCTAATAATAGCTTTGATGGTATTGCCTCCTAACAGAGCATTCTTTTCCTTCCCTGACTCGATCTTGGAGTCCATTAGGGGGAGACCATACTGTGAACCCTTCTAGCCGCATATATATATATAATTTGCAAGAGCATTTAAAACAATTCCAACATTGTTTTGCAGGAGCCAAATCATTTTTAAAAAAAACAAAAATCAAAATACTTCAAGGTGTTAGTTATAAGGGATCAAAAATTTCATTCTTAAAATCCAAGTACAATAGGCAAATCCATAGAAAATGGATAGTATCCTCTATTTCCCCAAGTGCACAGGGACAAATTCTCAGATTATAGGAGATTTTGGCCCATCTCCCTTTCAGCACTGCTGTTTCCAATTGGTTTAACCTTAATTTGGTGATAGATTCCCTAAGGTAATGATTGGAAATTTGCGAACAAATGTGGAGCCTGGGTATAATCTACCTTTATATATTTATACACGGGTATACAGTAGTCGTTTTAGCTACTGCCAAGTCTTCCTGAGATGATGTATCCTGGAAGCACTCTTCAATAACCTGGGAAAAGCATTAAAAAAAACCTCCATTGCACATGTGAAAAATGTCTGCCATACCATTCTGTACACCCTTTTCCAAAATGGCGGTGTCAGTGTCGCTACCATTTTGGAAAAGGGCAGTCTGCGAATGCTCAGTGACCATTTAGCGCGCATGCAAAGCTGATGCCCTTTTTCCAAAATGGCAGCAACACTGCCGCTACCGTTTTGGAAAAGGGCGTGCGTCTGCAGAACGGTCTGGCAGCCATTTGCAATCTGGACAGTAGGTTTTTTTTGTTTTTTTTTTAACCATTTAATTTTTTGTTTATTATAATCTTATATTAGTTTAGTGATTTTTAGATACGGATCCGTACGAATCCATACTTAAATCCGCAAATTGCAGATGTGGATCTGCAATTTAGACCGAATGACAGCTCCTAGTATTTAATGTAAGAAGTTTATTGTGCATCAAGGCTGCTCTGCTAGTTTAGGTTGAAGAAAATGGCTCTCTTGTGGTGTTAGCGGAGTACTGCAAGCTGATTAAATCTGTGCTGTTCTTGAGAGCAGCGGTTCTCTAACTACTTTGAACCCTTTCCGCTTGTCTGTGGTTGAGGCCCCCTCTCTCTCCACCGTACCTGCACACCCTTCTTGTTCCATCTCTCTTCCTCTCCACTTTCCTACACTCCTATTGCGTTTTCGCTCTCCCCCCCCCCCCCCTGGCACCCTATTATTATTTTTAGAGATTTCCCAGAGAACGCAGCGGCCTGTCGTCTGTCTGGGGCTGGTCGCCGGGAGCATATTACACCACCCTGCACTGGCTACCAATAGCTTCCGAAGCACAATTAAAGGTGCTGGTTTTGACCTATCAAGCCCTAAATGGCTTGGCCCCCAGGTATTTGAAAGACCACCTCCTCCTCCATGTCCCGGCATCAGAGGTCAGCCAGGAGCACCCTCTTGGAGGTATCATCTGCCCATACATTTTTACAACAAGGGCACACACAAAGGCGTTCCCAGTGGGCTGCCCCACAATTATGGAAATCCCTCCCCTTGGAGATCCGGCTAAGCCCGAGCCTGCTCGTCTTCTGGAAGCGAAGACCTTTCTCTTGGGCCAGGCCTTTGGCAGTCAGAGATTGGGTTGGATGGGATTGTGTGTGTGTGTGTGGGGGGGGGGACGGGGGGGTGTTAAGGAAAGGGTTGGAGGAGAGTTAAGGGGATTTTTTGGTGTTTTTATAGATGTTTTTAGGTGTGAGCTGCCCGGAGCCAAATGGGAAGAGGGTGATATAAATAGAAAAATAAATAGTTCAGTCCATGTGGAGCTAGGTGTTTGTCAGCTGGGGTCCTACTTCTGCCCTGCTCCCCTTCCCCTCATTTTGAGAACCACTGCTTCCGAGTACCACATAGAAAGCCACTATAGTAGAGGATCTGCTAGGCTGGATGGAAGCTTAGCCTTATTTTCTACAGCCGTTCCTGTATTCCCATGGATTCACTTGAAAGTCTGACTGTGAGATTCTGATTCCTGATCATGGCCGTTTTTAGACGGACTCACCTCTCAGCCATGTCCGTGTTCGCTGGATGGCATGCCAGTGCTTTCAAAGCCCCGCCCGTAGCTATGAAAACAAACACCAGCTGATTCCTGGGAAATCCCCAGGTAAAGCTGGCTTCCTCATTGTTTTAATACCACCTCTTAAAGGAGGGATTTCCACTTGGAGGGGGTCAGAAATTGCTGGGACCATTTGCAAATAAACAGCTGACCCAATCCCCCCACCCTCTCCCAAGCCATGGTCAGGGGATCCTCACATTTTTGCCTGCACGATCCGATTCTTAGATCCTGCAAACCCACACAATCCATGCAAAGTAGATTGCTTGTCTGTGGGGATCACAACCCCAGTGGGGATGGCATGACCCCATTCTGTGCTGTGCAAGCGCCCCCTGGCCAGGCAGCTTCCGGAGGACAAGTTCCCCTTCTTCCCTGTGCCTGCCCCTGCCTCTCTAGAACTTCTGTTCTTCTTTGACATCCAATTTTGGGTCACCTGACCCTCAATGGCCCTGACCCAAGTTAATTCACCTAACTGGGCCATAGGCAGGATGTTGGCTACCTGTAGTCGTGATCCCTGCAAGTATTTACCCCTAGCACCTTGCCACAGGCAGAGACTTAAACAGATTACACCTATATGAAATAATGTGCACCGTGAGTCATCTTATGGCTTCACCCTCTCTTGTAACCCGTGTGAAATTCTTTGCAGAACTGAGCCCTAAGCTCTGATCTTTAACAGTGTTTATGCTGGTGGGAAGCCTAGAGGATCAGGATGTTGGGCTCCCCAAATTTTATTTTTTAAAATTTTATACTTGCCCTATTCCTAGAGCTCAAGGTGTGTTTTGACCTGTAGAATATCAAATTTATATATACAAATAAAATAATTTAAAAATCTCCCTACCCCCAACATCCCCAAACTCTATCCCTGCCTGCCAATTGCCTGGTCAAATAAATAGGTCTTACGTTGCCTCTGAAAGAGACTTTGGTCAACTGGCAGGGTCCAATACCCAATCAAATTTGGAAAACAACCTCCAAACCTTCTTCCAGGGTTGGTCACTGGCAAACTACACTCAGTTTTTTGACATTTCTCTCCTTGTGTGCCTTGCAGATTAGATTACTTGGAGAAGAGTAAAAAATTTGAAGATCGATTGAAAGAGCTGAAGTCTGAAATCCATGCGCTGAAACTGGAAGAAAAACAAAGTGGCTTGTTCTCTCATTGGAATGAAGTTCTTGGATCCTTGGCTTGTTCCTGGGGAAATGTATGCAAGGCTAAACGTAATGAAACAAACCGTAGAATACCTATTGGCCAAGCTATTGCATAGAACGACTTCTGCAGGAGGCATAAACCACAAGAGAAGTGCATTAGAATCCCTTCAGTTTTTTGCATCTCTATGCTAAATGAGATGTGCTGGTGTAAAATGGGTGTTGCCCCATTGACTACAACAGAGTTTCATCCATTTACTCCAGGGATGAGGAACCTCCGGCCTGGGGGCCAAATGTGGCCCCTGATAAGTTTTTATGTGGCCCCTTTCCAGTTCCTGGATCTGCCCCCTGGATCCAGTTCCTACCCTCAAGAACTGAAAAACTGAGCTCGGGGTAAGGGAGTGACATGAGGGCCTGGAAACAAGGACGGGAGATAGATCTGTGGCATAGATCTCATGTCTGGAGGACTCTCCTTGAGTTTACACTGGGCCTTCACGCACTCCTGCCCCCAACTTCTATGTGACCCGCAGAGCTTGTACTAATTTTCAAAGTCTCCTCTGGAAGGGAAAAGGTTCCCCACCCTGGTTTATACTAACTAAAGCATTGGGTTCTGTATTTTAAGACTTTGACTGGAAGCATAAGTTGTGGGTCTGTAGACATTTGAGTGGGTGAATTCTTCTTGGGAAATCCTCCCAAGAGGATCTAACCATCTCCATCTCTAGAATGTGAGATCTCAGTAGGACCAATTCCACCTGTGCCACTCGGTACCAACACGACGGCAAGCACACTCTCTCTAGATCTCAGTGGGAGAGACTCTGGCTGAACTCTCACATAAGCTGCTAGAATCCGATGTCCGTGGGGCTCTGGAAGCCGCGTAATGAGCCCTGGATTGCTGTTGCATGTGAGTGAGGCAATCCGAGTTCCAACCTCGCTCAGATCGGATCTGATAGCCACTAAACATGCCCAGCCAGCTTCCCAATTCATCCCCAGCCTGCATATAAGGCATGCTGGGTGCAACAGGAAGCGGAGTGCCCCATGGACCTGTACTTGGAACTGGTGTTAATTTATTCATTCATGATCTGGGGAAGGGAGTCAAGAGCGGGGTGATGAATTTGCAGATGACAGACAGTTATTCAAGGTAGTTAAAAATCCGAGCGGATTGTGAAGAATTGCAGGAGGATATTGCAAGACTGGGTGACTGGGCATCTAAATGGCAGATGAAATGTAATGGGGACAAGTGCAAAGTGATGCACGTAGGGAAAAATAACCCAAACTATATGTATAGAATGCTGGGTTCTGCATTAGGAGTTGCCACTCAGGAAAAGAACTTTGGAGGCACTGTGGACAATACAGTGAAATCCTCAGCTCGGTGTGGTCAAAACAGCAAACAGAACGTTAGAAATCCTTCAGAAAGGGATGGAGAATACAACTAAAAATGTTGTAATGCCTCTATAAATCGATGGGTACGACTGCAATTGGAGTATTGTGTGCAGTCCTGGTTGCCCCTTCTCAAAAAAGATTCAGTAGAACTAGAAAAGGTACAGAGAAGGGCAACAAAATGATCAAGGGCATGGAACGGATCCTGTATGAAGAGAAGCTTGACAGGTTAGGGCTCTTCAGCTTGGAGAAGAGACGACTGAAAGGGGATATGATAGAAGTTTATAAAATCATGAGTGGTGTGGAACATGTAAATAGGGAGCAGTTGCTTACCCTCTATTTCAGTACTGGAACAAGGGGACACGCCGTTAAATTAACTGGAAGAAGATTTAAAACAAATAACAGAAGATATTTTTTCACTCAGTGCACAATTAATATTTGTGGAATTTATTGCCAGAGAAAGTGGTCAAGGCCAGTAATGTAGCTAGTTTTAAAAAAGGGATTGGATAAGTTCTTGGGGGAGAGGTCCATTAATGGCTATTAGCCAAGTAGGTTTTGGGGACGTAACGTATTACTGTGGGGGTCCGGAACAACAGGGGATGGATAGGATTGCCCATAGGATAGAAGTACCTGTTGGGTACTTCTCCCAAGAGAGAGATTGGCCAGTCGGAGACAGGATGCTGGGCTTGATGGACCGTTGGTCTGACCCAGTATGACACTACTTATGTTCTTATGGTGGAGCATCTGTTTTCTTCCTACGTTTCTGTTTGGTGTTTTTGCCTGCTTTACCCCAGACTTTGTGCTACTGGAGCCGGAAAGATGGAGCTACTTTCCATCTCTCTAGCCTTCTCACTTTCCCTTTGAGTTTTCCCCTCTCAGTATGTGTTCTTGGGTGTGGTCCTCTTGTAGTGTCTTTCCCTATTATAGTCCCTTTTTTTTTTTAATATATATTTTTTTTTAGTTTTATAATAATAATAATCAAAATACATAAAGTGTTCTACATCTACATAAACAAATACAAACAAATAAAATTAACCGAACAAATTAGACTCTGCGATTGATTTCCTTCTGACAGTTCTCGAGGGAGGCCATCCTATATTGAGTGTAGGTTGATGGAAAGTTCTTCTTTTTCCATTTCCATATCTTTTGTAATCAGGTTCCAGCTTGGCGTCCATGTGGTGTAAAATTCGTCTAGTTTTTCATTTATTCCAGCCGCGATTCTTTCCATAGATAGGACATACCATAATCTTTTAATCCAATCTAATCGAGTGGGACCTTCCGGTGTCTTCCATTTACTTACTATACAATGTATGGCAGCCAAAAACATTACCTTGCAAGCGGTTACATTAGTTTTCTTTTCCATATCTACGGGCCAAAGCCCCAATAACGCTATCTGAGGTGTAAATGGCACCTGTAAGTAAGTGTGTTCTACTACCTCGTTCCATATAGTACTCCAGAACCCCACAATAGTCTCACAATCCCACCAATGGTGTAAGTAAGAGCCCACATGACCACAACCACGCCAACACAGTTCACTGTAGTTCCTATTGGCCCTATGTATGGAGAGTGGAGTTAGGTAAAATCTGAACACTAATTTAATTTGGGGTTCTTTTACCATAAGAGATTTAGCACAATTTTGTGTATGTGACCAGATCTGCGCCATAGTCTCTTTGGTAAATGCCATATTTAGATCTTCCTCCCATTTTTCAATATAACCCGCATCCGGGAACTGAAATATTTTGCGTATACACCTGTATAATCTAGAGATCACTTTCCGGTGTGGCGTAAAATTAAATAACTCAGTTTCTAAAGGGTATGGCGCTCTCGTAAAGTGTGTTTTATTTGTTGGGTGTGACAGGTAGCTACGTATTTTCAGATATAACCATCCATCTATCGGTTCTTCACATTTATCTTGTAGCGTATCCTGAGCAATTATGTCATCTCCTATGAAAAAATGTTTAACCTGCCACAGCCCCTTTTTACTCCATCTATCCAATGTGTCTTTTTCCTTTTTATTTAATGACAAAGCTTCACATTGAATTCGTTTATATGGGAATTTGCCTTGTGCGATTTCCAATTTATATTTACATCTTCTCCATATATCAAGCGCTGTACCGATACAGTCCCTTTTTTAACATGGAGTGTTTGTATGTTGTCTTTTGATGGGTTTAGCTCCTGTCTTGCAGCAAGTCTCTTCTGTCTGCTGACTTGTAATCTCTTGCTATCTCCTGGTTGTTTGCCATTGTTCCCTTGCCCAGCGTCCTGATCCGTTGTTGGGTTCCTTGTATCCCCCAGGATGAGTACATGTTTTACCCTCACCCTTGAATGCCTGTCAGTCCTTGACTGCTTGTTCTAGTTTTTCTTCTACTCTCATTTAAGCCCTTGTTCCCTACCTTCTATTGGTTCCTGATTGCCTGAGTTCCCCTTCCCAATAGCCATGAGTGTCGATTAGTCCCTGCCATTTGCTTAGCTTTTTGATCCTGGAGTGCCTTGTTACCCTCCCCTTCTGACTAGTACCTTACTTCCTCTAACCTTGACCCCTGAAGTCCTATTAGGGTTAGTTCTTATCGCCTGGGTTTTTCCGTCTGAGTAGAACCTCTTGCCCCTAATTTAGTCCTTATGAATCTCTGCCTGTGTTTTCCCTGCTCTCAGTGTCTGTGCATAGTGCTCTTCTCTCCATCCCTTAAGCCTTGGCCATTTCCTTCTGGCTCTGTCTGGTGCATGTTATTCCCTACCTAGGGAGTCTGGGTATTGGAATTGCCTGTGGACCTTGGAGGGCTCAGATTATGCTCTCTGGACTCAGCATTTGAGCCTGTCATTAAAGATCCTGAGGAATATGCCCTTGGGCCCCAAATCCTTTTGTTCCTTCCCCCATATCTTGACACATTGCCTTTTAACTCTCTGAATGGATCAGACACCCAACACTTTGTGAATTCTCCAGACCTAATGGAAATATGTTGTAGAGCAACACGGTACAGAGAGATGGTGGGATACAGGCAGAGACCCATGTTCACTGCGTTTTTTTCCCCATTTCTGCCAACGGGAAAACAAGGTGAATGCAGGTCCCTGGATACAGATTAAAAAAAAGTTCTCATAATCCTATTTTAATCCATATGTTATTCATGTTGGCATAATGTGAACTGATACAGTGAGAGCATGAAAATTTCATGTGACCTGTTTTTTTAAAGGCCCCGTTGTGGATGAAAACTTTTGAAGCAGGAGACTTGCTGGATAATAACCTTCAAAGATCCTTCACTACACATCCATTAAATTCTACAAGCAGCTGGCCATGTACCAAGAAACACCTACCCAGAACGCCGGTGGAAAAGTCATCTTTGCAAGCCAATACTCTGGTTGCTAGTAATGTAGGGACAGCAACTAGAAAACACATAAAGGTAATAGGATTTATCTGTATTCTGCATCCCTGTCTTGAAGGTGCTTCAGGGTGTCCAAGTCCCACCTTCCGATCCTCTGCAAATTGCAGTCTGAATGAATTTGGTGCTTAGGAAAGTGAGGATCTACATTATACCGAACTCCCAAGGGACTAAATGAAAAAGTTAATGATTTCCAGGTGCTCACTATAGTAGGGTTTGGCAATATAATAAAGCTGATAGAAATGGTTCTTGAAGTTGGACTTGTTATAAACTGGGTTTGTTACTGCTGCAGAAGCATTGACTTTAACATCTTTGTCCGTACAGCTTGGTCCTGAACTGTCACAGCAATGTTAAGTATTCTACTTCTGCGGTTGCTTTGCAACGGCGTGAGATGAACATTAAAGGCAGTGTAAAATGTGTAGCCAAGGGAACACACTCTATTTCCCATGTGGTCTAAATCAATATAGCAACATAAGTTGGAGGCAAATGCGTTTAGGCACCAAATGAACTTTCATTCAACTGTTCCACTTTCTTTGGAAGCTATAGAGAATCTTCAGAGATGGCATCAGCAGGCCAGACCTCCAAACAGGTCTCCCATTCGCGTATTCCTGCATGAACGGAAATAGGAAAACCAAGCCTGTGCCCAGTAACTAGGACATCCAAAGATTTGGGGGCAGAATTAGAGAAGGACTTTTCTGTTCCCTTTCTTTTGCAAGTTGCTGGAGATCTAAGTGAAAGATTAAAGGAATTTAGGTGACTTGGGAAAGAGAGAGGTATCTGTGCCTGATAAAGCCAGAATGGCATTATTTGTTCTAACCAGAAATGTGCCATGACCCCCACCCTCCCTTCATAGGCCACCGTCCTCCATGCTTTCATCACTTTGAGGCTAGATTATTGCAAAGTGCTCTATGTGGGGCTGCCTTTGAGGACTGTTTGGAAGCTGCAGCTGGTGCAGAATGCAGCGGCTCACCTCTTTTCGGAGACAGGTCACCGGATGCACATTACACCAATTCTCCAAAGTCTGCACTGGCTTCCTATAGCTTTCTGGGCACAATTCAGGGTGCTGGTTTTGACCTTTAAAGCCCTAAACTGTCTGGGCCCCATATATCTAAGAGACTGCCTGTCCTTCCATGCCCCATTGAGGCCCCTGTGATCAGCTGGGGGAGGGGGGGGGCTCCCTATGGGTCCTGTTGGTTAGCCTTGTTCATATAACAAGGGCTTGCAGGGGGGCTTCTTGGTTGCTGCCCCAGTACTTTGGAACTCCCTTCCCCCGGAGGTTTGTTTGAACCTGAGCATCTTCCGAAGGCGGTGTAAGACTTTTTTATTAAAAAAGGCATTTGGCAGTCAGGGATAGGGGATTGGGGGTGGGGTTTTGGGGGTGGTTTTGAGGTAAGGGGTGTGAGAGAGGGTTGGGTGGTATGGGGGGGGGGGTTTATAGTATTATTTTAAATATTTTTATGGATTGCAAGCTGTCCTGAGCCTCTGGGAAGGGGGAGCATATAAAATAAATAAATAATAAAATAGCCTAACTGGAAAGATTTTCACTTCACGCTCAAGAGAGACTCTGCTACAGGACCTTAAAAATCCTTTGAACTCTTATCATATGAACCCAGAAAAACAATCCACTAAAGGCAACTCTCCGTAATTTGGCTAATCATGTCCTAAAACAAAAATCCAACTCAACAAAACAAATGGTCTAAAAATACAGGTACTATAAAATACACCCCATTTTTTAATGAAACCCAATATTTGGTGCGTTCACAAGCATATATAGGTAAAGAAACACACTATCCCCAAATCAATTGTTCTTCAGGAAATCTAGTCACCAGTGCATTTCGAAGTGACTTCTTCAGGGTTTCAAAATTCTTTACCCAGAGGAACTTGACTCTATATGGAAAATAAACACTCGTTGAACAACGCGACCATTGTTACAAAGAGGGGTATAGAGTTGATAGCCTGCAGGTGTATAAAACTCTTGGAAATATATCATTACCTATGAATAGATGTATAGTACAGACTAAAGCAAAAGAATAAATACCAAGGTCGTATAATATCCCAAACTTCCACTCCTGTAGGTGGAAACTCATTGAGGTAGAAGGAATGACTTTACAAGGGTATCCTTCCTTAATTCGCTCCTCGTTGAGCAGGAGAAGGTGGTTGTCTTGCTTGCTACAAATGATGCATCAAATATTAAGGCTGTTGTGCTTTTCCTTATGTTGGCTTCAAGGAAGAAAAACCTTGATAGCTGATCTTGGTATATTGTAAATTTTAGTATGTTTTATTGACATTTTGAGGTTTATGACATGGTGGAAAGCTGCAATAAATATATTTATTGTATTGCATGGAGGGCAGCAGCTATTAGAGTTCAAAATCCAATTATGGTCCTGAAATGGCTCTGATTATGGCTGGAACCTTTATTTTGATTTGTTTTTATTGTTTTCTTATGGTATTACTGTATAATTCGATGTATAAGACCTTTTGGTCTGTGTATGTGATTTGTTCGCGATTTGGCTATGGTGAAAGCTGGATGCCTTAATAAATTTACTGAAATTTAAATTCCTTAAAAAATATCAAATATGTTGTAAAAACTGTTTTGTCCCATTCCTCATAGGCCCTTTTTACACGGCTAGCGGTGGGTAGGGGGATGGGTGTGCTGCCGCAGTGGGTGGAGGTGGGTATGTGCCCTTTCCCATGGGCACACCCCCATCTCCACCCATGGAGCCTCCTCCAGTTTGTCTGTTGGCTCCATGGGTGGGTGATGGGTGGAGTTGGGTGTGCACCTTGAGCGCGCATGCACCCCCACCCATCACTGCAGCATTTACATGGATGCCCCCCCCCACAAGCTGCATCGAACACCCTCCCACACACCTGGTGGGGGGGCGCGTCTGTGTAAAAATGGCCATAAACACCAATTACTCACCACAATATGGGTGAGGTGGTTTTTTTCCCCCAAACTGAAAGGCCGGCAACCAACATACATACCCTTCCTTCACAAAACATTGAGATACTGATAGTAACAAACCCAACTCTTACATACTCTAAAAGGCAAAACAGGTGTTTTGTCTTTACCCAAATGAACGTAACTATGAAAAATAAATAATCATTGAACAACACCAAAAATGGTTGCAAAGAGGGGTATATAGTTGACAGCCTGCAGCTGAAAAAACTCTTGGAAATATTTCCTTGCCTATGAGTGGATTTACTTAACATCTCAATGTTTTGTGAAGGAGGGGCTTGTTGGTTACTGACCTTCCAGTTTGGGGTGGGGTGGGGGGAATTGGGTCCCTAGTGTGGTGAGTATTTGGTGTTTATTTATGAGGAATGGGATAAAACAATTTTTTTTACAACTTATTCATTCCTTGAAAAAAAAAAAAAAAGAACAAAAATATCAAATACCCTTGTGAAGTCATTCCTCCTACCTCAATGAGTTTCTTCCTACAGGAGTAGATATTTTGGATATTATATGACCTTTGTATTTTATTCTTTTGCTTTCATTTGTACTATACATCCATTCATAGGTAAGGATATATACCCAAGAGTTTTATACAGCTGCAGGCTATAAATTCTATACCCCTCTTTGTAACTATTTGTAGTGTTGTTCAATAATTGTTTCTTTTCTATAGAGTCAAGTTCATCTGGGTAAAGAAATTTGAAACCCTGAAGAAGTCACTTCGAAATGCGTTGGAGACTATATTTACTGCAGAACAATAGATTTTGGACGTAAAAAAATCTTTCTCTATGTATTTGGGATAGTGTGCTTCTTTATCGATATATGATAAAGGGAGGATGTGGAACCAGTTAGGATGGTTCGCCCCTGAAGGCTTATGGAACCAGGAAGGTTCCAGACCACTCTAGGGGATGTTTCCTCTGATCTCGATGGCCGCTTACTCAATGACCTCGTGACCATGTGGAATTCTGTGTTGGTGGAGGCCATTGACCATGTGGCTCACAAACGTCTGCTCCCAAACTGCTGACAACGCAGGTCCCCATAGCATACGGAGGAGCTGCGGAGGATGAAGTGGGAAGGGCGACGGTTAGAGCGACGGTGGCATCACTCGCGTACTGAAGTTGACCGATTGTGGCGGCATAGAGTCTGGTTATGTACCTATGCCATTGCAGTGCGGGCAGCAAAGAAATCTTTCTTTATTGCCCTCATTGCGTCCACTAAGTCCTGCCTGGTTGAGCTTTTCCGGGTGGGGAGGGGGCTGGTCAGTCTGGCCTCCCTCCACCTGGCTCTAGTGTCATCAAATGCCCGCTATGATTGGTTTGCGGACTTTTTTGCGGATAAAATTGCTCAAATCCACCACAGTGTGGGATGCTCTTGGGACTGCTCAAGCCACTTATTGTGAATTGGATCCATGCCTGTCCTGGCTGGTTAAGGCTGGCTGGGAGACATTAGGGCCATTGCTGGCGGGGATTGTCAGTGCCTCCCTTGGGGAGGGCAGGGTGCCGGACTGTCTCAAGGAGTCTGTGGTGCAGCCTCTGCTCAAGAAACCATCACTGGACATTGGCGTCCTGGCCAGCTATCGGCATTTTAGGGAAGGTTGTTGAATGGGTGGTGTCTTGGCAGCTGCAGGAGCATCTGGACCGGGTCAATTTTCTTGATCCCTCGCAGTCTGGTTTTTGTCCAGGTTATGGCACGGAGACTGTGCTTGTGGCCTTGGTCGATGACCTCTCCCGTGAGTTGGACGACCATGGTCGTTCGACCCTGTTGATCCTGTTAGATCTCTCGGCTGCGTTTGATACCGTTGACCACGAGTTGTTGGTGACTGGGCTGCGGGACTGGGCAGGGATCAGCAGGACCGTTCTTGAATGGTTCTACTCTTTCCTGGCTGGGAGAACCCAGCGTGTGGTGCTGGGTGACTTTTCATCTTCTCCCTGGGGTTTCACATGTGGGGTTTCGCAGGGTTCCATCTTGTCCCCTCTCTTGTTCAATGTGTATATGCAGCCTTTGGGGGAGGTTGTTGGGGAGTTTGGCCTATGGTGTCATCAATATGCTGATGACCCACAGCTCTATCTCTCATTTTCCTCTGACTCAGCCCGGGCAGTCTCGGTGCTTACCTAGTGTTTGGTGGCTGTGAGGATGAGGGCGAGCCGCCTGAAGTTAAATCCTGACAAGACGGAGGTGATGGTTGTGGGAAAAGTCCAGGGAGTGGTGGCCCCCATCGTTGATGGGGTCTGTTCTCCCTCGGTATCTCAGGTTCAGAGTCTGGAGGTGCTCCTGGATCTGCAGCTCTGCCTAGATGTCCAGGTGGCGGCTGTGGCAAAGGGGGCATTCCGCCAGTTCCTTCTGGTACGTCGGCTTAGGCCGTATGTCTCGGACTCTGATCTGGCCACGATCGTCCATGCTTTTATTACCTCGAGACTGGACTACTGTGACGCACTCTACATGGCGCTACCCTTGGTGATGGTTTGGAGACTGTAGCTGGTGCAGAACGCAGTGGCTCATCTAACAGGGATGGGCCAACGGGAGCACATTACACCAGTGCTTTGTTCTTTGCACTGGCTGCCGATAGTCTTCCGGGCCCAGTTCAAGGTGTTGACCTTTAAAGCCCAAAATGGTCTGGGACCCACCTACCTGCAGGACCGCCTCACCCTCCGGGACCTGGATTGGCCCCTGCGGTCGGCCGGGGGCGCCCTCCTCAAGGTCCCCCAGGTTTCTTGGGTGTTGACCTTGAAGAGGGTGTTCTCTGTGGCCGTGCCGCGGCTGTGTAACTCCCTC
The DNA here is from genome assembly GCA_003113815.1 of Sphenodon punctatus. Classification (NCBI taxonomy): domain Eukaryota; kingdom Metazoa; phylum Chordata; class Lepidosauria; order Sphenodontia; family Sphenodontidae; genus Sphenodon; species Sphenodon punctatus. Next base: position 13,473,025 of record QEPC01007512.1, read on the forward strand.
CCGTTGGCAGTTCGCTTCACCACCGACCTCCCCTCTTTCCATAGACAATGCAAGACCTGGCTGTTTTGCTGGGCCTTTCCCGAGGGAGATGGGCTGGGTGGGTAGGGGTTTGAATGGTTTTTTATTCTATTTTAATTGTATTTGTTATGTGTTATGTGTTTTAATCTGTTTTTAACATGATGTTAGCTGCCCCGAGATGCTTTCAGCAGGAGGGGGCGGCGTACAGATGTTATTATAAATCAAAATATGCTTGTGAGTGCACCAAATATTGGGTTTCATTAAAAATGTGGTATATTTTATAGTACCTCTATTTTTACAGACCATTTGTTTTGCTGAGTTGGATATTTTGGCCAGGTCTGTAATATATCTTTTTGGTCTCAGATTTGTTTGCTAAAACAAAAATTCAACAGCTTGCAAGCTTTCATGTTTAAAAGCTGAAGGAAATTATACATGCCTTCTTCAAGATCACGCAGCCAGTCAGGTGATGTTAGAGCCACATTTTGTGCTAAAAATTACTGGACTTTAGGGTGGAAATAACTTCTTTCCCCTTTTTGATTTGCACATAGGTTCAACAGCATGACACAGATGTGATCTACATTTGACGCTTCGACAGCCCATTAAGAGGTGAATAGGGAGAGCTTTGAAGTAATCTATTTGACGTCTGCAGAGGTTAATACACGGGCTTGGAGCGCCCTGGAACCCAGAGCTCCCCCATGGGGTCCCCACACAGTAGTGACCAGCGAGGAAAGCGTTGGGAGCCCTTCAAATGGGCAGCCCCCTGCCCGCAGTTCATGGGCTTGCACCAGCTGCCACAGATGATGCTAGCATTGCACACACATCACCCCTCTCCCCTAGCTGGACAGATTCTCCAGTGATCTCACTGCCCCCAGGCAGCCCAGGGACCGCAAGATTGCTTAGGTATCCCCCTCTCTCCGCTGGCCCCCAGGGACAGAAGGGATTGCTTGTACTCCTCTCCCTGCTGCTAGTTGAGAGGGGCGTGACCCCCTTTCTGTTGGAGCCAGTGCAGATCATACCCCTCTCAGCTGACGGCCGGCGGAGGAAGGGAAGTGCAGATCACACCCCTGAGAGCCTCTGGGGACTTTTGTGCTCGCCTCTCCCGTTTGGCTGTCAGTTGAGAGGGGTGCACTCGCTGCGCCTCTATGGTGCTGGCAGACCCAGAGCTGTGGGGGGGATCATAACAAACAGGACTGGGCCTGTGGTTGCCCTGGCTTTGACTCAGCTAACTCGCACTGCACGTCTGCATTCCCAGGAATAACACAGCATAGGGCTTCCTTGGATTGGCCCCAGAGCAAACATCTGGCGGCCTCCATTCAGACGGATGAACTTGGGGTTAATGGGACCATGTCTCCTTTCATATCACCCAATGACTATTTATGTATCTCTACTGCTAAAGCACAACTGTTTCTAAAGGGTTCTCCCTTTGCAAAGTGGTGCTGCTCAACTTCGAAACAAGCAGCTTACACAAGTCAGTTTAGGTTTCAATGAAAACTGACGAGCCAAACATGGGTTGGATGGAACTCTAGCGCAGGCTAAATCCAGACCCCAGGCCGTCAGTTGGACAGTCCTGCCTTCAAAAGTTGCAGACACCTGACAGAGGGGATGTAAGGCAGCTTTAGGAAGAAAACTGTTCTTCTATTGCACGATATTAGTTCTTGAGTGTCCTCATTTGTGTATAAGAATTTTAGAATTGGCTTTAGTCTGTGTGTGTGTGGCTGTAAAGCATTTTTTTTACAGCAATAACTTGATCCATGCAGTTGAATTTCTACCAGGGAAGACTTAGATCTTAATTCTACTTTTTTACAAGCTGTATTGGCCTCTTTGGGTGAAAACCAACACAACACAAACCCGCTGTGTCCTAAGGACTCACCGTCATGTGAGTTTCTGGGCTGCCAGATGTGGATTGGTAGCTGGCACGGACGTGGTCTCCTGGAAGATCCCAGGCCCACTCTTCAAGCCAAGGGCTGCCCAGGCTGGCCCTAGTGGGCCTGGGTCCCCACTAGGGACCAGAGACCACCATGGCCAGCAACCATGGTGGAGGGGCAGGGCCATGGTAGGGGAGTATTTGCCAGCCAGCTCAGTTGGACATGTGTCTGTTCAGTGCCCTGAGCTGGGGAGGGGTGGGCTGTAGAGGTGGCACGCCGGCTGCATAGTTTTCACCCTTTGTTTTGAAGCATGTATTATGTCTCCATTTCCTGCTCTTGCAAATGATCCTTTTAGTTTTGAAGTTCATGGCTTTTGTTGTGGGATGCTGCTAGTAAATATGTAGATCTTCCTTGCTTCCACATGTAGAAAACTTATTTTCTTATTCAGTTAGGTGGGAAGATGCGGTTAAAGCTCCAGCCAAAACCAGAGTCCAAGCATGCCTACCAGTGAGTGCCTGGTGAAGGTGGGAGTCTTTTCAGATGCAGGTTGGATACGGTACATGCTACAGTGTACTTGCACTCTTTGCAGGATCCATTCTTTCAGATTTTGCACACTTAATATATATTTAACTGAGAAGGCCACAGCTCATTTGAATTCTGGTGAAAGAGGCAAATGGTCTGACAAGACAACTTTTAAATGTTCTGAACTTCATGTAAAAATGGATGTTAATGCTCATACCTATACTTAAAATCTAAAATTAAGAAAAATGTTTATAATGCATCATTTCAAACTTTCTCTAGTTAATGCTAGTGTTTTAAAAGTGATGCGTGTGTTGCTCAGACTACTTAAGGCAAAGGGTATGCAACATCAAAAGTGATTTATCTCCTAATGAAAGTAAGTACAAAAGAATTATAGTGTGTATATTTTTACACCCTGGGAACACCCTTTATTTCTACTGTCTCACTTAATGTATCCCATAATGACTTTGATAATTATATGCTACAAATTCTATTATCTTGAAGTTTTGGCTGTATTCATATTATCTAGGAAAACATACTGTGGGTACTGCCTAGCTACAATAAGTAATGAAAAATTGACACAATAATGAACTATAAGATTTATTTTGATGCTCGCCTATATAAATAAAAACTCACGTTTACATAATTAAAAAAAAAAGTTTAGAAACCTGTTCCCCCTGTACCCTCACACAAGGCCTTCAGACAGGAATGAACTTTGCAGTCTTAAACTTGGGGAGTAGGGCTGTGCTAAGTTGCAGTTGTTGGTTTTCCGGCTGGCTGCCTTTCCGTAGTCCAGCCATACATCTGAGATGTATAAAAAGCCCTACCCATTATGGTTAAAGGAAATCAAGCCATCGTGACAGGCTAGCGATGAGAATTGTGGGTTGTAACCCACCCATTCACAGATAGGCTAGCACTGACTGACATGAATAAGTTATTTAAATGTCAACCCTACCCCTCTTCACTGTAGAAAGCATGTAGGGGGGGAATGGCCATCGAGTCAAATCTATTTCAGCATAGGGTGGATCTTAGGAGAGCTATCACCTCTTTTGTTTACCCAGTTGACCTTGGGAACAGACTAAAGCTCTAAATCAGAAGTAAATTTGAAAGAGGGGAACTTTTTAATCAAGATGGGCTCTTTCTTTCCGCCTCTCAAATCCAAGGACTGTTCTCAGTTATTTGATCTTTGGTCTATTGTCTAGATCAGCCATCAGATAAAGAATAGCCAATTCTTTCTGTACAGAACTCCTCCCTGCTGTCTCCAGGACAAGGAAACCTTGTGCAAGACAACTAGTGGCACATGAGTTTTGCTGCTGAGTATTTCGCAGTAGCAATAACCTCTAGCTTGGCCTCTGCCTTTACTATTTGTACTCCACATAGTGGACAGAACAAGCATCAGGAATGTTTTTTTCTCCTCTGTTGTGTTCTTTGCTTACAAAAAAGGTATATCCCTAACATGACGCAACTAGAGAGCATTTAGTTCGGTGACTGGCTGTTTTTATTGATTCTAAAGTGGCTATAGTCAAGTGTAAATCAACACAATGGCACAGTTAGGAAACACAGGCAGCTTTAGCAAACAGAATGGCCAGCCCCAAGGAGAAAGGACAGATAGATATTATTACTAAGTCTTCGTTTATTGTAGTTAAATATAGTGAGGAATAAACTAGTTGGAGGACTATGTTCCCTCAGGTTAGTGTGTTTTTATTCTTGCATGTGGCTACAAAAATGATCCTCAGCCCAAGAAGAACTAAGTCTATTGCTCTGGCAGTAGTAGGTGGCAGCAAGGGTCAGCCAGCAGCATGGTGCCCTGATGAAACATGTTTACATTACACACCCTAACCCTTCTAACTATCTTTTCAGAATTAATTCACCCTTCTGTACGTTCCTCTCCTTATATCTAACAGGAGTAGCCTTCACACATTCACAAGCCTTGTTTAAGGGGAAATTATTTGGCACACAATCTATACTGCAGTCGGGCATTTGCTTAGGTGACAACTCGGCCCAGCAAAACTAACTTATGGCCTCACACTGCTGCTAGGTCTGAACTTATCCTTAGCGCAGTTCCTCATTCGGGATACGTGCATTCAAATGACTTATTCCCAAACAAAGGGAAGGAAACACTGCATGGAAAAATCCCAAATAAAACTGCAAGCATTTGGCAGAAACAGATTGGAGAACAAAGGCAAAACAGAAGGAGGATGCGAACCCCAGCCTTTTAATACAGTGCCTGTCAGTGAAGTGCTGCCAAAAGCTTTTTTATTCAAACTTCTCATCTCCTTCTTCCACTTCTTTCAGACTGAGCACTTCCAGCGTGCCTTTCCCTCTGGTCTCACATCGGATCAGTTCATCGATCTCTCGGAAACAGCCGGGGTCGATAAGGCACACCTGAAATGTTTTACAGCACTTCTGTCAGACTAAGCAGGAAGACAGTCCCGCCCATGACATTATCAAACAGATGTCTGCTCCATTGGCAAGAACGATCCACTCTACCAACACCTGATTTGAGCAATCCCCATTGAGCCACCTTTTGCAGCTCCAAATGGCAATTCTAGCATTTTGTCTGAATACTTTGGAGAAATGAGAGGATTTTCTGCCTCCTGCATTGCGCCAGCTCAAATACTGAGGTGGCACACAATGAGACCAGCACTTAGCCTTGTCTCCTACTCCACTCTCCTTCCTCCCTGAAGCTGCCTTGGCTCTCCCGACTCACAGAAAGCCTAAGGAGAGGAAGGGTTAAGGCAGCAGGGAACAGAACGCAGCAAGAGATGCTTTAAGTTGTCCATCTGGTTCTCTCCCTGGCCTCCTGCATCAGCCACCTCAGCCCAAGTGCTGAGGTGGGAAGGATAGAGCAGAGCAACTCTGCTCCCTCAAGCCCTGCACTCCTTGCTTCTGCAATGAGCCTGGTGACAGAGACCACAAAGTTGTTCTGCTCTCTTCCTTCACAGGCTTGATGTGGTTTCTGCAAGGGGGGGCGGGGGGGGGGGGAAGGAGAGGAGAGAGAGCATGAAGGCATTAGGTCTCCAACTCTGCCCTCTCCCCATTTCTGCAGCTACCTCAGCTCCCCAAGGGAAACAGAGGATTGGAAGGACAAGGCTATGATATCTCTAGATGATAAGATGGGGTGTATCTATACAATATTCCTTCAAAACATACGCAAACAAGAACCCTTATATCTCACAATTTCCAGGTGTTCATCAAAGTCTTCACTCTCTATAACTTTGATCAATGGCTTGAGCTTCTCTTTCAGCTTCTTCCCCTCTTTAGGTGGGAGAACGAGCCGCACCCTCATGTGAGCCCGCTCGATCTTCATAGTCTCCTTTAGCTGCTTGATCACTTCCAAAGCCTACCACAACAGGAGATAAAAGGGGATTCACAGATTACAGCACATTGCATCTTAGCCTGGTTTTCAAAGTGGTGAGGGATACTTCAAACACATTTCTTGGATACCCATCACTGGACTCCTCCAAGAGCGAATCTCATGGGATTCCAGTTAAAGAATACATCATGGGTTTCAGAATGCCATGCCAAGGTAGAGGTTGTCCACTAAATACTGCTGGAATTTATTCAGTGTTTTTAATTTTGAATGTAGCTTTTATATTTTTGTGACTCAACCAAACACTCACATGGAACAATTTTAGTTAAGAAGGGAATATGAGATTTGAATGAACCTGTTTGACCAAAAGCAACCCTGTTCTTTTACAAAGCATTCTGTAGTCTCTCACTTTTATGGAGAATTATAAACCAAGCCACAGAAATTGACAACATATGTCCTTTTATTCTAGCAATTTGCCCCTGTCAGTCTGTGCTGGCTTACTATACCCCTTAGCAGCAGGGCTTTATAAGTACATGACTCTTGTGAAAACTCAAATTCCTCCAAGTGCCAACAGGTTATTTTAGGAGTGACATATACCTGCTGTTTTGTGCTCTTGCCTGGTTTGACCGAGTAGTGAATGTCCTTCATAGCTCGCTCAATAAGGATCACTGTATATGGCCTCTTTGTTTCAGGGTTCACACATTTTTCAGCTACAATGGTCGCAATATCTCTAAACATCTGTTCCAATTGTGTGTGTCGCTCTTTATCCGATACTTGTAACTCCCCTTTTGCCAGAATCTGAAAGCAACAAATTTAATACAGAATGAAACATTCCATTCATGAGGGTGGACAATATTACTGTTGTGTTTACAAAGTAATAAGTACCGTATACCCACAGATGTATAACTGAGACGACAGGATTTACTAATCAATGCTTTTCAATAAGTAATAGTCAAAGCAATGCTTTCCTACAGCCCTTAAGACATTTTAAAAGTATCTCCCATGTGTCCTGCTTAGCTCATGAAATCTGTAAGGAACACCAGAGCTGCATAAGGTGGCTTCATGCTAGGCTATAGAATTAAATCCCTTCCTTAAGGAAGAGGGCAAGCAAGTGTCTACCACAACTGTAGTCAACTAATACAAAAGAAATAAAGCATGAACTACACTCAATATATACAGGAGAGCTGTAGCTGCAATCAAGGGAGTCCAGGCCAATTTAACTGAATTTTGATGCAGAGAGGCTAGAACCTTCTATAGTCTTTACCAATTCTCTAAAGCATGTTAAGTGGTAAAGTACACAAGCTTACCGTTTTACAGATTTCTGCTTGGTCGTCCGTTCCAAAAGCTTTGAGGAGATCTTCCTTCTTTGCAACTTGCCCTTTGGAGACATTCACAAACACTGTGTTGGTTTGCAAAACTTCATCAACGTCTTTTTCCCTGGAAAATAACAATTTTATTCCCGATTAGAAAACACTCAAGTTACTGGAAATCTCTAATAATTAGCTACCACATGATTTCACTGCAAGTTTATCAAGAATAAGCAACCAGGAGGTGGCTTGCATGTTGTCTATGTATCCGAGACTGGAGCATGAACTAGTTCAATCTTCAAAGAAAGAAGTGGAGAGTGGTCACACCCACACACGCATGAATGACTCAACACTAGGCTGGGCTTTGACAGACACCTTTTCCCACACATGGGGCTCGACACCCATCTCTCCAAGTAGGGTGGCCACACCTCCCCTTTAAAAGAGGACATGAAAAATACATGTTACAGGGCTGCAATGGTTCCAGTGCACCCCTGCACCATGTATTTCTCATAAGTATCCTCTTTTAAAAGGGGAGGTACGGCCACTCTATCTCCAAAGGTGGTGATGGACTGTCACCCAGATTGCTTTCTAAAGGCCTTTCCCGCAGCCCATACAATGGAAGCCATGGGCAGGGTGCTGTGTGATTGACAGCTACCCAGGGCGGCCAGAGATGCATGTTTTAGAGGACACTTATGAGAAATACAGGTTGCAGGGCCGCACTGACTCCAATGCAGCGCTGTCACCTGCGTTTCTCGTAAGTGTCCTCTAAAACTTGCATCTCTGGCCGCCTTCCCCACCCCTGTGGATGGGGCTCCACGGGGCTTTTGACCTCGGCTTCCTTCACGTCCCTTTCCCCATCCCCGAATGGGAAGGGCAGGGCAAGGAGCTGCTGCTCCTATAGGGGCTGGCGCTCTCCTTCCCTTTCAGCTCCTGACAACAGGAACCACTCCCTGTTCCGGGTGCGAGGCTGCGGCCGGGGCCGACACCGCGCGCGGGTCTCGCCCAAGTGGGGAGGGGCAGCCCTCCTCCGCCAGCCCCCTGCCATGGGAGGGAGCCACTGGCCACGGGGATGGGGCTCGGAGAGGCCACCGGATGCAAGTTTTTAGAGGGCACTTATGAGAAATACAGGTTGCAGGGCTGCACTGACTCCAATACAGCCCTGCAACCTGTATTTCTCATACGTGCTCTCTAAAAACTTGCGTTTGTGGGCCACCCGGGCCTCTCCCCGCCGCTGGGCCGGGGCACTCAGACCCCCCCGCCCCGTACTCACGCGCCGCTCCGCCAGCCCATGACCTTGTTGCGGTAGCAGGCGATCTCGAAGCGCTTCCCGGCGCGCCGGGTCCGCACCACGGCCACATTGGTCAAGCGGATCTGGTTGGTGGGGGTGAAGATCGACATGGCGGCGGCTGAGGAGGGGGCGGCTGGAGCTGTCACTCAGGCGCAGGGGGAGGGGCTGTCAAGCTGCGCGAAACCCCCGCTCCAACAGCTTCGGCTCCGTCTCGCGCTGGCCCGGAGAAGACGTACGGCGGGGGGAGGGCGGGGACTTCTCTCGTTCGGCCGTCTCATTGGCTATCCGCGCCTCCGCCTCGCTGTTACCTCAACGCAGCCCCAGAGAAAAACAAGGGCTGCGGAATTGGTCCCACTTAAATAATGTATTGTGGGGGGGGCGGGAAACGAGGCTCTCGCTAAACGGTTCCGGAGACAACACGCACCAGAGAGCGGAAGCCCCCCGCCCCCAGTTTAATGAGAGAGGGAGCGTGTGCACGTGGACGTGTTCCGAGCACGCGCAGCGGAAGGCGCGCAAGCACGCGAGGGTGTCTGAGGGAAGGGGTCCGCGTGCGTGCGCGCGCACAGGTCCCGCTGTAGCACAGCACAGGGCTTGCGCCTGAGGAAAAGTGGGCGCGTGGGTGGCAAAATGTGTGAATCTGAGGAAAGGGTTTTGTGTGTGTGTGTGAGTGAGTGAGTGAGAGAGACTTCTCCCAGGGCCCTTGTACTGAGAATCGGCTTCTCCCTTCGGTCGGCCACACAAGCCTCAAGAGGACACAATGGGAAACAAGAGTCCTACAATGCCGCCGCCCTCCCGCACTGAGCAAGTCCCTCAGTGGGTGCTAATCACCCATTCGCCTAGGCACAGATTCCGAATCATGGGCGGGCTCCCCCCTCTCGCCAGGCTCTTGCTACCTGGTGTAGCTGCACCCATTCTATCTATCTATCAGTCAATCACACATACACACGCCCCCTGCTCTGGGGGGTTGATGGGAGTGAATGGGGTTTGCATCGGGGAGGAATGGAGCCGTGCTCGTTTAGTGTTACTGTGAGTCCCGTTCGCTTCAGGGAGACGCAGCCTGGTGCCAAGCAGCGAGAGGATCCTGGTCTACGGGTGGCTATGCTAGCAGTTAATGCTGATGATGCAAGTTCTGTTGAAGTGAGTGGGACTCATGCTGCTGCTAAGGGCTAGTACTACTGTCTATATGGAGAATCATGCTATAAGGGCTTATATTTGTATAGCTTCTGCCCTGCAGAGCTTACATGTTGTGTTAGATCCCTGCACCATCTCAAATAGCAAACCTGACCTCAGACCCACAAAATGTTCAAACCCGGACTGCCCCAAACTAGTGTGCAGGATCAGGGTGCCCGACCTGAGTGGTTCGACTGCACCTGAATCAGCAACATGTTCTAGTCTTTCTCCCCCTCACTACACCAGGAGTGCAGAGCAAGGCAGGGTTCCAGATCCACTCAGGGCTGTAGAGGGAAACATCTGTTTGTGCTTAAAAAAAAAAAAAAAAAAGTTTTAGATCTGCCCCAGCTCCCAAGCATGCTTTCCCCACTACTTCCAGTTCATAAGAAGGCTATCCCTGCCTTCTTCCTCCTCCTGTTCCCCCCTCCCCCAGGCTTCATCACAACAGATTGTAAATAATGCCATTGCATGCTGTTTCCAGAGCTGCTGTTGCAGCTAAACAAAAGCTGCAGCAGCTAAAATCGCCTTTAAAATCTCTATCTGTACTGCTGAGCTTGAAAAACATTTGGAGAAGAGTAGAGCTCTAGTATGCAGCCCTATTTAATTTTAAGAATGCTTCCCTCCCACCTTAATACAACAAAATACAAGGGGTGGTGACCCTCAAGATGTCACATGGATTCAGTGCTTTAAAATTTGGGGTCTCCTGTACTTGGATCTCATTTCCCTGCTAAATTAATAATTAGAGGAGTACTTACGCTTCTAAAATAAGCCACCCTGAGCCTTAGGGAAAGGGTGGGGTATAAGTATAAATAAATAAAATAAATGGTAATTAATAAATGTCCCATACAGTAATTAAATACTGCAGAATTAGATATAGACTCTTTATCAGTAATTTGTACTAAGCGGCTTTTAAATTACTGGTTGAAGCTTTTGACTTTTAGTCCAGTGCACATTGTTAAGATGTACTATCTGGAAGATATTTCTTGAGCCAGATCTTTGCAGTCTCCTTGGTTACAGTTTGTAATGAATACTTTAAATTAGGTTGGATTTGGCTATTCGGTTAATAAAGAGATGAGTTTTTTCCCACAAGGAGAAAAAGAAAGGATACACGAAAGACTAAGAGATATAGCCCATCAGAATGATTTTGCAGTCTTAAGGGTGAGCTGAATGGCTTCTCTATATTGTCTTTGGAAACCGGAGGGAGAGCAAAATATTTACAGCTTGATCTAAAACCTGCCACTTGTATACATCTAGCTAGATTACGTGTGGAGCAGATGGCGACAGCAGTAACTGTGGGGCGCAGACTGAGTATTTCTCCAGAGAAAAGGATCTACCCGTGTGGGATGGGGATGACTGAGGACTCTATACATTATGTCCTCGAGTGTTTTTATTTCTCAGATATTAGAACTTGCTTTCTTGCTCCTATTTTTTTAAAAAATAAATGTTATTAAGTCAGCTTTACATAATCAATATTACAACATTGAATATACAACTTTAGTCCCTATTTCCAGCACGGGACTAGTGTACCACATATTTAGCTGTCTTACATTATCCTTTTTTTTTAACCTCCCTTTCCCCTGAACCCTCAAACCCCCCCACCCCCCAAAAAACCCAGCAACTGCTGATGCATGACCCCATTCCAAAACTGCTGTACCACAACCTGGCGCCTGAGACTCCTCAAATGTCCTGTAAGAGTATTGAGTCATTAATTGGGTTCCTAAAAAACTTTTATCAGACAAGTGAAGCTCCGTCCTTGACCATGTACTGTGGAAATCTTCCAATTTTCCACTAGAGTCTGCAAGAACTTTCTCCATGGTCATCACATACCATATTCGGTTGTACCATTCAGATATTGTTGGAGCTCTGTTACATTTCCTATTTCTGGCTATAACATTCAGTCCTGCCAGAAACAACTGGACACAAGTGTCTTTATGAACCTTCAAAAGTTCATAAAGGCCGAGGAGGGCTATCTTGGCCCTAAAAGGTATGACCGACCCATAGCCTCCCTGGCAAATCTCCAGACCTTGGCCCAGAACACACATCCCCATAGACAATGGTATAGGTCACCTATTTCCCCACAATCCTTCCAACACAGGCAGAGCAATTCACTTTCGAGATACAAGAGGGTGTTAAATATAATCTCATCAGTACCTTTGTTTGCGTTTCAGCAATCGCAAGCAAAGTGGAACATTTATGGATGTGCATCCATGCCTTCTTCAGGCATGTAAAAGTTAGAAATACAAAAGGGCCATCGTGTGACCCAAAAGCTTGCATACTCTCACCAACAGAAGTTGGCTCAATAAAAAAAATATCTCAACTAGTTTGTTTCCATAGTGAATTTAATGTGGTTTTAGGCTTTCAAATCTCAAATCAAGACAAAATTGTGAGGGCTGGTAACCCTCCCAAGCATATGTAGGTCACTGACTCTAGCCACAATGGGTTTATTAAAATGAGATGCTACACCCTGCATGGCCACCCACGAGCCATGGATCTGCCCGCCCGTGTGAAGGTGGGCCGTTCTTTTGCAAGCCATGGAGCATCCACTCATGGAGCACAGTTGCGAAACCAGGATTGCTCCATGCAGGGCAAGCCAAATGGATGCATGGTAACTGGTGGCCATGGAGCCCCTGCTTTTATGAATGGTGGCAGCCAGCCATGCCAGCAGACAGATCCATCGCTCTTAGGCGCTGTGGGTGAGGGAAGCAGCATTTGCAAGTCACAAGCCCTGGCCAGGAGTGCTGGGGAAATTGGGTTTCCCAGCACTCATGCACGGGACATGTCGCTTGCAAAGGCCAGTCCAGCGTGCTTCCCCCTCCCCCGTGGTCCATGGCAGGAGGAGTGCGTGACGGCAGCTTCCATGGCTGCAGCAGCCATGCTTGGAGCTGCCTGTTTGAACCGCTTGAACCGCTCTCCATGCACTCCACCTGTGCGGGTGCTCCAAGGCAAAGCCTTACAGCGGCCATGGACACCCCACTCCCCATCATCTTGTTCGTTTGAAAACACCCAAGCTTACATAGAGTTAAAATGTGATCCCCTGAGTGGGCAGTACAGACATGCATGCAAATCCTGTTGAATGGGACTCTGACCCACTCTAAATGCTATCATTTGAAGAATTGCATTGCCTGGCCATGATCCTACACATTTTAAAATTAAAGAAAACTACTTGGCCATTGACTTCAGTGCTCTGAGAATTTACACGTGTAGTTCCAAGGAACCGTAAAAGTGTAGACGTTTTCAGTATTATTTATTTATTTATGAATTATTATTTATACCAGAGGTGGGCAGAATTTCCGAATCCCAAGAGCCACATTCATTTACACAATGGGGCCAAAGAGACTCTAGAGCCACAGTTTGTCTACATCTGATTTATACTCCCCAATGAGACTGTTACATGGGTATTAACTGTGCAGGCATAAGTCCGATTCACTTCAGTGGGATTTGCAGTGGTGCTAAATACCTTGCCCCTGAGGATTAAGCTGCGTCTCAATTTCTGTATGTGAGTGAGTGTCTGAGAGTCTGTCTGCGATCCTGGATTTGTGTTGCTGTGTTTGCGATGCACGAGTGCTGCTGCTTGTGCGTCTGGCACACCTATGCAACTTTGGCTGGAGGCTTTGGCGTGCAGATGCACTTGGGATCACAGCCTGTATGTGAACTTTTCTGGGAGTGTGCATGTGTTTATTGTAGTTAGTATTCCATAATTAGGGCTCTTCAGTTTCAGTTTTTATTTTATTTTCCCCAGGAATTTATCAGTGTTTATTACAATAACAACAAAAAACATGTGAAAATCAGTGCAAAAAAAAAAAAAGACTAATTTTCTGGCTAACTATTGGGACAGAACAGCAAAAAAAGTATTAAGTAATTAATACTTCAATAAACAGAATTTAATGTGGTTTGCTGTAGAACTGAAACAGAACTCAGAACACTGCATGCCACCTCTGACTTTAAGAAAACACTACAACTCTAATCCCTCAACAAAAACGTTTCCTTTGAATAAACATACAATTTACTGTTAGTAATGTTATCCTATAAACATTTTCATTGAATAACTCACTGGGCCAGTGTATTGGGCACCTCTGAGCGTGCGTGTATTTATTGTGTATATCTTCTACATTGCCTTACTTCAACTTACTTTGCATATACACATAGACTATTAGTAACATAACACATATATCTAATGCAATGTAGTGTATTTTAATCATAATCTATTTTTATGTACATAGCCTGAGCGATACAAAATGTGGGTGAAAATCAGCAAAAACTGAGTAATACCTTTTGTAAAACCAGGTTGGTTTTTGTTGTTGTAAAAATCGATTTAAACTGAAAAGGAAGGGGCTTATCTATAATGAAGCATTTTTCTAGCACTGCAATGTTATGAAGCACGCGCTCGCTTTTGTGTGGGTGCAATCCTGACTCTATTGAAACCTGTAGTTTAGCCGTTGACTGTCGCGCTGTATGTGTATGAAATTGTGCTGATTTTAGTATAGGTGTGTTTTGATATGAATCCATGTCCTTGTTTCCCAGGCACCGAACGAGGAAACACTGCACCAATCCTCCCAAGAGTGCTGTGAAGCTCTGCAGTACTCGCTGCTCTATAAAGTTAGTTGAAAGGGGGGCGGGGTAGCCTTCCCGGCATCCCTCTGCAAACAGCATGGCTGCCCCCAGCAGTTTATGGGGATTAGCCAGTCCAAGCTAAACGTGTTATCTCTTGCATAGGAGGGAGGCTACCAACGGCCTTGTTAGGTTGGGTACTGCTGGACTTTTGGCTGGTGTCCCAGATTTAAACTCTGGCGCTGCTCCTCCTCCTCTCATAAAATGGGTGAGTGCTATTTAATTGAAAGGCCTGAGATCACTGTGGAATTATTGTAGCTAGCAATGGAAAAGCTCTTTCTTCATAGTTACCTTGATCACGATAGTCGCCTAATTCTTGTGTTGTTTTTTAAAATAATCTAATTGGCTACACGCCATGTGACCTGGGGGACTCGTTTAGACTGCAATCTTTTTAAAACAAATCGTTTTGACTGGAACCCACTGCTGTTGGGGCTCTTGAGTTCAGGGTGACTTTTGCAAAGTTATTTATGAATGTGGTTTGAAAATGTCTGCTAGAAAATAGCAAAATGTTTCTAGACCTAAAATATGTATTTAAAATATTGCTGTTGTAAGGCAATTGCTCAGTTGTGCTGTGGCAGGAATCAGCCTTCATGCAGGAAACTGGTGGGGGTGAGGTGGGAATGCGGATTGGGGTCAAGGTTAACATCTAGGCATTATTTATTGTTATGTATTTATAGTGAAAGCAAAGTACCTGGTGCTGTACAATGGTTCATTATAGACAGGTCCCTGCCCCAGTGGGTTTACAGAGTGGTGGCATAGCAAGGCTGTGGTGGGCCCGGGTTCATGTCCCAATTATGCTCCCCCAACCCCCTGGCCAAGGGGGTGGGTTTTTCTTCAGCAACAGCCCTTCCAAGTGGGCTCCTACTGGATTTGGTCTCCCCCAGCAAAGGTGGTGGCACAGCGCTGGCTCCTTTATGAGCCCGACTGGGAATGGCAGCAAAACCCACCAGAAAGAAAGTTTTAAGGGTGGACAAGGATGGGGCCAGCACTCCACCCCTTCCAACTCTGTAAACCTTCTCCTTGGTGTAGGGTCGTTTGCAAACAGCCTGAGTGCTGCTTGAAAACCTTGGAGTGGGTGGGGGCAGTGTTGGACCTGCTCCGTCCCCTGCCCACTCTGAACCTTTCCTAGCAGTGCTCAAGCCACTTGCAGAGAAGCCCCCTGGAGCTCAGGGCACTGGCTCAATTGAGCCTTGCATGGTAGCTGTGCCCGTTTACAAGCTAGAAGAGACGACAGGACTGCTCTATGGGGCACAACCAACCGGCAGCTAATTAGGTGTGTGTGAGGCTATACAAATAAAGGAAAGATGTGTGGTGTGATCAGGAATAAGGGAGTTTCAAAGAAATGGAGAGGCTAGTCTACCTGGGTGTTTGGAACAAACCTAGCTAGAAGCTCTGGTCAAACGAGTGTTAATTTGGGTTAAATCGTGATTCTGTGGAAATCTCAATCCAAAGGGGCAGTTTGAGTATTCAGATTTTCTTACAGTTGCATCTCTGGTCTTTCTACCACAAATGAGCATTACTAAGAGATGCCCTTTATTTTGATCCAGCAGCCCTATGAGGTTAAGAGACGACAGCTTGCCCAAAGATACTCAATAAATCCTTGGCTGAATTGGGGTTTGATTACAAGACTCTCGGCTCCCAAGTTCCACATTTTATATACTTCATGGACTCCATAACTACAGGAGCATGGATACTGTAATGCATGCATAATTGCCACAATCCACAAATTCCTTAGTCTGGAGTAGCCCTGTTAAAAAAAAACACCCTGGTTTGTGGGTTGTGACAGTGTCCAAGGTCTAGGACAAGGGTGGGCAAAGTTTCTTAATCCTGTGTGAGCTGCATCCATTTACCACAGTGGGGCCAAAGAGCTGCATGAGGCTCTAGAGGCCACAGTTTGACCACTTCTGACATAGGGATTTTGCCTGACTTTTGCCTGTTTTTATGGTGAGAGATTGCCATCTGGCTTACAGACCAGTTTTCACTGGGTGAAGAGATGACTCTGTTGCCCATTGTTTCTAGTCATGTTTATAGCCTTTTCAGTTGTTGACAGTCATCCTGTGATCTGCAGAGTGAGAGTGAGTAAGACTGGGAATGCTCTGTTTGTTTTTTTGATTACAGTATTTCCTGAACTTTTTAAACTGTCTTCCCGTTTCCCATTGCCAGTGTGGGGAACCACGGGCCTGAGAGCTAAATGCTGCCCTTGGTTAGTTTTTTATTTGGCCCCTTTCCAGTTCCTGGATCTGGTCCCTGGATCCAGTTCCTTCCTTGAATGGACTGAAAAAGATTGCTGAGGGAAAGGGGGCAGAGATGTGGGCATGCGCACAAGGATAGGGGACAGATCCATGAACTAAGCCCTCTTCTTCCAGAGCACACCCTTTAAGCACCCCTGGATCCAACTTCTGTGTTGCCCTCAGAGCTTGTAGTAATTTTCAAAGTGGGGGGGAAAAGCGTCTCCATCCCCGTCTTACCGTGTGTGGTAGCTGAGCCTCCCCCTCTATAGGTGTACACACATGCCTTGCTCCCTCCGTGCCTTCCCATCCTCCTGCTGCACCTCCTCTATCTCCTCTCTGTCCTCTGACTCTCTCCTTACTTCACACACCGTTTTGGAAATTCCCTCTTAGTTCAGAGTGGAGCTTGGAGACTGTCAGTTGTGCTCCTTCTTACACATCTCCTGAATACCTTCTGAGATCCCTTCCTCCCTCCCAGCTTGAGAACCACTATTCCAAGATGGCTGATGCTGAAAGAAGTTGTGTTCTTAATCCTTTGCTAAGGGCATTCATGTTTCCTTTTGCTTTTTAGATGTGCCGCTGGATACGTGGAACTACTTCTATGCTCATCTCATGTCCTTATGGCTGAACAGGTTTTACATCTACTCCTGTGCAGCCTTTGGGATCAGTGTTTGGCTCTGTATTCAGTTCATCACCAAAACCAAAAAGCAGGTATGAGGGCCTTTGCAATTCTAGAATACCTGGTGCTTGCATCTTTCAGCTGGAAGGGTCCCAGTGTGAATGTGAGTTGTCTTTCCTGTCACTGGAATGCATCCATATCTGGTGTGGGATTTGGCGTTTTATTTCAGCACGTTTATTACTCTTGGTATGTGTGAACCTTAACGTGTATGTAGGTGCCATGATTTGAAGTGGTAAAACCTGCAGAAAATCGTGCGTGCGTGCGTGCGTGCGTGCGTGCGTGCGTACACACCATGTGGTAAATCCACAGTGATCTGTGGAAGACATTCCCCAGAAAATATCCAGGGGGCATTTTCCACAGAGAACGTACCAACGTACTGGTAGAAGATCTTCACCTGATGTATTCCACTTTCAAAGATCGCAGTACATATACCATGTGGTAGAAGTGTTCCTATGTCACAGGTGAATCGCCACATGGATTTTCCATGGGTTTTGATGGACTTTACCACTTCAACATTTGCCAAGCTCACAAGGGTTTTTGCATGATGGAAAAATCGCATAGTACCTGGTGTAAGGATTGCATCAAAACAGTTCTTGGTGGAATGCAGTTTCCGCTTGTAGCTGTTGCTTATGGGATGATGAACTGCTCATGTATTGTGTACAAAGAGATTGTTCTAGTCGACCTAGCTGGGCCATTGCTACTTCAGTAATGCAACTGTGAGTAGCCATACCTGAAGCTTAAATTGTAGTTGTCATGCTATTGAAATTGGTACCAAAGCTTTTATTAATGTGTGCAGGGTTTGTTTAACGGAGAGGGTGAAAATTCCTCCTAAAATGTACACTTGCATGTGGGTGTCACTGGTGTGTATGTGTCTGCTGTAGGAAGAAGGGATTTCTTCTTGACTAATGCGGTGACCAGTACAAACCCTGTAGCATGAAATCTGATTATGGTAACACACGGCTTAGCTAAATGACACAGGCCAAAATTCTCAAACTATTTACTCTGAAATAATTGTATTGATTTTTTTTTTGATTTTTTTTAAAGGATACTTTGGAGAGAATTATTTAAGATTTGTGGCCACAGCAGCGGTACTCTTGATTAGTCCATGTACTAGTTGTGATCCTAAAATATTATCCCTGTTTTAACGTCTTTAAACGTTCATTCCTCATGTTGCAGATCTGACTGGATGATTTGTGTGCTTAATGGCTGGGTGAAAACTACCTCCTCATTAGTATGATCAAGAAAAAAACTGGGATGCTATAACTTTATTTTGTAGGGTGAAAAATACAGCGGGAAAATAACCCCACCTAAAGTAACGGAAGACGGGCTGGCAAATGGATACAAAAGTCTCGAGCCCAATGTGGTTCATGTTTCTGGGGTGAAGATTTTCTATGGATCTCAGACCGGTACAGCGAAGGTAAAAATGACTTTAATCCGTGAGACAAAATATGGCTGAAATGTGAATGATCTAGGAATTCACTTTTTCTAAATCTGGGGCATGACGTTGAAAGCCTCATGTTGTTATCCCAGGTCTTGCTTCTGCAAGTCCTGCAACAGTTTCTGCAAGTCCGTAGCTCTCAGTCCTGCATGAGAGTGTGGCATGCTTGCGAAAGGAAAGATTTGAAAGCTTGGGTCCTTTTAGCCTGCTCTCTGGAAGGTGCTTCCCGTGGAGTCGGAAGTCGCTATGCACGGCTCGATTATCAGGATTAGGTTTGGGTAACCTGATCCTCAGTTTGTGCCAGAAGCAATCCTACTGAAATTAGTGGAGGTCCGACTGGCACAAGTGATTTGAGGATCAGGCTGTTCATGTGTAAAGTTGCTCACCACTAACTTTAAATGAGAGACTGTTGGCATTTGTATACAGCTTTTTTTTACAAAGAAAAATTAACCTAACACTCATGGGGAATAGTCCATTAAATAAATGAAATATTCCTGTGGAAATAAATGGAACTCACTGGGCTTTATAAATAGAGTTGGGAGCATGGGTATTAAGGGGTGCACTCAGGAAGAGGATGGTCATGATCGTGGATCTGCCCCTGTCCTAGTGTACATTCCCTTATCTCCGCTCCCTTCCTTTGAGCTCGGTCTTCCAGTGCTTGGGGGTAGGAACTGGATCCAGGAACAGGAAAGTGGCCAAATAAAAACTAGTCACGGGCTGCATGTGGCCCCTGAGGCTCTCCACCCCTGCGTCAGCGCGAGGACCTGGAAATTATTTAAAACCACAAAGAGCACTCATGGGTAGCTCTAATGAAATCAGTTAGGACTAAAACATAAAATTTCATAAGTACATAAAGCTATATGTAATGGAATATTACATTAAAGTAATAAACATTTTGTGTTGAATCTTGGGTATCTTAGTAACATAGATATTTGTTCCCTCTCCCCCCCCCCCCCCCCATTTTGTTTTAACTTGTTGGTATCTCTCGGATTATGTGGTACAGAGAGACCTCTTTATAAATTGTTTAAACGTCCTTGTCTTTGAGTAAATCTCATTCAAGGTGGATGAATTTTTTGTGTCGAATACTCTGTGGTGCCTGCAGAAAACTTGCATTCTCTCTCTTTCCTCCACACAAGCCAAATGCTCTTTGTCTTTTGAATGACAATAATCATTAAAAATTCGGGGCTTGTATGCATCTCCGCATCTCCCTTTTCTGCTGACTTCTTCCCCCCCCCCCCCCCCCCCCCCCCCCCCAAGCGGCATGTGGAATTCTTCTGTTCTGGGATTATTTGTGTGTTTCTAGCACCCCCTAGCAGCTGCTGGTAAGAACAGATTTTATTGTCATTTGGGTGGCAACAATAGAAGACATTTTTTATATTTTCTCCCCCCCCCCTCCTCTTTTTTCAGAGATTTGCAGGAATTCTTGCCGAAGCTGTTGTTTCCCTTAATTTGTCTGTGGAAGTCATCAACATGAGAGACTATGATCCGGATGACTGTCTAGTAGAAGAGGTTAGTATTTCTCCCTCCTAGATCTATTTCATTTGGTATCAAGATCTTCTTTGGCTTCTCTAGTACCCATCTTAGCAGATGGGTCCTGCAATCCCTTTTGAGGTGTGACTTGCCAAAAACTCATTTCCTTCCCACTGCCTTCCAATAGCTGTTTGCAGAGGAGACTCCTCTAGAGTCGAAGCAGAGAGGCCAAGCTTAGGATGGATAGGGTTGGGGACATTGCACCAGTTCATCTCTAGAAACAACCCCTCTGGGTTAGGTTTGGAGTACAGAAAGAGGGCAGCCCGCTCTTCATATTGTACTGATTTTTGAGTAACTGGCAAGCTTTCAGTCTCCAGGACTGTCGGTTCTGGCCCTCCTTCAGTATTGCTTATATAGTGTGAGCAATGTGCCTGCCATTGAACAGTCCTGATGAGAGCCACATTCCTGACCCGAGGGACTGAACAAGGGAGGGGAGATGAGGAGATGCATAGGGAGAGGTAGAGATACAGTCCTCAAGTTGCAGCAGGTGCACATGCTTAGCTAAGTTACAGGGAAAGAGAAGGCTCTTTGGGGACGGGTGTAAGGAGAAGCATCAGTGAGCAATCTGTGGGGATGAGGAGTTGGAGGAAAATCTAATGGAAGAGGTTGGTTTTGATAGGGAGGGGTCAAGTTCTTTGATATCCATGGATGGAAAGTGCTGTGGAGGGATGAAGTGTTACTTTATTTTGAAATTTATGCAGAATGAATTTCCTGTATCCAAGTGTAGGGTTTTTTGAATCTCCATCTATAATACAATTTTATTCCCGCTACCCTAATATGAACTGGGTTTAGAAAATGCAGTGTTTATCCAAAATACTTTTTCCATTATTGTTCTGTCTTTTAGACAACCAGCAAAAACATCTGCGTGTTCTTGGTTGCTACTTACACCGATGGACTGCCAACTGAGAACGCAGCGTGGTTCTGCAAGTGGTTAGAAGAGGCAGCAAATGACTTCAGGTTTGGGAAAACGTATCTTGAAGGCATGAGATATGCTGTCTTTGGCTTGGGAAATTCACTCTATGTTGACCACTACAACACAGTAAGTGCCTCTGGATTTTCTTCCTTTGTTCTTGGGCATGGTACTGTAGTAGCAGTTTGTTTACAGCATTTGCCAAACATATCCAACGTTAAGAGGAGTAGTAGTAGTAGTAGTAGTAATAATAATATTTTCATATCACCCCTCTGCCATAGCACTTAGAGTGCTTTATATATAACAGTTTAACACAACTTTTAATCCTCACAACAACCCTGTGAGGTAGGTTAGGCTGAGAGAATATTTTGACTGCCCCAAGGTCGCCCAGTGAGTTTCTGGCTAAGGCGAGACTAGAACCGGGGTCCCCCCCTCACCTCTCAGCCGTGCGGATGTACCCATTACACCACAAAATGAACATAACCAAAATAAATATCACAGTGGAATAGCTCTTATTTTCTGTACCCATACAGTAAAATCTTCCTAGCGAGTAGAATACAGGCAAAGAAGAGTTGTTAGGAGCTACGTTTTTTTTCCTTTGAATCCATAAACAACAAAGCTAAAATACTGGATGGTTAGTCATTTTTCTGTAGTATAATGGAACAAAAGATAAATCCAAAGATAGCAATCTAAATTATCAATGCCATGCACACACTGTGGGTAACTTCTTTCTGCATAGGATATTTATAGTCACCTTCCGCTTAGCATTGCCAATTGAATATAGTGTTAAATACTGCCTTGTAGTGGCTTCTCTCTTTTATAAGGATGGGGAACTTCTGGCCTGGGAGTCAAATGTTGCCTGTGGCTAGCTTTTTTTGTGTGGTTCTTTTTTAGTTCTGGATTTGGCCCATGGATACAGTTTCCCACCCTCAAGCACTGTTAAAGTCTGATCTTGGGGTAAGGGAGCAGAGATGAGGGCATCCACACTAGCATAGGGGACGGGTCCTTAATCTGGACCCTCCTCTTCCTGAGCGAACTCCTTAAGCACCCATAACTTCTATGCAGCCCTCGGAGCCCTTTCAGAATAGCCCGGGGGGGGGGGGGAAGGATTCCCCACCTGTATGGTACGGTATGATTTATTATCGACAAGACTCTAAACCAAATTAATGTTTTGAAAACTTTAAAAGAGAGAACAGTGTGAAGATCAAACTGATGTGCATCATTGTGGATACCAGTATCCTTTGATCTTTAAATAATTGACCTGGCACCGAGATCTCGACAGTGACGAAACATATGCTAGTTAAAAAGCAATATTCTTTCACAGTAAAATAAAACAAACAGCCTCCCCCTCCCCAAAATAATTCTCACTGCTACTTCACCTGCTGATGGATTTTAAGTTTTTCAGGATCATAGTTTAGATCAGGGTGGGGAACCTCGACTTGGGGGCCAAATGTGGCCCATGGCTAGTTTTTTGTTTTTTGTTTTGTTTTTTTTTTTAAATTTTTTTGTTTGTTTGTCTCCTCTCCAGAGCTTGGATCTGGCTCCTAGATCCAGTTCCTAGCTCCAAGTACTGAAAGATTGAACTTGGGGTAAGGGAGCAGAGATGAGGGCATGCTCACAAGGATATGGGGTGGGTTCTCTTCCCGAGTGCACCCTTTAAGTATTCTCACCCTCAACGTCTATATGGTCTTTGGAGTTCATACAAATTTTCAAAATGGTCCCTGGGAAGGGAAGTTTCCCCCACCCTTGGTTTAGATGCTTTACAAGCCGTGCACTAGGATGCATTTCTGATCTTTCAAGTGCATACAACGTATATTCATGACACTTGTAAATCTCTCCTTGTTTAACAAATTGCCATGCTTTCAAATCAGATAATCAGTGAAGCTATGATGTAGTTAAACTTCTTTTTAAGATGTTGTTCAGGGTAGCTTTTAAAAGGTCTAATGAACCATGTGACTACTTCAGTTTTATTTTTATATTTTTTTCAGAACTTTCCTCCACACTCGGCTTAATATTTACTCGTGTAAATAATGATATTGGTCCCTAGGCAATATTCCACTTAATGTTTGTTCCTATCAATCATTATACCGGCCCCAGGTGACAACTTGAAGATGTCTGGCTCTATTAGGTGATCTACGAGGTACTAAAAGTCCGAGGAATAATCTGCAGTGCGTTAGAGAGTACGTGGGGGAAAAGCCTGAATACAACGGGACCAACTGTGGGAAAGCCACAGACAAAGGCCGGGTGCTGACCAGTTGCAGAGTAGCCAGCTGCGTGTCTGTGCTTCCTACTGCCATTCTCAGCCCTGGCTAGCCTGCAAATGCCAATAGGAAATGCCGAGGTTCAGGCTGGCAGCTGGCTGATCTGTGAATGCCAATACGGAACGCGCAGGGAAAGGCTGCTAGGTGGCAAAGAGCGCAGGGTGTGGGGAGGGCCCAGGAGGGAAAGCGTGCCATCCTGGTGCTGTGGGTGTGGTGCTGGATGGGCCAGAGGAAAACACAGTCATGCACTGGAAACATTTGCAAGCCTTTATTGATATCGCTAAAGATCATTTAAAACCGTTCACTTATGTTCATTAAACTGTCACTGGTGGTGGGTGTTGGGGCTAGCGCTGCAGTTGATGTGCCCGCACAAGGCGCCTCGGATCTCTCTGGCTATGCGCTGCTCCGCTCGGTTCAGCTGGTCCCGGAACAAGGGCACTGGCTTGCCGGAGCTAACTGGCGGGAGGTTCTCCAATGCGGCCCTTCTGGTCTCACAGGCGTTAAGGAGAACAGAGGTGGTGGTAATTAGAAGTGGAGTGGTCTCCAGCTGGAAATTGGTTCTGACTGCAACTGATTTCCTTTAAAAGCCCAAAAGTCCTTTCCACAACAGAGTGGGTGGCATTGAGCTGCTGGTTAAAGTACCTTTTGCTCTGGGTTGCTGGCAATGCTTTATGCCTTCATGAGCCAGGGCTTCTTTGGGCAGACAGATCCTCAAGAAAAGCAGGCCTCATGAGCATCCCCTCAATGCATGTTTCAGTAGAGAGTCTGAAGTCTCTGGTGTACGTGCGGCCAAAGAAGGGGAACTGATAGAAGATGTAAGCACTGTGATTCTTCCCAGATCACCTGGCCGGCACATCCACAGAATGTGCACAGTGGTCCACTATGGCCTGGAGAACTGTGGAAAAAACCCCCTTCCGGTTCAGGTAATTATCCTTGCTATGTGGTGGGCAGGGCATGGCAATATGGCTCCCATGAATTGTCCCTATACAGTTTGGGAGCCCCTCCTGCGGAAAGCCCTCCATTACCTCCATGGAGTCAGCCTACTGCACCGCCTGATCCAGCAGTGCTTCCACAATTGCTATGCAAACCTCTGCTAGTATGGTGCCCACTGTGGGGGTTCCAGTGCCAAATTGCTGGGTGACAGAGTGGCAGGAGTCTGGAGTGGCAAGCTTCCAGATGGTGATGGCAACGTACTTCTCCATGGGGATGGATGACCGCATCACCATGCTCTGTTTCTCCAGGCATGGTCCGAGGATCTCGGCTATCTGCGGGACGAGGTGATGAGGCGTCCTGAAGTTTGCAACCCACTCAGTGTCTTCCCTGCACGGACAGTATGTTCTCTCACCAGTCCGTGCTCTTCTCCTTCACCCAAACCAGCCTCTTGGTGGTGGGTACGGCCCTGCACGTAGTGTCCGGTGACTGAAAATATTTCTCCTGACAGGTACCTCTCTGTATTCATCAGTCGCCCTTGCATGGCTTTGATCCTCCCCGGCATGGTCTGGGGTTGCTGGAGGTAGGCAAGTTCATGGCGCCGAAGAAGGAGCTGCCTCTGTGGCGTGGTTTGCCCTGCCATCCTGCCTAGAGATTGAGTGAGAGAGCGCCTTTCTGTGCCTTGACATCACATCGTGCCAATGACCGCAGTAGGCTTGGATCTGTTGAATCGCACGCAGGTTCTGCTCAACAGCAGGAAGGAAGGCCTGGAGCGCGATAACGAGCACGTTCTCGACATGCGCCTCCATGACTGCGGATCTGGTGTTGGTGAATTCTGCTGATCACACACCAGACGTTTTGAACAGCTTCGAGAGCTGGGCGGGTGAATAGCTGGGATTGGCTGCATGCAACACGCGAGCTGCAATTGACTGATTTTGGTCATGTGACGCTAGGGGAATGACCACGCGCCGTATGTGAACTCTTATTGGCTGCTGTTGGTCATATGGTATTACAGGCTGGCTATTGGGCGAGAAACTTTTCACCAAGCTTCTGCTATATGTATTGACGCACCTGTACTGTCATTCCAGGTGACAGTTAAACTACGTAGATGTTCCTGTCACATCCACATCAGTTCATAAGTGAAATCTTCTACAAAATATTGCAGATTTTAGCACCACTTAAGCATGCAATTTTTTAATTGTGGTGGTGGGGAACTGCTGCGTGTTAATAGATGGAAGGTAGAGGAATCTGCAAGGCACTGAAGGTCACTGTGCTCTGAATGTATGTGGGACCAGGGCCGGGATGCTATTGCCCATTGGCTGAAACTTATAACTTCTTACTTTTGGAAAGTAACAAACAGGTTTTGCTTGGAATGAACGTGAGGGGTCATAACGCCATAGAAACTCATTGCAGCGGGTTGACCGCTCTGCAAAGCCAATGGATTTCAAATGTGGGTGCTGTGGTTGGCCAGGGTCCCCTGGGCTGAGAAATTGGCAGGTCATGCGTATGCTGGCATTTGGACGAAGCGAGAAGTGCAGAGAGAACTGGCAGACCATCCCGTCTGAGTCTGCCTGTGCATTCATAGGGTGACATATGCCCACAGTGCGGTTTTATGTATGCATAGCGGAGTGCAGACCACCATGCTGCAGTTCCAAGTTATGCAGAATGCAACGGTGGGAGCCCCAGATGAAATTAGAGAGTGGGATTCAAATGAGATTGATTGTTTCCTCAAGGTTTGTCCATAGCCTTACTTCTGACAATCAGTAACGGGGACTGGACCTTCTTTGTCATTGTTTCTCATCGCTGCCCTGATGACAGTGACAGAATGCCGAGGGGCCACCGGGAAGGCCTTGGTCAGGTTCAAGAGATGAATATCTTTGTGGAAACAAGTGCCTTGGGGTACAGGAATGTGAAGTGACCGAAGGGGAGCTTGTTGCCCTGTACGAGTTTTGGACATTCGAGGAAGTGCAGAAAACCCTTGCAAGTGGGGATGTTTTCCACCTGCATTGTAGGCCTCACTCGCATGTTTTGCATGTAGAGCCTAATAAATGGGCAGCCTGCTGCACGTATTTCTTGTGCATTTATGAAGCTCCCACTTACAGATGCAGAAGATGATGATGGGGGCGGGGGTATAAGGCACAAGTTTGACTGGGAACTTTACACAAACTGTGAGGGATGTCAAACGCCACGGAGTGCAAGATCCCACTAAAACTATGTGCTGCTTCCTGCCAGTGCATCGCTGTGAGCCGTGGATGTGAGAAACTGGGTGATAGCGTAGAAAGACTGATTGCTTTCAATTAATTTTTTTTTACTTTAGTTTTCACCATAGGCTCTTAATAAAGTATGCAATTTTGCTATTTAAACTCCGTATTTATGTGCATGGCAACTGGTTAATTACAGCCGCCAAGTGCTGCCAGGAATGAACTGCCAGGGTTTGGCAGGGATAGCAGGCGCTTGATCGTTTCCTGGAGTCATAATTGCCTGGAATTAAGAAACAGCTGGGGTGGCTTCTTGTTCCCATGGTTCTCCGTGACTGAGAGTTGTGATGGGGGGTGAGATACTGAGAAGGGGAGGGGGATTGGTGGGTGGAACGGGGCAGGGAAGAACGCCTGCCCTTGTATTAGGCTGGTCACGCTAAACCTGTATGTGGGAGCGGAGTGGAATTCATGTCTAAGACAGGATTTGAATTCTCGTCCCCAGATCCAAGTCTCTAACCTTTTCTCCACTAGGTTTCACTAGCTACACTTACTCTATGAGACTTGGACTGTAATCCTCAAATTTAAGCCCTGTTTCATTTCAGTGTGATTTGCACTGGCTCAGTGCTCTGAGAACTGGTCTGCGAGGCTTTGAATACATGCCATTTTTGAAAATAGGACTTAAAGTGCCTAAAAATGTAATCCAGTGGTGCTATTGTTGCTTATTGGTTCTGTGTGTGTAGAAATGGAGCTTCCCCAGAAACCCTTGTTGCATACATTGTGGCATTAGTGCTATTTTGCAAATGAAGGAATGGAGACCTGCAGAACCTTCCTTAAACTGCCACACGCTAAGGCAGTAACAGTGCTGGTATCGGGAGTCAGGAGTCTTCAAACTCCAATCCCATGCTTATCCTGCTAGGTCAAGGTTGCCAGACTCGTGGTGCACATGCTCTACTTAATCCAGGCGTCGATCTCGGGTGATCTAACAGGCACTCCTCCTGCTGGCGTCCAGTTTTAGAGCAGAACTGGAGAGGGGCACTCCTTTTTAGGAAGAGCCTTCTCTGTTGCACCGGGGGAGCTCTCCTAGCCAGCTTCCGTTCCAGAGATGCACTCTGGGGCACTGGTCCTACCCTCTTTGCCAGAGGAGATCTCCAAGGGATTAGCTGTCCTCTCCACACCATGATCTACTGAGACTGGATTGCAACCTACTTCTTAGCTGCTTTTGTTCTAGATCATGCCCTTTAAGCTTCATCTGGGGGTGCCCTCTTGGAGGTTCCCTGGGTTTTCCGGGTGGTGACCTCCTGGAGGGCGTTCTTGGTGGCTGCCCCTCAGCTGTGGAACTCCCTCCCACTGGAGATCTGCCTTTTCCTAGATCTCCCCTCTTTTCGTAAATCCTGTAAGACCTGGCTATTCTGCCAGGCTTTTGGCGAGGGAGACGGATGGGGGGGGGGAGGGGAATGTTTTTTGGGGGTTGGTGGGGTTTGAGTGTGGCCCTGTGTGTGTATTTTAATTATTTCTATTTTATATTATTATTCTGTATTTTTACCTGTGGTACGCCGCTCCGAGCTGCCGTGTGGCAGGAGTGGGCGGATTAGATGTATTGAAATAAACATGTAAAAATAAATAAATGCTTATTCAGTGAATTTTCAAAGGATGCTGTCTTCAACCGCTTGGGTTGTGTTAACGGGCTCACGTTTCTTTCCATCCTAGGTTGGAAAAAGTATCGACAAGTGGCTGTGGATGCTCAGCGCCAGTCGCATCATGACTCGTGCAGAGGGGGACTGCAATGTGGCAAAAAGCAAGCACAGCAGCATCGAGGCGGACTTTGGTGCCTGGAAGGTCAAATTCCTCAGTCGGCTTCAGGCTCTTAGCAAGGGGGAGAAGAAATCCTGTAGCGGAAACTGCAAGAGAGGCAAGTGCAAATCGCAAGGCAATCTTAGCAAGGAGGGATCGGACCATGAAGAAAGGGCGTCGGAGCAAGAAGCTATCCAGGTAGGCCCAGAGAGCGGTGACGCTGGGGCATAGGGGTCGGGGGGAATCTCCAGTTCACAGCTTACATTTCTTTGGCCCATTTTCCATTCCTAGCTGTGGCTTGTGGATCCAGTCCCTACCCCTCAAGCATTAAAAGAGTGTGCCTACAGGCAGAAGCCAAAAGGAGGTCATGCACTCATGAATAGGGGGACGGATCCATGATATGAACTGGATGATATGACCCTAACTCCTGTCCTTACCCTTGCCAAGTATACTGAGGAACGTGAACTTCCAGCCCCCAGAGTGGCCCATGGGAGGGAAAAGGTTCCTTGCAAGTCTCTCTTACCAGGTCTGGCTCAGACTAATCCATGAGGTCCCCTGGGGAGCGATTTGATTACCTGACTTGCTCTCCTGTAAGGATTTGGGTTCCCACGTTCCTTCTTGAAACAGCCTTGTAAAGTTAGGGAAGTGTTGCTATTTCTATTTTAGAGAAGTTCCCTGATTTGCCTTGGTTCTAACTTGAGTTTCGCAGTGATCAGCTGATCCTTTTTCATATTTTTTTCATCCCTTTATTGTCCGAGCCATTTTCGTGTGTTTTCCCTATCTCCCGAAACAAAGTACAGCGTTGCACCCTCTATTCAAGTTCAGCCTTCTGTTGCCACCCGGTGGCGTAGCTTGTTAGAGCACTTGTCTAGAGCCCTTTTCTTGTGTCCGCTCTTCACAGAACCAAGAGTGCTCTTGGGCTCGTGCACCCCCTGGTGGTGTCAGGCAGTCAGTACCCTTAAAGTTTTCTGACCGAATTTCTGAGCCAACCAGTTGAGGCTAGTCTCTGGGCCTTTTTGCTTCTCTTAAGCATGTACAGGGTTCAAATGGAGCACTCCAGAGTACTGGCTTGGCTCGCCACTGTCACCCGGCTCGGGGTCCCCCTCTCTCTCTGGACTGTCCCCCGACTGCCCCCTGGACCAGCTACAACCCTGTTGCCTGTATCCACGTGGGTGCCCAAGTGATCAGACAACTATCACCATGATCAGGGAACTCTTGGTGGCCCAAGACCCCAGAAAGCGTCCCCTTTGCCGCCCAGCCATAGTGCAGAGTAACTCCTCTGACCACCTGTGGCTTGGAAGGTTTCACGGTGGTGTTGACTTATAAAGAACAGGTTCGTCTAGGTGTTAACCTAGAGTACCCCTTTCCTGAACCCCCGAAGGCCAAATAAACACATAAGTGCGCTAGATTAGATTATAAGAAATATATTGAGTACATTTAAGAATATGACTGTTGATTTAAAGGTGTGCAAATCCAAAAGTGAATGCATTCTAAATACACGGAGGTTCCCTATCTGTCCTCTTACCTGTAGGCTCAGTCTAGCTAAACCCTGTTCATCTCGGCCTGAAGTCAAAGCCGGATTCAGTTCTTGGAGATATGCTGGAAAGTTCCTAGTCCATGTTCCTTCCAGCCTCTCTCTTAGGCTGATTGCTCCTCGCTTGCAAGATGGAGTATTTTCCCTTTCTCCTCCTCCCCTCCTCTCTCAGTAGATGTAGGTCACCTCCCCCTGGCTGCTTCCATTGTCATTCTAGGTACCTGTCTTGAGAGGATTCACCCTACCTAGTTGTTACCTTGGAAACCAATCACTTGCTTTTTTGGACAATGGATTTCGTGTCCCCACCCCTGGGCTGGGTCTGGCAGGTTGGGGCTCAGAATCTGTTAGCTGTAATATTCCAGCCACAACATTCCCCTATCCTATCCTCTAATATCCCTGAATTTCTGTGGTATCTCATGTTACACATGACAAGGTCCTAACCACTAAACTGTCCTTCCACTTGTGTAGCCTTTGCTGCTGCGGTGTGTGTGTGTGGTGTGTGTGTGTATGTGGCTTGGTGCTTTAGATTTATTGTGCAAGCAGAGAGTAGGAGAACCTAGGGATATGTCAAAAATTGGAGACTGGAGGAGAGCTTTGTTCTGGACATGTAAGGCACAACCAGTTGGTTTTCTCTTACGGGCCCCGCAGTTGGGGTGAGTCATTTTTCAACACGGGAGCAGCTGACATTCAGACCTGTGATCCAAACTCTCCTTTTGCAGCCTCCGATTAGGCAGTATAGTCTGAACTAGCCTTGTGTCTCATTCTAAAACCCCAGAGGTTCAATTACTTTTTGTTTGTGTTTTAGGTCTTTTTTTTTTTTTTTTTTTTTTTTTTTTTTTACAATATTGGTTTTTAATCCAAAATCTTGGTCGATGGATGATCTCTTGTTCTATAAAAACGTGAAATGAACAGCTGCTGAAATGCATCAGTTGTCCCTGTCCAGCCATTTAGTGCAACAGAAACAATGCCCTTTGCACAGTACTTTCTGAAAACATCACCCTTTTATTGGATGGATTTGAAAGAGCCCCCTTATGTCTTTAAGCCAATAATGCAAGAGGAAAAGACTTAATTATGCAGAACTAAACGTCTGCCTGGTTTCTTAGGCAAACTAGACTAGCTCGTTTCCACAAAGAGTTTTCAGTCTGGAAAGCAGTTCTGCTTTGCCTGTTTGTCCTCTCTGATACTGATCACTTTGCATTGGGATTTTCATTGGAGCCCAAGGGATTTATGTGCCCAAAGCTTCCTTAATTTCAGTGACCACCCCCTAAATATGAATCTCTGACTCTAGTTACCAGTTACTTGGTATTTAATTTCTTAGGGGTCTGTAAGGTTCCGATGCTTTGGGTAGGATTAAATGGATTACATTTAGCCTCAGAAATGTCAAGTAATAGCACTTTGGATCTGCACGCATTGCATAGACTAATGCTGATCCGCTATTAAGTCTTCAAGATATTCTTGCTGGATATGTAATTGAATCAACAGGCTCCGATAGAGAAGCTATCTGGGTAGAGTAATGCATATATTGGGGGTAGGGAACCTACCGATGTAGCCTGCAACTAGTCTTGTTTGTCGTCCTTTCCAGTTCTTGGATCTGTTCAGTTCCTACCTCCGAGCACTGAAAGACTGAGCTAAGGAAGCAGAGATGAGGCCATGCGCACAAGGATCGGGGACAGATCTATACTCTTCGATGGGGCCCTCGGAGCTTACACTAATTTTCATAGTAGCCACTAGGAGGGAAACCGTTCCCCATCCCTGATATACATGATTCCAAAATTTGTCTTTAATGTGTTACACAGGAGGAGGAACTATTTGAAACCACCAGTGAGGAGGAGTCGGGTTCTGAAGAAGACATTAACTCTGTCATTGATGTTGAGGACCTGGGCAAAGTTATGGGTCACATGAAGAAAGCCAAGGTACTTCATACAAAAATCTTAGAAACTTCTATTGTATCATCACCAAAATGTTAAGATGATTAAAATATTATAGTTACCTGTGGGGGAATCTAGCAATCTAGATGTTTAATATAGACGAATCCTCAAACCTGGCTTATAAGAGATCACAAAACACCCCCCAAAAGTGGCATTTTAAATAGCTGGAGTTGCTTGGATTTGTCCTCTTCTCCTCTTCCTCCCCCCCCCCCCCCCCCCCCGCCTTATGGGTTTCCGTTGGATATATGTTTAGGGAAGAATGTGGATTTTAAAAGTACATACAATAGAAATCTCTTAAGAACTTCATTCTGATTTCACTTGAAACTACAAGTTTGTTTAGTGTTGCTGTGGAACATGTGTGTGTGGTCAAAAATGACCACAGCAAACCTTTTAGAGTAATTTGTCATGTTAATATCAGAGCAATATAGGACAGTTAAACCCTGTTGTAACAAGGGTCGTCTTATGTGATTTTGGGGCTCAATGCTATTTCTTTTACCAGAAGCGGGGGAGGATAAGGTGGGAGGGAAGTGGGGTTAAGCTGGAAAGCTTGGCAGTATTTTGAAATATGAAGACAATAGAGCAGGGATAATATCCATTGCAGCATTAACTGTCATCTTGCTATATGTTTGTAGTGATCTTAGAAATGGGCGATCATGACCGAGTAGATGTCTCAAAGTACTACTGTGATATTAAACCTTGATGCTTAGTCCCGCCGATGTCATGGGTGTCTTTATGTCCTTTATGTGTCTTCAGCACTGGGGCCCAAAGTATTTAGTAATGATGAAGATTTTGAATCCACTATTTATTGAAATCAATCAGTCTAGCGGTGGCAGTAGAATAGGGCCCTTGTGTGTCTGGAGATGATGCTTGCTGAAATATTGGCTGTATTTGTGGCTGGGAGGGAAAAGTATTGCACCTGAAGAAATGGCTTTTGAGATAATGCACAATATAAAAACTACTGCACAACAGCTATATTTTATCAAGAAAATGGTAGTTTTTCTGCTGTAATTAAAGCCTTTCTGAAACCAGAGACTTATTGTTAATGCTCTCGGTAGCCAATATTGCCTAATAGTTTCCCAATACTGAAAACTCTCTCCTACGTACACGCTTAATATATTTATTTGGACTCCTCTGTGTTAACAACTTCAGAATGATGTTTTAGCCGAGCATGCTATCAGATAGTTGAGGCAGGTGCTTCTTCAGGCTCGGAAACTATTGGAGAATTTCTAAGAGCGGTAGTGGCTGCTTCCCTGAATGCATCATGAGTGCAGTCTTGTATTTCTTCAGCTCTTGAAATTGTCATTGAATGGGATGGGAAAGCCTAGATGCATAGGGAATGCCATATACCTCAAGACGATGGCACTTCCGAAGTGTGCTTCTCTTCCTTTTGAAGCAAAGCTCTGACAATTGATCGGGGTAGAGAACTTCTTCCCTCCTGTTGAAGGATGTAGCTATAATGGGAACAGGAGGTGCAACGACACTGTAGCCCATGAGCCTCTGAGGTTCTACTTTCTGGTGCAACTGCATCCCCTGCTGCTGGTGGGAGGGATGTGTGGGGTGGGGGGCAGATAGCTTTCCATCTTCTGCACTAGGCCCCTTGCAGACCTAACTATACCCCAGCTCCTGTGGGCCGGTTCGCGGGAAGGGCCAGATCATGGATCCATCCCCTGTCCTTGAGTGTATGCCCTCGTCTCCTCTCCTTCCCCCGTGTTCATTCTTTCGGTGCTTGAGTGTAAGGTCTAGATCGATGGTCCAGATCCAGGAATTGGAAAGGGACCTAATAAAAACCAACTGTGGTTTGGAGGTTCTCCACCCCTGTACTAGGATTGGAATCTTGTTCCACTGAATTGAGCTGGGATTAATGTCTGCCTGTGTCTTTCCGTGTCTGTAGCGTTGGCTTAGATTCTATATTGAGGGTATTTATCATCTGCTGCACTAGTCATATGGCTGTCTTGCCCTTTCAATCTCTCTGTTCCCATCCTGTTTGTAGCTAGTACTTCTTCTTTTGCTTTCTTTTTTTACATGTATTTTATTTACCACTAGAGGTCGCTGAAGAAGAGAGAGCTGAACTTGTTTTGGTAACCTTCATCCACGATATGATTTGAAGCCACTTTAAAAATAATAGTTTATGCAATGGTTTTTATGGGAGGCCAGGCCTTGGAGGAGTTTCATTAGCTAATAAAACTTAGCCATAGCTCTGGGAATGGGCAGTAGAAAACAAAACAAAATATACGGTCTTGCTGGTTTATGAGTGAGCAATTGACCATAGCAGTAAATTTCAGCCACCTTTTTAACTTACGATCATTGCACTATTAGCACGTGCAGTCAGACTATCCATGGGAACCTGGGGTTGTAAATAGACAACAGAAACTCAGGATGTGATCCTCAATCCATTGACTTCACTGATTTAGCTACCATTGGCTTTAATGGTGGAGGATTTTCACCCTTAGTGTGAATTGAAATTTAGCGGAGGGGGAGGGGGGAGAGAGACTTTTTCCTACCCTGCTTCATTCACATTTCTTGCGTTGCGTAGTCAGAATCTTCTGAATCTCCTCCTTCCTAAGCTGGGTTCTTTGTAGAACTATATGGTTGTAGAAGCTCAAACAACCAAACTATTGCCCCTACCTTGCCCCCTTTGCAACTAAGGTTGCCACCTCTGGGTTTCCCTCAAACGCCAGGTTTTGACCCAGAGGCTTCAGTGGAAACCCCAGTTTTCTCTGAGTCAGCCAGGGGCACCTGTTGCTAACGTTGAGACTGGGAGCAAAATGGGGCAGCCATGACAGAAAAGGGGCGGGCCATAGCGACAGTCCTGTTGCCTTTCTAATATGGCCCCGCCCCCTGTGGAGTGCCGTGATGTCACAGCACTCTGCAGAGCGGCAGGGTTATGTTAGAAAGGGGGTGAGACAGCCCTTTTGCCCCACCCCTTTCTGACGTGCCTCCCCCCCACCCTCTGAAGCATTGTGATGTCATGATCTGTAAAGGGCGGGGTTACATCAGAAAGGGGCGTGACTGCCTCTCCAGCATGGTCTTGCTCCCTCTGGATTTCCTGGTGACGATTCTACCCACAGCTTTTAAGTGAATATTCGGTCTCCTTGCTAATTTATGAAAGCTATTGCTCCTTTTGAGTAAGGATCAGACTCTAGAAGGGTCCTGGTGTTCAGCTTAAGTAGAGAGCGAACCTACCCTTCGTAGCTGAAAAATCCTATTGATTGACACAGACTATTGTGTTTCCCTCCCAGGAAACTGGGGTTTGTGGTGTTGTGACATGTTCAAGCAAAGAGACCTTGTTCGTTTGGTATTTTTTGTTGTTTTTCTCAACAGGCATTTGTTTTACTGTAGTAAGAAGGTGGTGACTCTCAGTTAACCCCTATTTTGTATTTTTGATTGATACAAATGGGCTGTACTTTCCCTGGTAGTTCCCCTGAATTGTATTTATCATATAATTATGAAATCCAATGGCTGCATTATGGCCATTAATCACAAGAAGACCATGGGGTAATACCAAGTATCTCCGTGACTAAAAGATCGCAGGGAACTAGAAATACTGATTGGACCAAACCTATCTCCTGAGAATGGAGCTGCTTTGTTTAACCTTCATATTTGTTAGTTCTGTTTTTTATTTGAGTGCTCCCATGGTGCTTTCCACCATGAATTTGAGCACCTCACCATACTGCTAAGTAGTATATAAGAAGTGCCATATTAGGTCAGACTAATGGTTCGTCAAGCCCAGCATCCTGTCTTTGACAGGGGCCACCCACAGTTGCTTTGGAGAAGTGCCCAACAGGTCATAATGGAGTGATTCATTCCCTGTTGTTCTCTCCCAGCTCCTGATAGTCAGAGGCTATATCCTCTAACCTACTTGACTAATAACCTTCTATGGACGTATCCTCCAGTAACCTGTCCAGTCCTTGTTTAAACTCAGCTATTATTATTATTAGTAGTAATCATTTTGTTAATATAGCCCTGGCGCTATACAACCAATAGTTCTAGACAGGTCCCTACCCCAAGGGGCTTACAACTTAAGAGAGACGAGGGCAGGGGAGACGAGGGAGAGGTGAACATCGGGAGAGAAGAGGATCCATTCATGAGGATGAGAAGTTGCAGGTGCACGCAGACCTGACGAGGGGGTTGGGAACGACAAAATTCAGGGGGCCTGAGTTGAGGCTGTTAACTAACTTCTATTCTATTCATGCTGTGTGTTTACATTTGCTTATAACGTTTAGGTAGAGTCTGGGTGGTGTGTAGGGATGAGTTAGGGAGTAGGGGGGCCTGAAGGGAGCCTTTCTCCCGGTTCCGTAGTGGCACTTGACGGCCCTGGGCACATGTGCTTAACTTAGTTACAGGGAACTAACTTGGTTAGTAGCTTAGTTACAGGGAAGAGATTCTGAGTGAGAGGGGAAGACGACGCATTTTCCCTTCTTTGCCCCTTTTCTTTTGCTGCCCGCCATTCCTGGAACTCCCTCCTTGGATACATTCGTTCTGCTCCCTCCCTCCCAACTTTCAAATCCCTCCTGAAAACCTACCTCTTACGTCAGGCTTTCCCTCGTGAGCAGGCGAGTGTGGGGGCAGAGGAGGAGCAAAGCTCCCAGGCAGGAATGTAGCGGGATACAAGAGCGGAGAGAGAATGGCCATGAAGAGCCTTGAAGGTGAATACCAGGAGCTTGTGCTGAATTCTGAGTACTGGCTTTCGCAACATCATCTGGTAACAAGTTCCACAAGTTAACTGTACACGGAGTGAAAAAGCGCTTCCTTTTTGTTTGGTTTTTAAATCTGCTGCCAGTTAGTTTCATGGAGGGTCCCCTAGCTCTAGTATTGTTTAAGAGGGTATAACGGGTACCTTTTTACTTGTTCCGTGCCACTCATATTTTTGTAATCTCTTGTATTTCTGTCCTCTCTCTTCTCCAAGAGTCCTAACCTATAGAACCTCTCCTCTTATGGAAGCCGTTCCATATCCCTTCATTTGTTTCTATTGCCCTTCTCTTCACCTTGTCCGATTCCACTATATCCCTTTTGAAATGGGGAAGCCAGAACTGCATTCAACAGCCAAGTAATGTGACTGATGTTTGTCATGTGGTGCATTATCTCTTCTTTCCATGGGAAAATGATGTAACGGAAGGTTTTCTTTGGTAGGACTTCCACATTAATAACCATCTCCCAAGTGTTTGATCTCTTGAATGTTAAGCATATATGCATACTCTTTGGATGAGTATATTGAGTGAAGGTGAATAGAAAACCATATAGGTCATGCCTAGACACAAGGGGTACAGTATTAAAGTGTACTTTTAAGTCGTGCGTGTGTGTAAAACAGCTTTTTATTAGATGTCATCTTTATGTTCACATACAATATTTCATATGCTCCATGTTGCTGGCCTTTGTCTATATATTGTTCTCTGACATTCTGGCAATGGGAATTGAAGCAATAGTGATGGATGAAAGAGCAAATATCGGGATGTTGCATTTGCTCCACAAGGATTTGTGTGGAAAGAATATGTATTCTTGGAGTCTGACTGGGCCCAGATGGCCCTAGGAAAAAGGTCATTAGCTCAAGTATTAAGCTTTTTTGCTGCCGCAAATCAGTCGCTCATAACTGGCTACTGACAGGCATTCTGAAGACTTGGGTGAAGATTGACATTGACAGCACCATGGAAGGGAATTGGAAAACAGACATTCTGTCTTGACTTGTACCAGACTCTGGAGAGAGATGTGCCTGTTTCCAGTTAATCAGTTGTTCCAACTATCTGCAGTTTGGTTCTTCAAACTACGTCAGTTGTCTTTGCCTCTTGGATAGTTATCTAAGATGACGATGACTTGTTGAGCATCTGTTTTTAGGATATTACAGAATGCAACTTATCAGATGCCTATTCAACCAAAAGCATTGGTATCTAACTAGATGATGATAATTTTATTTTTTATACCGCCCCATCACCAAATGATCCTCGGAACACTTTACAAACATAAAATACAGCAATATAAAATACATTTAAAACCCATTTAAAAGGGTAAGGTAAACAGGCAGGATGGAATAGATTAAGAGGAACCAGCACCTGGAGAATGAATAAGTTCTTGGGTGCTTCTTAAAGGTGAGGAGGAAGGAACAGAGATGAACATCTGCAGGGAGCGAGTTCTACGCTGAAGAGCCCACCACAGGAAAGTCCTGATCGTCAGCTAGCTTAAGGTGTGATGGCTGGATCCACAAACAGCAGATGTTTCTGAGGATGGATAACTGTCAAGGCGATGTTCCAGGAGCAAGTCTTGAATATAGCCGGGGCCTAAACTGTTCAGCATCCTGAAAACTTGAAGTTCAAGGATGTAATAGCAGAGACTGTAATTTCTGATGTCATTCCCTTGAAATCAACAGAGCAGCAGCGTGATTGCGATTGTGTCATTTTGGTAGGATATATGTGCGGTGATGGTGACTGAGATTTTATTTTTTTTAATGAGAAATGGGTTGAAGGGGGAAGTATAAATATACTCTGTACAAAAGGACAGGCCCCTACCACTTGAGGTAACAGACAACTTCCATTAGTTGTTAACCATCTGAGGCCACTGACACCAATTAAGTTCTGATATTATTCCAGTTCATTACAATTTCCAAGAGAGACAAAAAATAAATAAATTGGAATTCACCTACAGTGAGTCAGTTTGAATAACTTTGGTTAAAGCGTCGGGTGTGACATTGCTAAAGATCAAAGCGACCTGAAAGGATGCGGAGATAAAGAATAACTGTTTATCTACATATTCTTAAGCATGAGAATAATTATTCATTCAAGTACTCTTCATCAGGAAGAGTCAGTTCAGTAGATCCGTTTGAACTCGTCTAATGGAAAAGGGTAGGTTGTTTCATGCAGTTACCTGATGGCCTGGAAAAATACCCAGTCATTCGATTATGTACTGCATTTACCGTATTGCTGAAATTGGCCTTCTAAGATTTACGTGCCCCCCCCGCCCCCACTATAGTAGCATCTGATTAACTCATTTTAGTTCACTTAACTTTGCAACACCAGAGTAAGGAAGGGAAGTACCATAATGATGCTTAGGATGCAACTCTGCATCATTCAACTCGATGGGTCTTTTCCCTTTTGACTTCAGTGGTTGAAGAATTGTGTCCTTAGTATTTATATAGGAGTTGAAGGGTACCGTTACCCAACTTGCTAAGGTTTGTTGCGCAAGTCCCGTTAAAGTGAATGGGACTTCACACGTGCTAACTGCTCGTGTGTGCACTGTCTCATCCAGGGGGTCTGCTAGGTTGGACTGGGCTCTGGTGCAGAAAATGGGGAGGGTCCTTCCTCCCAGTAGGAGGGGATGCAGTCGTACCGAGGAGCATGAGGCCCCTTGTGATCCCTTTATTTATTTTATTTTATTTCTATGGATTTATTAGCTGCCCTCTCCTGCTACAGCAGGTCAGGGAGGCATACGACATAACAATAAAAACCTATATAAAAATCTGTAATAATAAACAACATAACTAATCAATATACAATAATATAAAACAATGATTAAAATCTCAGGTGAAGCCAAAAAAAAACCCTTGCCCCCTTCCCTATCTTCCCCCCCCCCCCCCCATCTCCCTCGCCAAAGGCCGGGCGCAACAGCCAGGTCTTGCACTGTCTACGGAAAGAGGGGAGGTCTGGGGCCAGGTGAAGCTCCGTCAGGAGGGAGTTCCACAGCTTAGGTGTAGCCACCAAGAATGCCGCCCTCATCGTCCTCACCCAAGAAACTTGGGGGATTTTGTGGAGGGCATCCGCAGCTGACCACAGGGGCCGATCCAGGTCCCGGGTGTGAGGCTATCTCGCAGATAGGTGGGACCTAGGCCGTATAGGGCTTTACAAGTCAAAAACCAACACCTTGGATTGAGCCTGGAAGACCTATAGGCAGCCAGTGCAGAGATTGGAACACTAGTGTGATGTGCTTGTAGCGATCTGTCCCCGTAAGGAGACAAGTCGCTGCGTTCTGCACCAGCTGCTGTCTCCGGACTGTCATCAAGGGTAACCCCACGTAGAGTGCGTTGCAGTAGTCCAGTCTTGAGGTAGTGAAAGCATGGATGACAGTGGCCAGGTCAAAGTCCGAGACACATATGGCCGAAGCACCAGATGTAATTGGCAAAATGCGCTACTCACCACAGCCTACAACTCGATATCCATGTGGAGCCGTGAGTCGAGGAGCACGCCAAGACTACAAACTTGAGGGACTAACGGAGGATGGACCCCGTCAATGACGGGTGCCACCACTCCCTCAGCCCTCCTTAAGGGAGATGTTGACCCCAGCAGCGGCCCCAACGTCTCCCAGCTGGCCTTGACCAGCCAGGACGGGCACAGGTCCAGCTCTCAATAGGTGGCCCTAACAGTTGCAAGGACATCCTGTGCACCAGTGGGCAATGCCCACTGAAACTGATCCCACAAAACAGGACCAGGCAGGTCTTCCATTACCTCTGGTTCTCCTACTGCCTCAAACGCGGTGTCAAAACCATGGTGAATCTGAGCTATTTTTATCCACAAAAAATCTACGAACTTGTCAGAGCAAGCACTAGAAAATTCCAGTTCCAGGTGGAGGGAAGATGGACTTACCAGCACCCACACCACCTGGAAAAGTTCAGCTGGACGTGACTTTGCATACGCTATGAGAGCAGCAAAGAACTGCATCTTTGCTGCCCGCACAGCCGTGACATAGGCTTGTAAACTAACTCTGTGCTGCAGTCAGTTGGTTTCAGTACAAGTGCAGCGCCACTGTTGCTCCAACTGTCACCCTTCCCACTTAATACGCCACAGGTCCTCCATAAATCAGGGGGACCTGCATTGTTGGCGTTCAGGGAGCGGATACCTAGGAGCTGTTTGGTCGATGGCCTCCATCAGCAGAGTGTTCCAAAGAGCCAAGAGGTCATTGAGCTAGCAGTCATCGAGACTGGAGGGTATCTCCCCAAGAGCATTCCAGAACCTTTCGGGTTCCATAAGTCTCCAGGGGCGAACCAACCGAACTGGTTCTGCACCAGTCTGGGGGCAGACGTGCCAGGAGACTGGTCTGAAGGAGGTTATGATCCGTCTATGACAAGGGCGCTGCTGACGCCTCCCCCACCAACAGATCCTCCGCCTCAAGGCCAGTGCAAAAACTCCAGTCCCATCATGTGTTGGGCCGATGACCATTTATTTGAGACATGGCAGCCATGAACTTGCGCTCCACCCCTACAAGACTAGTGTCGGTGTGAACATTAAAGACCCCTCCTCCCCCCCCCCCCCATGTCCCTCTGGCTGTAGCTGATGCTGCACGGAGTACCCAGCTGGAACAAGGTCAGCCAAAAAGGGCCCTGACTCGGTGTCCAGCCAGGTCTCTGTAATACACATGAGGTTGGTCACCCAGTCCGGGACTAACTCCTGGACCATCGTTGACTTATTCACAACCAACCTCACGTTAAGCAGCAGCAAACCCAGGCCAGGGCCCCCCCAGCCCTCAACCACCTGCCCAGGGGCTGGTGAGAGGGACAGGCACCAGACACCTGTACCGTCTCACTGATCTAATCAGCCTCCCGGAGGGACCATAATTCTCCTAGTCCAACACGACCCCAATGTCTAGGGACTCCCCCTGGCCCCCTCCCGATTTCTCACGTGGCAGGTGAGGGAGAACCCCAGCCCCCCCGCCCCCACAGGGGGAGTGTTCCATCCCCCTCCAGAAGACCTATCCCCCTCTTTCAGCAGGGAGGTCCGACCCCATAACCCTAACCCAGTTCCTCCTTCCCCAACTCTCACTGGGGGGAAAGGACCATCTCCAATAACCTTCCCTCAAATTAAACAAAAATACAAAAACACCCCACTCCCCCTAAAATAAAATAAAATTTTTAAAAAATTGCAGCTGGCCCACCTGCCCGTATTATAAGTATCCCTTTTATGTCACTTGAAGACTTTGCAATGTTACAGTGAGGCAGGTAGATGGGAACTGTGGCTGAGAGAGGCTGTCTGGATGGATTGGAGTCCAGTTCCAAGACAGGACCTGTACTCCCATCTGTCAGCTTATTGTTTCCCCCCCATTTCACAGACGGAAAACTAAGGTAAAGCAGGCAAACCTGTGACTTAAGTTAGATATTGGCCTTTTTATATAAACTTTTTTACTGTGATTATTTATTTATTTTAGTTCAGTTATTTATATACCGCCCTCTCCTGCCCAAGGAAGCTCAGGGCAGTGCGATTAGCCCCGAGCAAGTTAATATTTTGGTAGCGTTGAAGACAGAGTTGTTCAGGTGATTATCTTTTATTGTAGTTGGTGAGGTTATTTTGGTATTGCCCTTCAGATCATAATTTTAAAACGAAAGACTCTGATCGCATCACTGTCCCAAAGCTTTGAGGCAGAAAAATACTGAAGTTCACATGCTTTTTTCAGGTGTGTTACAGATAGTTACAGAAGTGAGTGATGACAAGAGGCCTAGCTCCTTCTGGAGCAAGACTCCTAGAGGAACTGAAGCAATGTGCTAGATTGGAACTTTGTAGAATCTAGGGCTGTTTGGACCAGGATTAGGTAGTACTGAAGCAAATAATGGGTTTGGTTTCTGTGCATGATACTTTGCTTTTTTGAATAGCCCTCTAAATATCCGAATGATATCCGTAACCAAAACAGATATTTGCATATCCATTTTCAGTGGTCTGAACGTTTAGCTGTTCATTTACTTCGGTTTCACCTATGGTATGTGTGCAAATAGCCTAAATGAAGTAACTGAACAGCCGTATACGCCGAACAGCCGCACAAATGACTTGAAAACCCGAAATGGACATCTGTCGAAGATGGACCTGAATAGCAGCTGTTAGCTGTTCCGGCGGATGTGGTTCAAATTGGGTAAAATCGACAGATATATTTGTTTTGGCACTAAGATTGGGTAGTTTGGCCATTTTAAAGAACAAGGCAATGGTCATAAAAGTTTGGGCCTGGATTTCTAACTACACTAAAGTCTAGGATATTGTAGATTCATGGTTTTGGTTTGGACTTGCTCCATAAAATGCCTTTGTGATGGAATACTGCGGCATAAACATTTAAGTTTTCTAATTAGAAATAATGCTCTTAAAACTAGCCAATTCATGACTTGCTGGGACTGCAAATTACACAATGCTTCCATAACCAATAGGATTACAGCAAAGAAATGTATTTCTTGCTGACACTTGCGGTATTGGCCCAAGATGCCTTTATAACAACGAGTGGCTGCCAAGGAGAAATGCATCCTATTTGTAATTGTGTGTGTGTTTTAGCTGTTTGAATCATTGGAGCTCAGACCTGGATAAGAATGAAATGAAGTGAAAATAAAGACAAAAATAATGGAGTCACTTAAACTTTGCATACAGTGTATAGAGAGGACGTCCACAAGCTGTTACAAGAGGTGCATAGGTGTTTCTCTTCTGTGTTAGTCGCGGAAGTAATCCGCTGGCTATGATGGAAAACGGCATTGCGGTTCTAGGCATGGAGATTAATTGGGAGATACTGTTAACATTATTATTTCTCTTCTGTTGAATAGCAACATGACCTATAAACACAGTAAAGGGAATCCTAAGGTAGTCATGTCAACATTTACATCCTTTTAACATTGTTCGGTAAGTTGTTACCGTAGCCACTGCATATAAAAATGTTCATACCAATGAAAGCCACAACGTGCGTTACGTTGATTGCAGCTTTCTCCAGTCCTGGGGATGGGAAGCTCTGCTTCTCCCAGCTCTCTCCTTGCATCAAAGCTCTGGCTCCCAAGCACTCCGGTGGGTTCGGGCAACACAGGGCGTGCTCCTGCTATTCCCACAGCCCCCATTAGGTTCCAGCAGCGGAAGCTGAGCCACCATTTCAATTGCTTTTGAGGGAGCCACATCCAACCCCGCCCCCCCCAGCCACTTCTGGTGAGAGCCACAGTATGGGTGCCTGAGAGAGCCACATGTGGCCCCCAAGCTGCCATTTGTCCCCCTCTGTGCTAATGCTGCACTGTGGCTTCAGCAGCTCAACTTGTAAGATTCTAAAAATCAATTTTTGAACTTGCTAAAACTCTTACTCCTTTTTAGCAACACTTCTTGAAAATACATAGTACACTCTCTCTCCCCCCCCCACTCTTCCCCCCAGTGGTTTAATATTGGAGGTGGTCAGTTTGAAAGTAATTTTTCTTGTTCCACAATTGTTGACTGGCCTACCTCTCTGTATTTCTCTAGAGACGTTTCTACTTAGCTGGCTGGTTATATCTTAATTGGGCCCACAGGCTGTTGCAAAGATTTGAGTAACTATATTTTTCATAAACTCTACGTTTTTGTTTTTGTGTTGCACTCCCCCCCCCCGCCTTTCTCCTGCTCCTATGGATTCACTGGCTTCTTATCTCAAGCCAATATGCCTAGTGGGGAGTCCTGCTTTGTTTATGGGTGGTCCAGATTAATCGGATTGCTGCCTGAGGGGAAATGAAAGCATCCTAGTGTCGGCTCGAGACTAATCAGGGCATTTTGACCATGGTCTGAGTTATCTACAGCCTGTTCTTATTTGTCCCATCAGTCTGATAGCATTCAGCAGCTTTTTGGAGATGTTGAACAATGAATTACAACTCTAGGCTCTTTTCCCTACAGTAAAAAAAGGGTCTGTATTTTGAGGGATGCCAGTCTGTTGTCAACCATGTCCCATTCAGCTATGCAGGCTCCAACCCTCCAGGAAGCTTGGACTGTGACACTATTGGTGTAATAGTCATGACAGCAGCACGCGTGTCATACAAGTATGATGCAACTGCCTTTCCAAGCTTGTT
The DNA here is from genome assembly GCA_003113815.1 of Sphenodon punctatus. Lineage (NCBI taxonomy): Eukaryota > Metazoa > Chordata > Lepidosauria > Sphenodontia > Sphenodontidae > Sphenodon > Sphenodon punctatus. Next base: position 13,517,273 of record QEPC01007512.1, read on the forward strand.
GGCACTGGATGATGTGGGTTAGTGGTAGAGAACCTTAAGCCTGGGGGCCAGATGTGGTCCTCAGCTAGTTTTTTTTTTTTAATCTAGCCTTTTTCCAGATCCTGGATTCTGTTTCAACCCCCAAGCACTGAAAAACTGAGTTTGTGGTAAGGGAGCAGAGATGAGGGCATGCGCACAAACGTAGGGGACATCTTCCTCTTCCTGAGTGTACTCCCAATGTCTCTGCTGCCCTGGGAAATTGTACTAGTTTCCAAAGTGGGCCCTGGTTGGGAAAAAGTTCCCCACTCCTGAGTAGCTGAAGTCTGAGTCAGTACAGTTACTGCAAATAAAATACAAAGTGATAGCAACATTCAGCACCCTTTGAGTCATCTAGTCCTTATCCTTGCTGAAGCAAGGCTGCTCTTTCTAGCACATCTTTTAGTGTTGCATCCGGTACAATATTCAAAATCCTGAGCGAGGGACAATATGTCCCTGGATAGACTCCCCCACCAGTTAATATCTCACTATTTAAATTTATATGCCGCCCTTAAGCTGCCCTGAAGCGTACAATCAATAAAAACATCTAAAAAGTCTCCTTAACCCACCCAACCCTATCCCAGCCTGCCAAATGCCTGGCCAAATAGAACGTCTGACAACGTTTCCAGAAGATGAACAGGCTTGGGCTTAAATGAACCCCGAAGGGGTAGGAGTTCCGTTATCATGGGACAGCCACCAAGAACACCTCTCTGCAAGCCCAAGCTATAAAAACTTCATGGGCTGATGGTACCTGCAAGATGGTGCTCCCAGCTGATCTCCGATGCCCTGATGGGACATGGAGGAGGAGGCGGTCTTTCGGATACCTGGTGGCCAAGCCGTTTAGGGCTTTCTAGGTCAAAACCAGCTCCTTGAATTGTGCCCAGAAAGCTATTGTCAGCCAGTGCTCACTCTGGAGCACCGGTGTAATGTGCTCTCGGTGACCCGCCCCTGACAAAGTTGGGCCGCAGCGTTCTGCCCCAACTGCAGCTTCCAAACCGTCATCCAGTGCAGCCCCACTTAGAGCGCGTTACAGTAGTCTAGCCTCGAGGCTACGAAGAAATGGATGATGAAGGTCTCGGCCTACTCACCAGATGTAATTGGTGAAAAGCACTCCTGGCCGCTGCTGTGAACTGGCAATCCAGGCACAACAGTGGATCCAAGAGCACCCCAAGGCTGCAAACCTGAGTGACCAAAAGAGGCTGGACCCCCATCAATAACAGGGGTCCCTATATCTCCCGGGTCTCATGGCTGGCCAACTATCACCTCTTCTGACTTGTCTGGATTCAGCTTCAATCGTCTCGCCCACATTCAGTCCCCAATGGCAGCCAGGCACTGGGTAGGCACTGAGACTGCAGGACCTGGGTCAGATTGGAAAAAAAAAAGAGAGCGAGAGAGTTGGGTGCCATCAGCATACTGAATGCACCTCACTCCAAATCCCTGAACAACCTCTCTCGGGGGCTTCAGATACACATCAAGCAGGAGTGGGGACAAGGTGGAACCCTGCGGGACCCCACAAGGGAGCTCTCTAGGGGATGATGAGTCATTGCCCGTCACCACCCTTTAGGTCTTCCCAGCCAGGAATGTGCGGAACCACTCGAGCAGTCTCGCAAACTCCAACCAGGTTATGCAGCTGTTCCAACCACCTCATGATCAACTGTATCAAAGGCTGCTGAGAGATCTAACCATCAACAGGGTACAACTGCCCTTGTCAGTTGCACTTGTGCCATTGGTTGGCAACCTCTGCTTGGCTGTCTCCATGTCTCACCCAGGGCAAAATCCTGACTCCCACACGTTCGGGAATCCAGTAGGATCAAAGTGCGCATGAAGCTTTGAGACAGCCACTCGTTCAGTAACCTTCCCTAAAAAGGGAAGATTAGAGACGAGGCAATAGCTGGCAGGGGAGTCGACATCAAGTGATGAATTATTTCAGCAGGTGTTAGGGCCTGACCCTGACTGATAGGGTGAGTGGTGGGGTCTTTCCCGGCCTGTCGGCAGGCCTCTCATCAGTTGGGACTCCTTCTCACACTGATTCCACGAGCCTTCACCTCGCCACACTAGCTGAGTCCTATTATCACTTGCACCTGGACCCAGCTGAGCTACCGGTGACTAAGCTGTCCTTCCACTGGTCCTTGGAACATCTAGTTGGCTCTTAAAAGTCAGACCATGATCTGCTCTGAGACACCTAGGGTGGTGTCTCTAGCTGGCTACATCGCTCGTTCTTGCTCCTGCTGTCTATGATCCTCGGCCCAGCTCTCCTAGCCCAGCCCTTTGCTCCCCAGCCCTGCCTTTGCATCTGCTCCTTCGCTCTCTGCTCCCTTTGCCCTATCCTCCAAGAACTTATCTGATCTGTTTTCAAAACTAGCTACTCTACCGGCCGTGACTGCTTTCTCTGGCAGTGAGTTCCACAAGTTAATTGTGCGCTAAGTGGAAAAAATACTTTTTCTTATTTGTTTTAACACTGCTACCAGTTAACTTCATGGAATGTCCCCTTGTTCTAGTACTCTTGGAGAGGGTAAATAACCCCTCCCTTTTTACATGTTCCACATCGCTTATGATTTTATAAACCTCTATCATATCTCCTCTGTCGTCTCGTCTCCAAGCTGAAGAGCCCTAATCTATCAAGCCTCTCCTCATACGGGAGCCATTCCATACCATTGATCATTTTTATTGCCCTTCTCTGTACCTTTTCTAGTTCTACTATGTCTTTTTCGAGATGGGGTGCCCAGAATTGCACACAGTACTCTAATGTTGATGGCCCAAGTCAACATACCATACCACAGATCGACCAGGTCATTGACAGAGATCGTCAAGGTCAGCTGGTAAATCCCACAGAGAGTTCTGGAATCCTATTGGATCCATTTAATCTCCAAGGGCGGACCAACCTAACTGATCCATCACCCTGACAGGCTAAAGGAGGGCAGGGATCTGATCTCTTGGATGGTAATGGTCTGACCATGACAACGGTGTTGTAACTACACCCCCTATAAGCGGAACCCCCGTTTCCAGGGCTGTTGCAAAACATCAAATCCGACGTATGTCCAGCCTCATGTGTTGGGTCAGATATTATCTGGGATAGGCCCATGGTTGTCATGATGGCCATGAAATCCTGCTCTGCCCCCAAAAGTCCGGCTTCAGTGTGTGGGTGTGTTGAAATCACCCAAGACGATAAGTTTGGGTGATCTCAACACCACCTCCGAGACCAGCTTGGCTAGAGCAGTCAGGGAATCTGCTGTGCAGCGGGGTGATCAGTACACCAACAAAATCCCCACTCTATCCTGGGCCTCGAACACAAGATGGACACACTCCATCTTGGATAAGTCAGACACAGGATACCTTCAATAGACAAGATTGTTTCTACAGACCACCACCGCTTCCCTGGACCTCCAGTCTTAGCACCGAGTATCCGGCCAGCACCATCTGGGCCAACATAGGCCCAGAAGCCTTCATCCAGCCAGGTCTCAATAATGCATTTGAGGTCAATTGGATCATCGTGAACGCGATTATGGATGGTAGTTGTCTTATTAGCCACTGACCTCGTATTAAGCGGCATCAGCAACAGATCAGAGGCGCCACTGACCTCAACCCCCAAATATCCCGAGGAGGACAGGGGAACAGATACCAAGTGTCTACTCTTGTGCCCATGATGACACTTCTCTCCCCCCCCTCCCCCTCCGTATTTCTCCATGCCCAACACAAGCCCAGGGTATTTTCAGATGTGACGGGGCCAATTGGCCCCGGCACAGAAACAACCCTTTGATTCCCCGCTGGGACCACCGCGTCATGGGCTAACAGATGCGGCGGCTGATCCCGGTGGGGAATCTGGGGAGGGGGCGGGGCTGCACGGTGCAACGTGCGGCCGCACAGCCCCGCCCCCCCACGCTGTCCCAGCCTCCCACCCTCCAGGAGAGGGGCGGGCGCCGCAGCCAATGCAGCCGCAGCGCCCGGCTGCCCAGTTTACGTTGAGTGACAATTTTATCCGCCATGTCAGAAGAAAATCTTGTAAGGGGTTCTAAATAGCCTCCACATACCGAAGCAAAGGTTGCATCTAAGCAGTTCTACCAATAACATGCTAATCTCTAAATGTCTTTGCCTTTGAAAATGCAAATATCTGCCAGACCCCAAATTAATGTGTCCTGCTTTAATGTTGCAAGTTTCCTGTCTACCATGGCCTCTTTGTAAGAAATACAAATAAGGAGACACTTGAAATAGTAGAGTTGTAGGCACACAGATGATGAATATCTTTGTCTAGAGAGGACCTAGAACTGAAGGTTCTTGATCAGACAACTGGTTCGTTGTCTTACTCCTTGTAATGGGGAACACCCACTTGATGAAGGTGGATTGACTTTCCCCTCCCCCTGACTTTTTCCACAAGGTGTACGCTGTGCTGTGCTGTGCTGTGCTGTACATCCAGGATAAGGGGAAAGATTTATCCTGCCCTAAGACGGAGTTCCAAATAGGTGCCTTGCTCTTATTTAAATTCTGATCATACTCCCATTGAAGCGTAGTAGCAGAACTTGGTGAAAGCAAGACCAAGTGGTTATCTGTGCTTTAAATTTTGCTTTGCAGATTTGTGATACCCACGAGTATAGAGCAGAGGGATGAGTGTGGGGTGTGTGGCAGCCAAATATTTCAAGGGCAAGCAGAGCTGTCTCCAGTCATTCCTTGCTCAACTTGTTATGGAAATTAGAGTAACTTTCCATAGGCTTACTTAGTTGCAAATGGAAGTTTGCTCTGTGTTTTGTGTACTTTTGTTCTTTCAGTTCCTAAATAAATTTTAAAGAAGGCTTGTTAAGTAAATGAACAAATATAAATACGATAGTGAATTCCCTTTTGAGTGCCAGAAATAACCTGGATTTGAATGTTTATCAAGCACAGAATAAATCAGGTGTTTGGCTAAGGTAGAGCAAATGATTGCTGTCCTGTTTACATAGTTTCAAAGGAGGCTGGATAAAAATGTGGTGAATGTTCCCTTAGAGCCAAGATCAAATGATGATCTATTTTAACTTTAAAAGGTATGGAATTTTATTCTTGACTAATTCCGATATGAACTGAAGGTTTTAATACTGCATTTAGATGCTATAGTGCTGGCCCTGAATCTCATTTTCCTAAGCTAAGACCTGGGAGAACAGAGACCAGTGTCATGAAATGCACAGTTTGGGCTGAGACATCCCTTAGGGATGAAGTTTTTAGACAGGAAACTCTTGTCGTCATCCTGCCTATTTACTAGGATCAAGTACAGGTAGTTCGTAATATACAGTCAAACTTAACCGAACAGAAGTAGGGAACCTTTTCCATCTCGGGGCCACTTTGAAAATGAGTGTAAGCCTCGAGTACTGCATAGAACGTGGGGACAGGGTGCTTAAGGAGTGTGCTCAGGAAGAGGACGGTTCAGATCATGGCTATATCCCCTAACTTTGAAGGTATGACCTCCTCTCTGCTTGCTTCCCCCTAGCTCATTCTTTCAGTGCCGAGAGGTAGGAACTGGATCCAGCGGCAGTTCCAGGAACCAGAAAGGGGCCAAATGAAGAACAAAAATAAAACTAGCCATGTTTGGTTCCTGGGCCTGTGGTTCCCCACCTCTGTAATAATCTTGTATAAGAGAGCACTGGTGAAGCTGGAATTTGCAGCCTCACGCAGGGCTCAACTCAAATTGCATCTGACTTAAGCCAGATGCAGTTGGAGTCTTCTGCGGCCTGATCCAACGGGACCATAGGTGGCCCCGTTCTCTTTTTTTTATGGAGAACCAGTAAGACCATTTTGGGAAAGCTAGAGCATAGGTATTACCTCTCCCCTTGTGGAACTTCTTGGTGCTCTGTAAGGGATGGAGGCTCATAGAGCTGTGGAGTTTGACCAGAGAGCGCTGAGTTCCCAGTTCAGCCGAGGACTGACCAGGTCAATAAGATCTGTGTCAGGTTGCAGGCTTCAAAGCTAGGACAAGCAAAACAAAGCAGTTGAGCAATAAAAAAATGCATACGTAGAAGTGTTGGATGCCTAGACACTAAGATGGGAGAACTGGATTGCCTGGGATAAAAAGAGGAGGATGGTATTGCTAATATTTTGAAAACTAGGAGGATTGAAGGAAACAAATGGGATATTGTTATACAGGATTAAACCCCCTCCTTAAAGAGGGCTAGATATGCCACATCTTGTACCTTAGGGACAAGATTCTGCAAGGCAACATGTCTCCTGGCGTCGGGAGGGGCAATGTTGGACACAACTGGGAGGGAGGCTAGGTTGGTCTCGCGTTGCCTGTAATTGTACACGTAGTTTCATTCAGCTGATTGACAAGCCCTGTGTGTGAAGAGCTAAGCTTTACCATGGAGCAATTATCAGATTTAAAATAGTACCAAGCAAGCCCAGAGTTTGTTGATCCACCAAGCAGAAACAGCTAGTTTGCTGATGTGGCTGTTTTTTGTATTTCTCCTGGGTTCTAAACATTTTTTTTTAAAAAAAAAACTTGCATAGGGATTCCAGTGTTCTAAGTACTTTCCAGTCCTTATCTAGCTCACCCTCACAAGAAATCTGTGAGGTAGGCAGTGATGTGGGGTGTTCTTTGTTTTTTTCTCCCCAGTGCCCTAAATCAATTGGGATTTGATTTAGCATGTTTATTGGATTTGTACTTAGTAAACAAAACTCAGAAAGTACACTGTTAATTTTATGTGCTGGATAAATAACTCCAATTTTTTTACAATAGCCCGAAGTAGTTGAACTGAAATATTTAATTGGGAAAAAATGTTTGTTACTAATTCATTTTATGAAACAATGCATTTTTAGAACTGGAAAATTTTCCAGAAAAATACAGTGGAAAATTTCCCACATCACTGGAGGTAATTATTTCCATTTTTACAGCTGGCTAAACTGAGGCAGAGAGATTGTGATGTGCCCAAGGTCACCCAGCAGGTTCATGGCTAAAATGTGACCCGTAGCCTGGTCCCTAGTTTCCCACATCCAAGTCCAACATGTGATCCTCTGGATCATGACAGAAAATCACTGCCAGAGTTGGGAACAAAACCAACTTCTTTCAAATTGGGATTCCAATCCACTAGGCTACACTGCCTTTCAAACCACAATGCATTTTTGTTGCTCATGTAAGCCATCAGGTTTTTTTTTTAGTTAAGGAGAGTAACAAAAATGCACTATGATTTGAAAAGCAGTGTAGCCTAGTGGATTGGATTCCCAATTTAGAAGAAGTTGGTTTTGTTTCCAGCTCTGTCAGTGATTTGCTCTCTAACCCTGGGTACATCACCCTGCTGGCCTTACATAATTGTTCTCATCTGTAGAATGTGGAGTGGACCATGATACTTGCTTATGCTCCAAGTGATTATATAAATGAAATAGGCGATGTAGGATTCTGTTTTTTGCAGGTAAGAGAAATGTAGTGTAACTTTACACAGTCTAAGGCACTGGATCCTAGGCTTTTGCTCATGTGAACACATTTTGAGATTTATTTGTAGCTCTGCAACAGTAGTAGAGACATGCAAAGTATATCAAATGGGGTGTAACCCCACTTGAGGTACCAACCCTCAGTTTGGGGTCCTGTAGGTGTGCAAGATATACCTATGAGACGCGCTCTCTCATCTCTGAGGAAATTATGAATTGGAGACAGAGGGGAAAAATGCAGAACCAGATGTTTAACTGGATTCTATTAACTTTTTGATTAGCGGTACATAAGCAAACCTACTGAAAGTGTGGAGCTGGGTCCTAAACCATGGTAGGTAAGTGTCAGGATTTTAGCCCTGTATGATGTTACTAACCTGTGCTATCTATTTTCCTGGAAGTGACTGGCAGACTCTGAATTCAGTGATTGCTCTGTGTCTGCTGTAATTGCTTGGAATATAAATGGGCTATATGTTTGTGTGTCTAAGAATATTCAAGTTACTGAATTTGTTCAGTAATACTGTGTTAGAGCTCTAGAAATGGAAAGAGTTGTTTGGTAGTAGGTAACTTTTAATACAGAGCAGAAATTGGCCAAAGCCTGGAAACACTTATTCAGATTGTGCATTGGCTATCTGATATGGCGGCCCTGGAAACAACTAACCACAACTTTGCAGCATTGAAATAATCTCTGTTTTTGACCCATTGATTGTCTGTAACGTATTTATATCCTTTCTGAATTACTTAACGCATTACAACTTCTAGCAAATATCAAATTAATTTTTTACACTCGTGTTTGCAGCCAGGGAACTATAAATGGCTATTAAATCTCAGAAGCAACACTTATTCAGCAGGGGAGACTCACGTTTATATGCTTTTTTGTGCCTTTTAACTTTATGCTACACTCGGCCATTCCTTTATTCACTTTTAGCTGAATTTCAAGGGATTAACTATATTCACAGCATTGTTTCTCTAGGGAGCCTAGGGTTACGCTGACTAAGAATGGCAGATCTAAACTTAGACTCCTATTATTTGAGGTGCTGAAAAGCGCCTCCTGAGTCCCGTGTTGAAGGAAAAGCCGCGCAGGGAGTGTTTACATGCTCCCCGCGCTGCTGGAAGTGATGTACTCCCCGTTGTGTGCTGCCGCTGTTGACAATGGGGAGCACGTCACTTCCGGCAGCGCGGGGAGCATGTAAACACTCCTGGCGCGGCTTTTCTTTCAATGCGGGACTCAGGAGGCGCTTTTCAGCGCCTTGTACAAAAGCGGCCTTAGTTAAGCCATGGCGTAGAAGCCTTAAAGTGGTGGTGTTTTTTTAATATTTTTGTTATGGCACTTAATTATGCAGTTAATCCTGAAGTATTTCACTTCTTGAGTGACTATTGAGATAGATATGAAATGGAAGTCCTGACTACTTGCAGTGATAGACTTGACACGGGTTGGATAAGGGTAAGACCACATGTCCAAGCAAGGGAGGACTCTTCCTTTTTGGCATATTTTGGTGACCGATGATGGCCTAAGACAGGGATGGGGAACCTTTTCCCTTCCCATGGGCCACTTTGAAAGTTAGTACAAGCTCCAAGTGCTGCACAGGAGCTGGGAGTGAGAGTGTAAAAGGGATTCACTCTGGAAGAGGAGGATCTAGATCATGGATTTGTCATGAATTTGTCTCATCCTTATGTGCATGCCCTTATCTCTGCTGCCTTCCCCTGAGCTCAGTTTTTCAGTGCTTGGGGGTAGGAACTGGATCCAGAGGCCAGATCCAAGTACTGGAAAGGGGCAAATAAAAATTACTTGTGGGCTGCATTTGGCCCCTGGGCCTGAGGTTCCGCACCTCTGGTCTAAGAGAGAGCAGCTTTTCCAGAGGGGACTGCGTATTGATGGTAAAGTGACATTCCTGCCCACAGTTTACTGTACTGATCTGTCGCTCTTTGTGATGAAAGGCACTATGGTTGGGATTTTCAAAGGAGCAGTTGGGTTCATACGCCTTCCCTTTTCCCCTGCTGTTTGGTGTTTTTTGTGTGTCAGGCAATTTCATTCCTAGTCGGGTGGAAGGCAGCTCTGCTGCTTGCTCCTTCCCTTGTCTCTGGCACACAATGGCATGTGGCAGCAGGGAAGAGGTGGAGAGAAGGAAAGCAAGGGCGGCAGGGGCAGTGACCGGAAATTGGGGGGGGGGGGGGAGGAGAGTAGAGGGACTCAGACTTTAGTCCCCCTCCCTTACGTGGCTACTGCTGCGGTATCCCCCACTGGATCCTGAGAGTGGGTGGAAAGTACAGGCGGGGTGTGGTGGTGGTGGTGGTACAGAGCCAATGAAGGGGAGTAGCTCTGTACCTGTCTGTGCTTGGGAAGGAAAGGGCAGGATGAGAAATACTGGGGAGTGAGGCTTCTAGGAATAATAACCTGCTCCTCCGGCCTTTACCAAAGTTCTGGTTGTGCCTCTTGTCCAGAGAGTTGCCAAACTCATTTTGAAAGTTATAGTCTAGATCAGCATAGAATTTTAGAGTTGGAAGGAGCCTCAGAAGGCATCTAGTCCAAGCCGCTAATTGCAGGAAATCCACAGCTATAGCATCCCCGTCCAGCCTCTGTTTCAAAACCTCCAGCAAAGGAGTGCCCCCGGCCACTTCCACTGTCTGTTCCACTGTTGAACAGCAATTACTGTTAGGAAGTTCTTCCTAATGTGTAGCCGAAATCTGCTTTCTTGTAATTTTGAGCCCATTGGTTGTAGTCCTGCCCTCAGGAGCAACAGAGAACAAGTCTGCTCCATCTTCTTTGTTATGATAACCCTTCAGATATGTGAAGACGGCTATCATGTCTCCCCTTAGTCTTCTCTTCTCCAGGCTAAACATACCCAGCTCCTTCAGCCTTTCCTCATAGGACTTGGTTTCCAGACCCCTGACCAGCTTTGTTGCTCTCCTCTGAACCTGTTCCAGTTTGTCAATGTCCTTCTTCTTAAAATGTGGTGTCCAGTACTAGACTCAGTACTCCAGATGAGGTCTGGCATGTTTGTAATGGATCAAAATTCAGGTGTGAAAGATGTTTGGGAAGCAGCAAGAGGCGAGTATGATTATTAGGAGGAGAATGAGTTTGAAAATGGAGACGGAAGAAAACAAAATGCCAAAACAAATTGTAGGGTCCATTTTTCAAGCTTTGGAGCAGTCTTTAGGTTTATTAACTCCTACTGAGGCTGTCAGGAGTATTTTAGCATCCAAATACTAGGTTTCCTGCTAAACGATTGGAATTCACTCTTTATTTATTTCGTACAGAAAGAACGTGAACTTGAGGAGGGAGCTGGTTTGACAGGACTATCTCGGCAGAGCTTGGAGAGGAATGAGGAGAGCCAGAAGAGAGAGATGATTACGCCAGCTCTTCGAGATGCACTCTCAAAACAAGGTGAATAACCACAGGGAGGGGTGCAGGCTTTAGTTCTGGTTCACACCTTGTATAAAAATCTTTAGTACGTATGTTGCCACGTAAGGGTTTCAAAGAAAGAACTGAGCTACTCCATTAAGATTCCTTAGAGGCTGGATGAAAACCCCCAATGCATCTGTTTTCTTCAACTATATCTTACCCTATCATTGCCAGAGTCGGAAACCAGCACACTCACAAACCCCAAACCTACTAATGTTAATGGTAGGGCATGAAATTTCAGATCCAAGTCTAGTAGCCAAAAAAATGTCTTGGTCGCCAAGGGTAAATTAAACTGCACATTTGCATAATTATCCACCACCTATTTATGCAAATATGTACATTTGCATATTTGTGCATAAATAAGTGTTCCTCATCTGTGCACATACCTTTTAATAGCTACTAAAAACTACTCACACTTAATCACGGATCATCCCCTGCAGGGATGGGGACAACAGGCGTGGGGGACGGAGGACAGCGGGGATGGGGACATGCACGCAGGCCAGAGAGGGGCTGGTGGCTACGGGTGCCGGCCAGGCGCTGGGGGTCAGAGTTACCTGCTGGGCTGCTGCTGCGCCTGCCTCCTTCTCAGCTCCACTGACTGACTGGCCACTCCTTTCCCGAGCCGCCTGAGCGGCTCCAGCCAGCTGGGTTGCCGTGGCACCGTGAGCAGACAAAGCCAGGCAGCCTGGGGGGGCTGCGAGTACCGGACCGGGCCCCACAGTGCTGCCTCCTCTCAAGCCAGAGAGGAGGAGGTGCGGTGGGGCTGGGCTGGAACTTGTAGCCCTGGCCTGGGCCCAGGCTGCCCCCCCTCCCCCACGCAGGGAGCCGCGCAGGAGCCCTCCACATGGCAGAGACCTGTAAGTCTGGCTATCGCACAGCCATACTTATTTCCAGGTCTCTGCCATGTGGAACGGGGGTGGAGGGGCGGGTCCAGTGTGACGTGAGGAGGCGCAGCTTGCAGGGGGACACAGGCAGAGCAGCGGCTGCCCAGCCGCCTGTCCCGCTGAGTGTTGTTTTTTTTTTTTTTTTTTTTAAAATTATGACAAATTAAAAAAAAAAGACGCATTAGTAGAGGCGTCGCGTCAGCTGCATTAATGGGAGGTCGCCAGCCCTCATTTTCTGGTTGCCAGTGGCGACTTGGCGACCAGNTGGCCGCTCCTTTCCTGAGCCGCCTGAGCGGCTCCAGCCGGCCGGGGCGCCGCTGCACCGTGAGCAGACACAGACAGTCAGCCTGGGAGGGCTCCAGATCTTTTCCCTGGAGCCCCGGATCTCCCTGCCCGCTGCGCGGCTGCCTATCTGAGGTTTTTTTTTTTTTTTTAAAGTTGTGGCAAATTAAAAAAACAAAACTCATTGGGACAGGTGTCTGGGCAGCTGCATTAAGGGCAGGTCGCCAGCCCTCATTTTCTGGTTGCCAGTGGCGACTTGGCGACCAGTAATTTTGTGCCCTGGTTAATGGTGTTGCATACGGAAGTGTGTGTAGTTCTTCTTCTGTCTGAAGCTGTTGCCTGCGTGCACCTTCTAGGACCACTGACGCGAGTGAGTGGCAGTCTGTACCACAGCTCATTTTTATCAAACGTCTTGGAACATTTGGTGTGCTTCCTTTAAAAAAATCTCAGCTGCTGGAGACAAGGGGAAAAAAATATAAGAATCTTTGCTTTTATTTGAAGTCTTCATGGTTCCTAAGACGTTCAAGATGAGTGAAATAATTGCGCTTCAAAGGCGTGGGAACTAGAAGACTGAAGAATCCCCACTTTAAAACCCCATAATTTGGGGGGGTGTTTGACACAAGATTTTTTGTTTTTGTTTTTTTCAATGGTTGTGGCTGGAAATACAGAAATATGAGTTGCAGCTTTGGAGCCCGGAGTCCTTGCTGCTCTTGCTGAGACTCTTATTATTAATGTCCTGGGACCCCAACAGGTACCTGGTTCTCCAAATTGTAGAATTTGTTGAAGGGCATTTTAAGATCAGCCACGCTTGCCAACTTTCCTTCTGGCACTCATTTTCATACTTTGATTTCAGCAGTGAAGCTTGCTTCAAAATGATGAATTCATTCAAATGAATCTTAATGATCACTAGAGAGAAATTAGATCATTAATTCTCATGAGAGCTATATAGAGCAATGTTAAATGGGCTTAATGCCATCTCTATTTTAAAAAAGCTTATGCTTGAGCGTGCATGGCAAGTAGCAGATGGACAGCTCTGAAGACTGACTGCTCTCCCCTGCAAAGTGTAGCAATGTAAGCATCCCATACTGTGCTGTGAATGCAGCTTGACTGCCTGAGAGGGCTGCCAGGTATCCTTGCCTAGTCACTAACCTTGCACCCTTGAGAGAGGCTGCCTCTTGTGAAAGGCATGCCTGCCTTTCTCTCTAGGCTGGACCAAGACCATACAAGTCACCGAACAGCTGTTAGATGGTAAATGCTTTTCTAGAGTTTAATGGATTATGAAGGAGGTGTAAAATGTTCTGTTCGTAGCCTGCCCAGTCCCAGTTGGAGTACAAATATTTATTAAATAAATGGGAAATGTGTAAAGATTTTTTTTTTACCCAAAGTATCTATCAAAGGCCTCCTAAGTAATAAGGCCTGGCAACTAATCAGTTGTGCCTATTGCATTATTACCTCCCCAATATCTTACTCATGCATCATTTGGCCCAACAGCTGGCATTGCTGTGATGACTGTGGTGTAATGTACTGCAAAATAGTCATAAGCGTATGTGTATATTCTTAATATTGTCCAGAATAACTTCCAGGTCAAATGATTTCCTAGAGCTTATGATGGTGTTCAGGGCAGGATTCTCTGGGTTGAGGGAAGTGTGCAATTGAATTTGTCTTATGCACCCCTCACCCCCTTATAGCAGTGTGTGTGTTAGTTGGGGAAAGCAGGGTTTGGAAGGTTGTTGTTTTTATTATTAGCAAGCATTTATATAGCACAAGCAATGTACCTGGCGCTTTACAAATCAATTGAATAGACACAGTCCCTGCCCTAAGGCTTACAATCAGATTGTCCTGTAGGTTCCTGTAATTGGTACCTATTCAAAGTGAACTTTTTTAGTATTTAGTAGGATTTTGTGCTTGTATCTTGCATGGGTTGAGAAGATTATTTAATGTTAGCTTATGGGCTGGTACCCATGTTGACTGCATTTTCCCCATTGGTGAAAATAGAGAAAATGAAGTGAGCACAGGTCTCTGCTTATGGGTGTTGCCAGCTGCGATGCTAAACACATGTTGGATCAGATGATATCCTCACTAGCACACTGAAAAGACATTAATTCTGCCACTCCATATTCAGTTAGCTACCTAATAGCCCCTTGCCACAAACTGGCCCCTGCTGTGGTTCAGTCTTAGCTATTTGCACAGCTGCTAGATCTCAAATGTCCAAAAAGGCAAATGTTTTGTCTGAACAGGCGGAACAAGTGTAGCAGACACAGCAAGATGTGAGTTTGCACATACAGACATAATGACAAGATGTTTACCTGGTGTCAGTGTCTGGTAATGCCCTGCATGGAACATTTTGAAGGTAGAAAGCGTGGATAGCGTGGGGCTCATCCTCTGATATGCATGGACCCTTTCAAATCCTTTTTGAAGTTGAGGGTTGTCAACAAGTTTTAGAAGTGAGCCTGATGTTCGTGTTGCATTGCCTTGCATAAATGTTGAGACTGCATTATGTCTTCAGTAAGTGAAGCAAAGTGACAGCAGCAATTCAGTGTTCAGCTTACAATCTTGTTTGGCTCTAACAAAGCTGTCCATGTGGTGTGTATATTTTAATTTATTTATAAACCCAAATTGCATGCAGACTGATTCACCCCCCCCCCCCCCCCCCCCCCCGCGAATATGGCTATGTGGGCAAAATATCTGGGCTTGTTTGTTTGTTTGTTTTTATCATTGAAACCTTGGGGGAGAACTCTGAGGCTATCACTTTGGGTGAAAACAGACATGACGCTAACCACCCTTTAACCACCCTTGGTGGTTATTTATGCATGTTTCAGGGCTGCATAGGGCACCAATACAGCCCTGCAACATGCATAAATGATCACCAAGGGTGGTTAAAGGATGGTTAGTGTCATGTCTGTTTTCACCCTTTGTTGCTAAGTTATGTTTTATAAGTACCCATTTTGTTTAAACTTTTTCAGTTGGTTACAGCCTGGTGAATGCCCACCAGCAATTGGATAAATTCAACTTGCATAAAGAAAGGTTGTGTTTAGACAAGTACCTCCCCACCCCTCATGCATGTTGCAGGGCTTCACTGGTGCTCTCTGCAGCCCTAAAACATGCATGATGGATGGGGGAGGCGCTTGTCTTTTAAAAAAAAAAACCCCAAAAACCCCCCAAAACCCCAGTATGGTTGAATTGGTAGAGCAATGCATTAGAATTCAGAGATCTGGATTTTGCTTTTGGTTGGTTTGCTGTATGACTTGGACTAAATCACTACTTCTTCTACCTCAGTTTTTCTACGTTTAACATGAGTTTAATGATTCCGACCTTCATAAATGGCTTGAGGCCTATCAGTGAAAAACACGGAGAGTTATTATCTGCAAAAAATTTGAAGGATGAGTTTTAACATGCTTGTTTCTGTTAAACTAAAACTAGTTCATATTAAAACACACTTGTTAGGGGAAAGGTGATAAATATGAGAATGAGGCTGCCAATTAATTTTGAATAAAATTTAATGAAATTATTAAAGCCAGGGACCTGTGTTCACTGCGTTTTCTCCATTGGGAAAAACGCAGTGAACACATGGCCTTGATTAATGGCAAACTAACTGCGATCACCCTCTCAGTGTATTAAATACGCTGGAGTTAAAATATCTAGATTTTCTTTCGTGTGTCCAAAAGAGCATTCGTCCTAGAAATCAGAATGTTGAGAGGCATGATCAGTTTAATTTTAAAAATAATAATTAAAAAAGTTCAGCTAAATTATATGAAAGATCAGATAATTTAGCATTCGCTGGTTGCTATGGGTCTAACATGGCTTCCTTTTTCAAGATTGTCCCTGAGGGCATAATTAGTCTAAAAGAGGTAAAAACTAATGTTAGTGATTTCAGAAGAAAGCAGCTTCTTTAGACTCTGGTTGCATAACACAAATTGCCTTTGAGCAGTGTCTCCCTTGACTATCTTAACAGTCATTTTATTTTTAATCACCTTCAGGCAAACTTATCTTGTTTAGCCTAGGTGAGTTGAATATTGATTCAGCAACTGAGTCCTTTTATAGCCATGTGTATTATGCACTAGGTCAACCTAATCGTATACTTGGTTACTCTGGTTAGGACTTCGCAGCTAGCTATTTTCAAATGCATTTAACAAAGGGTGTCTTTAGATGGATGCGGGGCTCTTGGGTTGGTCAGCCCCATATCCCTCACGTGCAGCTCTGCCTGCACTGGGTATAAAACGGACCCGGCACCTGTCACAGCCTGCCATCTGCCTGTGTGGTGCCTCCTCCCCCACACCATAGAGCCGCGGGCGGATCACACAACACTCTAGGCTGCTGCTCACAGCTCTGTGGCCATTCCCAGGACAACCCCCAGCAAAGAGCAGAGCTGCAGCCGCCGCCCGCTGGGTAAACCGACCGCAGCTCCACCTCCAGCCAGTGCCCTAGGTCTGGGCTGCCTGCTCTGCTGGGTGGCGTTCCGGAGCAACTCTGCTCTGCCTGCACATCTGGCGGTCCAGTCCGCCTCTGGGTGACAGGCCGGGGTGTGAGGCGGAGCCAAGCCATGGGTGCTGTCTGTCTAAAAGCACCTGATGATCCTCTTCAGTGGTTTCCTTCCATAGAAAGTCTGCAGTCAGTTTTGCATGGTTAGGAGATGCCAATTTCTCTTCTCCTTAGTCTGAAGGCTTGTATAAAGTACAGATGCACCGTAAGTTTTGTTTCCAAATAAGCATAATGTAGAAAAGAAATGTGTTCTGATGGTGTCTGTCTACTATTTGTTTTGTTCTGCATGTTATATTTACTGAGAGATCATTTTGTTCAGTTAATGTTTTAGTAGATTTTATCTGTTTAGACAACATGAAACAAGCTGAAAATAGAAACAAACCTTTGATATATAATTGTGTTTGCCGGTAGCAAACACTTGATAGCTAAATCTCAGATGTGATTTCAGGAAAGCATAAGCAACAGAGAGAGAGACTGGGAGTGGAAAACAGTTACTTTGGGGCTGACACTTTTAATGCTTGTCTGTTTGTGTGGAGGAACTTACCTGTAAATGCAGTCTTAAGTGCCAGAGATTGACTTTGCTTGAAGAAATGAACATAAGGTGTGTGTGCTTCTCTCTTCTCCTTTCTCTCCTTTACCTGTAGAGGTGCCCTTTTACTGTGGTTATGGTCAGAAAAATGACTGGTGGCTTATAAAATAAAATAAAATAAAAAAATACACACACCCTCCCCCCCCCCCAAAACCTAGGTATCTATCTTACTCAACAGATCTGGACACACTCTCGACCTGATCTTCGGTTCTGGCCCTGAGGCCGGGGGGTCCGGTTGTGGGGGAGGTTACAGCGGTGCCCTTGTCATGGACGGACCATTATCTCCTTCAGGCCAGTCTTCTAGCACACCCCCTCCAGAAGGGGAAGGGATCAGTTAGGATGGTCCGCCCTCGGAGGCTGATGGAACCCCAGTGGTTCCAAGAGGTCCTGAGGGAGCTAACCTTGGACGTGGACAGTCACTCTGTGGATGAGCTGGTCCAGCGTTGGAACAGCTTGCTGGAGGAAGCCGTTGACAGGGTGGCTCCGAGATGCCCTCTGCCTCGGTCTCATCACCGCAGGATTCCTTGGTTTACTGAGGGGCTGCGGTGTATGAAGCGTGTAGGCAGGAGGCTAGAGCGACGTTGGCGTCGGACTCGATCTGACTCCGACCGTCTTCTCCATAGGGCCCATTTGCGGTCTTATGTTGAGGCTGTGAGGACGGCAAGGAAGGAGTTTCTTGCTGCCCTCATAGCGTCTGCGAAGTCACGCCCGGCGGAGATATTCTGGGTGGTGCAGGGGTTGGTTAGTCCGGCCTCCCTCCGCCTGGATGGGGACATGTCCCAAGCCCGCTGTGAGGAGTTTGTCAACTACTTTGCAGACAAGATTGCTTGGATTCAGACCAACTTTGACGCTGGATTAGGGGCAGTAGGGGAAGAGCGCGAGGGGACGGAGGCC
>QEPC01007512.1:13550361-13608635 GCA_003113815.1 Sphenodon punctatus
GACCCACGCACCCTACCAACCTCCCACGCATGGCACAGCACAACCGGTGAAAAAACAGGTTGCTCTGTGCATGGGAGATGGGTGTGCGCTCATCTGCACCCGCACCCCTGTGCCGCCCTTGCAACGGCGCGCACATGGACCGCCCCTCCCCCCCCCAGTAGCAGTCCATGTAAAAAGGGCTGTAGTCTCATTAGCCGAGAACCTGATTCCCCCCGCAGCCATAAATAAATGCATGTCACATTCGTAGGAAAAAATAACAAACAAACTTATTTCTAAGCTGCAATTAAATTTTTTGCCCCTGGATGCCTTGCCACTGGTGGCTGCAATACAGTGTCGGTCTGGTCTTCTAAATGTCTGGCTCCGTTGCTAGACTCCATTTGGACTGTTGGAACAGGCTGTTACCAAGTGTTCTTTTTATCGTCTTGATGCTCTTGCCAGAGTACACCCATTACTCTCCTAAGCTGAGTGACACGTTGGCATTCGTACTTTCTCTTGCGCTGAGGCTTGATTGCTAAAATTCACTCCTAACTAGCTTGCCTCATATGTTGACTGGCAGATTTTAGTAACTCATTCAGAATTCATTGGGTAGCTTATAGTCCTTTCATGAACAATCCCTCTTCTGGAGTCTTGTCTTGGCTTCTAATAAGATGTTTTATTTATTGGTCCTGTTTAGGACATTATTAGGCTTTTTGTGGGCTTACCTTCCAGGTGTATTTAGTGGTTAAACATCTCATAATTTTGATGCATGCGTACACTGAGCGGTGATAATTTAAGGTGCAATCCATCTAATTGTGGTTAAAAAGGTTGCTTGTTAAAAAGCAGTTTTTGGATTTTCTGCTCACTATTTTGCTATGATTACAAT
This sequence comes from Sphenodon punctatus, assembly GCA_003113815.1. Taxonomy (NCBI): domain Eukaryota; kingdom Metazoa; phylum Chordata; class Lepidosauria; order Sphenodontia; family Sphenodontidae; genus Sphenodon; species Sphenodon punctatus. The sequence continues at coordinate 13,551,224 of QEPC01007512.1, forward strand.
TACCAAGAATACCTTTTGGTATCTGCAAATGGGGTGGGGTCAGACCAGTAGCATTATCTACTTGGAACTGCTGGTTGTCAGCCTGTAGCTTTTGAGTACATCTGCCAGAGGATCCGGCAAGCAAGACTTGCCATATAACCAGGAACCTATAGTAGAGAGGGTGACATAGCATAGCTATATATTGTACCCCCTTCACCTCCCCCCCCACCCCGCTAAATAGCTCTTGTGGTGCTTCACAAAATACAATAAAACAACTTAAAATCCATTTACAATCCAGTTTAAAATTTTTGTAAATATGGTGGAAAAATACATTTGAGGGAACCAGCAGTGGGTTCTTTAAAAGCACCTGAAAATACAGTTTTCAAGTGCTTTTTGAAGGCGATGTGGGAGGAATGGAGGTGAATATTTGGAGTGAGTGAGTTTCACACGGAGTTGGCCTCGCAGCAAAGGCCCGAGATAAACTATAGAGTTGATGATGGTCAAAATGTCAACTTAGGTGTAAATGTCAGTTGTAGGCGTCCCTAGTAAATGTTCGGTAAGTTTACTGTACAGACTGTATATGGGATTTCTGTGGGGAGCTACACATTACAGGTTATCGGGTAAATATGAGAAATGCAAAACCTGTAGTATTAGCCAAAAAAACCCAACCCCTTACCAGTAGATCACACTGCTTCCCATGCATCACCTTGTCTTGAAGAAATCCTAGAAATGCCACACTAAAACGGTTGATGAAGGGCTATGCAGGACCCCGAATGAATTAGTGAAACGTGTTTCCATAAAAAGACCAGGACATCTCTTTTGGCTGGTGTAAATCAACTTGTGAAGCCAGTAGTTCTGACCCTGTTCACGCCATTCTTCTCTCCATTCGTTGTTTTACCTTTTGGTCCATCTATTAACTGCTTTAGTGCTGGCGCAGTAACGTACTGAGCGGCCTCCAGTCCAGTTGGCCTTAACAGGAACTGAGAATGCTCAGTACTTCATAGACCTAGAAGAATACTCTCGGGTGTCTGGTGTGCGCTGTGAAGAGGGGAAAAGGACTGAAGCTCTAGGAATTAGGGAAATGCCTTGGAGAATCATTGTTGGAGGGTGAAAAGACTGTGACTCTGGGGCATAGGTGGTTGTCTGTTGGAATTCTAGAAGGGGCAGACTGAGGAATTAGCTTGCCAATTTCAATTCCTTGTTGACAAAGCCAAGGGCCTCTGGGGTTGGAAATCAATTTAAAGGGTAGGTGTAGATTCCCTTCCCAATTTCCCTTATAGCTGTGGATCTTTTAGGATTGCTGAGGAAGGCTGACATGGCTATTCTGACAGGAACCTGATGGATGAAGTCCAAAGTGGTACTGTGAAAGGGGTGATCTGTGTGCAATCTAGGCAAAAGTCAACATTGGTATGATGCTACCACAGCCATGCAAAAATGCCAAGTGGTGACTTAAGATGGCAGGAGAAAACAGACTCCGTAGGTAAGCAGGAGGCGAAACTAGGACTTGGCCTTGGGTGGTAAAGATGGTGGGATTTGTTTCTGAGTCAAATTACAATTCCCAGAAAATACAAAGAAAACCCCTGTAAAAGTAGTAATCAGAATTATAAAAAAACAGTCTTTATTACAACACTTTAAAAATCATTCATACAAATATAAATGTTAATGCAAAAGATCATTATAAACATGCAGACTTTAACAGTGTAAATACAATAAGTGACTTATTTAATAGCATTGTATCTGCACCATTCGATAATGTTTGTGTGTTTATAATTCTTTGCATATACCATTTATATTTTTACAAATGATCTTGAGTGTTGTCGTAAAGACTGTTTGTTTGTTTATAATTTTGGTTGTGTTATACTTGTCGATCTACAGGTTTTTCCCCCCCTCCCCTGGTATTTGATTTCTAGCCTAGACTAATGAATTGGGTCCTATATTCTTTGAGTCAAATTCCAGCCTAATTTCCCTTCTGTTTCTGATTTGACTGTACTGACATTACATTGATTTACACTCCCATACTGGAGTCCCCCAGCCCTCCAATAGCCCAGTTGTAATCCAGTATCTGTGGTGACTGTTGCACGTGGGGAGTGTAAAATAGGTGCACTAACTCCAGCCTCTGCTTCGCAGTAGTTGCTTGGATTCATGGTTCATGCTGATTGGCAGCCTTTTCTATCTAGCTCATGTGGGTATTTGCTTCTGGGCAGGAAGGAAGACTTGATTCATAAACTTTTATTTGCCTTGAAAGTATAAACATCTGCTGGAATTAGCCATGATAAACCAGCTAGCCGTGCTAAGCAATAGGGTAGACTTTGTGTTAAAGGGTATTTAACTCTGCATTTACTAGTAAATATTGGGTATTATTATTATTATTATTAAACATTTATAAAGCGCCATACTTTCAGACATGATGCTAACCACCCTTTAACCACCCTTGGTGGTTATTTATGCATGTTGCAGGGCTGCATAGGGCACCAATACAGCCCTGAAACATGCATAAATAACCACCAAGGGTGGTTAGCGTCATGTCTGAAAGTACCCATTGTTGCACTCAGAAAGAATTTCATTATCCGGCTTTAAGAATTCCATTTAACATCTTATACCAGTTCTGTAATGAATTTTTTTAATCTTGTGGACGTATATAAACTTTTTTGAAAGGAAAATTATCAGGCTATTCAAGGAAATGACAGTTCTATGAATGGTGTGAGCTGGCATTCTTCATATTGTAGTTTGTGTACATTAGCCACTTTAATACTGAAAGGAGAAAGGATGATAAATATGTAATAGATGCCCTTTGTGTATTGACTTTTCTTGTAGCTTCACGTTGTTTGAATTTTCTCTCTTCCTATCCAGGTTACAGGCTGATTGGAACCCACTCTGGTGTGAAGCTCTGTCGGTGGACAAAGGTACTGGTGTGTGGCTTTTTCTTTTTAAGAGCAGCTTTATGAAGCCAACAAAAATAAACCCCTTCAGACCTGACTTGGATGTAACAACTCTAAACACAAAATAGCGCTCTTAAAAAAAAAAAAGTTCTGTGTCTTCATAATGAAGATTTTCAGGGTTCATACTGGCTGACACCCCAACTCCCCTCCAGACCAGGCATAACTTGGTTTCTGTACCTCTACTATACACTATCTTCTGCTCTTTCCAGAGTGCATCAGTCCAATTTCACAACTTCTTACCATAACCCCCTATCCTAGCTAATACCACTATTAACTATTATTTATATAGCACCAGCAGTGTGCCTGACGCTGAGGAGTTGTGATAAAGAGACAGGTCCCTGCCCTGAGAGGCTTACAGTCTAGACTGGAGAAGGGGAGGGTCACGGCGAGCGGGACAGGAATACATTCATGATGTTTTGGGTGCATGCATTTGGATTAGTTACAGAGGGATGGACGATCCATAGACAAGGAATTTATGGGGGTGAGGAGAAAGAGAGCCTTGTGGAAGAGGCTGGTTTTTTTGGAGGAAGTTCCAGGCATAGATGACAGCCGAAGAGAAGGGGCAAAGATGGTATGACACTTGGTACCTGTCACACGGATGCCAAACAGCGCTATGATTCATACAGACATTTTCAAAATAAAGAAATGTTGTTTATTATAAAATGTATGAGATATTGATTGTCCTACATTCATAAACATTTTGTTTTCCATCCAATAGAGCTCTCTGCCACAGTCGTCCTAACAAAACTTGGCTGTTGCTTTGAGTCTCTTAAAAAAAAAATAATAAAAAAAATACCCTTCTGCTAAAAGTAGATGTGTGACTGAGAGGAAGTTAGTGGAGCTGTTTTCTTCTGTTTTGTTGTTTTATGGTGTTTTATTGCAACCATCTCCACAACCGTATGATGGGACATTACAGGTTGTTCAGGCTTTCTGCAATTACTTTCATTTATGGTTTCTATAGTCCTCCCTCTTGTCCCCCACAAGATTTTCAGTGTTCATTTTAAAAAATAAAGTAGGAGTCCTTACTTAAGAATAAAAATAGCTTTGGTATTTTAAATTTCTTAAACTGAAATGTATAAATAAGTCTCCCTTTCAAATATTACAGGCCCATGTATTGTGGGTGGCTTTAAGGGTATGGAGAGGAAGCATGCGTGGCACAAAGACTAGAGTGCTCACCTAGGATTTGAGAGATTACTCAATTCACTGCTGTAGCACACACATCCCGTGTGAACTTGGCCACATTACTTAGTCTCTCTGTGCCTCTGTTTCCTTTTTGTCATATGAACATAATGACAATTCCCTATTCATGAAGGTATTATGAAGATCAGTACATCTTAACCTTTTTGATGCCCTTTGTTACTGTATTAATGGGTGGCATATAAGTAGCTTGGATAGAAACCCCCCCCCCCCCCATTTTTTCCCCTTGGCAAATACCTAGCATCATTCCCTATATTTTGGACGTTTGTGTGCATTTCGTTAAAACCGCCTGTGTTCTCAGAACTGTAAGGCCCAAGAATGAGAGAAGGTAGTGATTGGTGAATCCAGTGTCTCAATTTATTTAGACTTGCTACATGCCTGAGGAAGGGCCCTGTGTGGAGTCAGTTTATATCTCACCAACTATGTCTGGTTGAATAAAAGAGAACTCCTAAACTTTTCTCTCTCTCTCAGACGTTTGGGACCAACACAGCTAACAGCCTCCCTCTCTCTTTAGTTCACTGTTTCGCTATCGAGTGAAGATACAGATTTTAGTTCCCCAGTCTTGTCCTTTTTAAAGGTTCCTTTCAGATGAGGGCTGAGAATAAACTTTTTTTAACTGAAAGTGCTGGTATATCCTTAATGTTAGTTCCATGGCAGTGATGATTTCTACAGCGCTCTCTCTCTTAAAAAAACAAACAAACATGATTAGCGTTTGCTTTTGGAATGATTCTTCGGATGCTAATTACCAATGTGGGTGGCCAGAGCTGGTTTCCCAGTTCTGACTGAAATGCCTGATATCTGAGAAGCTTCACAACAAAATGTACATCTGTGAATAGTTAGAGTATCCTGATGTACTTTCATGAATATCTTGAAAAGCATATCAATCTCACTTATGATTTTAGCTGGCCACTGCCAAAAATTGAGCAAAAATTAAGCAGCAGGCTTACCTTTTTAAAAAAGTTGATCTTTTGTTGTTAATAAAATAGCAGGCCCAAGTTTCATCATTACCATAAATAGGAAGGAAGAATAGAGAGCTCCTTTACTGTGTTGTGTCCCAAGTTCAAGCAATGCTAAGCAAGAATCACTGTGGGGAAAAAAAGACAGTGTGTCTAAATAGCTGAAGGACATGCCATCTTTTGGTGAATATACAGTTTAGAAATTATTTTTATATAGTACTAGCGATGTGCAGGATACTAAGAAATCATGATTAAAGATGGGTTGCTGCCCCCAAGGGGCTTACAATCTAGGATAGCCAAGAAAGGGGAACATAGGGACAGCTACATACATACATTCCCATTTCACACATGGGGAACTGAGGCAGAGAGATGACTTATCCAAGGCCACCTAGTGAGTTCATGGTTAAGGCAGGATTTGAATCCTAGTCCCCCATGGTCAAAGTCTTGCACCTTATCCATTAGGCTAAAGATGATTGTCTCTGATCTTATGATGCAACTCGATTAGCGGAGTCAAATTTCATAACCAGCCATGTGGGCCAGCAGGCTAGCATGGTTAGATCTATTGGTTTCTGTTGCCTATGATAATTGAGAGATTGACATGGCCAACACCGTGTCTCACTGCTTTTTCACTTCTTCAACCCAGTGGGCGTTGCATCCGTTTTATAGTTGGTAGGACTAGAGGAGTCCATCCAGTCTGAGACCAAGTAGGATCTAAATGGGGTATTGTTGAGTGCCTCAACCACTCAGCCAGCACAGCACTTTATAAAATACCAGGAAGGCTTCAGAGTGCAGAATTATGCTCAGTGTTCTCTGTAATTCAAACTGTACAGTTCCACATTTTAAAATGAAAGCACATAGACCTTGCCACGTTGCAGGAAATTATTTGCTGGTACGATTACTTGTTTTTCTCCATGTCTCAAGAGATTGTCTTCAGGTTCTATAACAGGGGTGGTGACCCTCTGGCCCATGGTCCACTTCTGGCCCCTGGCCCCCCTCCATCCATCTCCCCCAAGCTTACATTGCTGCAGGAGGCCATCCATTTCCCAGCGGCTCGCAGGCAGGATACAGTAAGGAGGGAGCCCTCTGGGTGCCTGGCAGCGCTCCTGACAGGATTCATTCCTGCCCAGCGTGCTCCTTGCATGGCACCACCCTGCCTTAGGTCTGGTGCCCTGCTCCACCACAGTATTCCCAGCGTGCGGGAGCAGGTTCCCCACATGGAGCACAGTCCTGGCATGGCCATCACCTGTAGGGCCATCTCACCTGGGTTCCCACCTCCAGGGCAATGGGATTCGTGCAGGCTTGTAAGATATTTTATAAGGTCTGTGCAGGCGAGATTTTGTTCTAGTGTCAAGGACGGGCGTTAGCCTTTGCTAATTTAAAAAAATTACTTTCTTACTGAGCAAATCCACTTCAAGGATTTTACAGATATTGCCTCTTGTTACTAAGATGATGAGACTTTAAGTCACGGGGGCTTTGGGATTAGAGGAATTTGGATAAAAGATGTTCTGTAATATTACAGCTTCCTCCTGTATAGTATTAGTTGCTCATTCGTTGTTTCTCCTCTGTGCTGTATAAGAAATAGTGAAAGTAGTTGTGCTTGAAAACACAATTTCCGTATCATACAAATTGCTGACACTTTAGTGCCTAATATTTTTTTTTTGCCCTAAATTGGGATGAAAAGTTTAAACGTTTTCTGTGTAGGAAATTCTGAAAACTTTTTTGTGTGTGTGGTGCATGAAGGGAGAGACAGCGTCATTCACCCTTATGAACTTTCTGATGGACTGCATCTCACAGAATACATGTGGTTCCTTTGAGACGCTGGGCGCTTTCACACACACAGGAATGCGTCCTTTGAAGGTCTGGAGGGGGGATGCACATGCAAATCAGACACGTCTTTGATCACATGGGAATGCTCCGAGGCGGGTGATTGAACCTTTATGTGCACTTACAAGGGCGATTGACTGAGCTGGATATCGCAGCTCGGTCAATTGCCTTGGTATGTGCATAAAAGCTTCAATCACGCACCTCTGGGCGTTCCCACGTGATCAAAGATGCACCTGATTTGCATGTTCATCCTCCCTCCAGACCTTCAAAGGACACATTCCTTTATGTATGAAAGCGCCCATTGATACATCATGGTTGCTAATGCACAGGGGTGCATTATGGGACATCCAGTCTCGCCATGGGAATTTTCCTTGATGGACTACGTCTGGAGCCTCAGCTCCTATCCTGAACGTTAGCAAACCTGTAGTGAACACCAAATAGAGAAGTGGTTGTTCAGGCCTATCCAAAATAAAATGTTTTGTTTCAGTTTGACACAGATTGTAATCTTCTTGAGGGAAAACAGAGTTAAAAGCTGCCATTTTTTTTTTTGGAAGAGAGCCGCATTTTCCATCTAGAAAATTTGACAAAATGTGTTTCAGTGAGTCCTGGGTAAAGGACGCAATCCTTGTTCCATGCGACTTGAGTTCTAAATCGGAATTCACAGTCTTGGCCTGCAGTCCCCAAGCTGCTAATTTGCAAGAAGTAAATGCTCAAGTAGTTTCTGTCATTCTGTCAAAGTCCAGTGTGAGTGAGGGCTTTCATTTGGTTTACAGTAAGATTGTAGGGGAGGGAGAGGAGAAAGAATTAGTTCCTTAACAATTCTTAGAAAAACTAAATCAAGTGGGTGTTGAATAATGAATCTTTAAAATTGATTCTTCTTACGCTATTGTTGTAGGATTTTATAGTAATGTTTCTTTTAAATTTACAGTTATATGCTTAACTGGTTTCCTTTCCATTGCCAATATAGAACACCTTCTATGGTTGCAACCCTTAATAAAAGGCTCCTTGATTGTATGTGGGGCCGCATAATAAAAAGGGGTGTTTCTGCTAAGTATTCCAGCAAAAAAAGAGTGGTGAATTTCCCCACACTTGATGCAACTGGTTTATATAGGGGCATGCCAATCCCATTGACATACACTGAGCTTCATCTCCCCTTAAGAACCAGGCATTATATCTTTGGGTGCTTGCTACACAGAATCATCTCCTTTGGGTGTATGTGTGTGTGTGTGTGTCGTTTTGGGTTTTTTTGGGGTAGATTTTGTTTGTTGCATCATTTGAGTTTGACTTCGTTTAAACAACTTTTGTTTTCGCTTCCCTCCATCCCTGTGCCCTGCCCTGTTTGGTGGTTCCTAGTCGATGCTCCGAGGTAGAGGAGGCTGCTACAAGCACACATTTTATGGTATTGAAAGTCACCGCTGCATGGAGACCACACCCAGCTTGGCCTGTGCCAATAAATGTGTCTTCTGCTGGAGGTAAAGTACTGACGCCAATTTTCTTTCAGAAGTGTCATTTAGGCAAATTATTGGTATGTGTCATGGGAAGAACCCATGGCGATGGTAAGAGTGGTTTACTCTAGGTGATGGGGCATGCCCAGGAAGACAAGATCCTAGTAGGAAAGGAACTCTTGGGCATGGGAGTACCTTTGAGCTAAACCTTGGGGGGCGGGGGGAATACAGACTCTCATAAGCTCTGTTCCCAATCTCTTGAATTGTGGGGGAAGAAAATTTGTGGGGGTTGCTTCTTTATCCTCCCCTGTGTCTTGGGAGTTGGGACTTGTGGCCACCAAACATCATGGGAAAACGAAAGAAATTCAGTGGATTGATTCTCAGCTGAGTCAAACCCTGTGCCCTCAGGGTAACTGACCTCCGTAGAAAGCAGAATGACTAAGGATAGAGTCTCGGGGGAGTCTACCTGTGTGCCATCAGGCTAACTAGAACCAGCAGGGAGCAGGGAAGGATTGACCAAGAGAGGTAAGACTCGGGGAATGGCGTCTTACATAGTTGGCGTTGGAGCCTACAAACATGGAGGTCTACAGACATGGAGGGTTGACTTATTGTGGGGGGGAGGAAGGGAACAGACCTATTGGTGGAATAGGAAGAGACTTTTTGTTTGAATTTTCCTTTACTTTTGAAAGTTTGCTTATGGATCAATAAAACCTAAACCAACAAAGATTTGTATAAATGAATGAGGGAATGAAGGTAAAACTGAGATGGGAGGCCTATGTTTGAGGGACCTTGAGGCAACATCACAAATGACCAGAATCTTACTTTATTTATTTATTTCAATTTTTATCTTGCTGTTCCCTCAGAGGCCCAAGGTGGCTTACAAAATAAGATATAAACCTAAAATCAATTTTAAAAATCCCTAATCCCCGCTCACCAACCTTCTCCCTAACCCCTCAACTCCATGCCACACAACCCTGTCCCCACCCCTGCTCGTACCCCCCTGTCTCCCAGGGGGCACCATTCCCCACTTCCAGCCTCCCATGCTCCATACTTTCCTCTCTCTGGGGAGTCAAGACACAACCCACATCCCCTCCAACCTTCCTTGTACCCCCCTCTCACTGGTGGACTGTGGCACCATTCTCCACTCCCAACCTCCCATGCCAGTACCCCCTGTCACCAGGGGGCCATGACATAATACACCTCACCCCACCCCTACCCATACCCCCAGCAGGCAGCTGGCACAATCACCCCATAACTCTCCCCCCTGCCCCTGATTGGCCCACAGATGGCAGCTACTACCTACAGAGGGCAGGGGCAAGATGACAGGCCCCTGGTGTTCCAGGTAAAGCCCTTCCTGCAGGCTTGGGGGGCTTTTACAATCCCGGCAGGGGCAAGATGTTCCAGGCAAAGGTCTCCGTGCAGCAGCAGTAGCTCTCTCTCTATGGGATGACCGTTGCACCAATCGGTGTGCGTAAAGATGTGCTCTTAGGAGATGATCTCTTGCATTAGCTGAATGTGAGAACAGCTGGAGGGCGCACAGAACGTTACAAACCCTTTTGCATGATTTAAACCTGATCTGATTTTAGCACTGGCAGCATGTTTACTATTGTGCGTGCTCCTAGTGAGGCGTAGCCCCCTTTGAGAGCTCCGGATAAAGTGAGAGCTCCAGGTAAAGTGCCTGATGAGGTTTGCTGTCTGAATTTCCCAGTGTTGGTCTTTTCTGCTATGTCGCAAAGTACAACTTTAAAAGAAATCTATCCACATGGATGTTTTTATTTTGCTTAACATCTTGTGTTTAGGTAGTGTAAGCTATAGCCAGTCCAATCCCAAATTTAACATGTGAATGATACATCTGGAAAGTCAGAGAATACGGAGTTAAAATTATCCAAAGATAATGCTATGTAAATTTCAGATGTCCATTTAAAACGATCAAAAAGCAGCCTTTCTGAGGCTTCCAGCTTGAAGTCTTCCAGCACCTCAAGGATAAGAACCCCTGTATTGTGTCACAAATAGCATTAATTTTGTTTCCACTTTGTTTTCCAGCAGAGGGGGTTAGGAGTAAATACACAATAGTCAGAAGTTCTCTCTATCTCTCTCACACCTAGACTTAACCAGGTTTTGTAGGCCTCTGTGTGTGTATTTATTTATTTATTAATTACAGTATTTTTACTCTGCCCCTCCTGCTCCAGGCAGCTCAGGGCGACTTACAACATAATAAACAAACATAAAAAGCTAAAAGTAACACAATTAAAACACATTAAAAAGGAAGGCACTGAACAACAGACCCTCCCTAACCCACTCCTCCCCCCCCGCCCTACACCCCATCTCCCTTGCCAAAAGCCAGGTGGAACAGCCAGGTTTTACACACACGATGGAAGGAGGGGAGATCCGGGGCTACCCGGGGCTCCACCGCCTAGGTGCGGCCACCGAGAACACCCTTTCCATAGTGGCCACATGGGGGACCTTGAGAAGGGTTCCCCCGTATGTGGGGGGGAGAGCAAAAACGTGTATATTCTGTTGTGATAGGAGTATTAAAAAATAATAAATGGAGGCTGTAGTCTCCAGACCAGGCAATAAACGACCTTTCAGTGACACTGCCTTTGCATGAAAACATAAAACAAATATTACAGCAAAGAGCAGGGTCTTTGTAGGTGCCATGGATCAGGTTGCTGGATCTGAGCCGTACTGTCGCAAATAACTATTGGTAAGCTGTAAAACATTGGCCACCTTTCCATCAGCTGTAGGAATGTATTAATATGTTTTAATAGTTTTTGTTCACTTATAATGGCTTCTTGCAACTGTTTTTGAAGACTGTCTTTACAGTACATGAAAACTCGATGAATTATTATTTAATGCATATTCTTGTTTTAGGAGAGGGAGAAGCAATTTGAAAAGCATCTGTTCCCAAAAGAATTCTTCTCTGGAAAGATTGATGCTTAGCTGACTCCTTCTTAGGGACTTTTCAAATGGACTGCAGCGGTGCCGAGGTCCGTGGGGGATGGGTGGAGGTGACAGCGGGTGTGCAGCATGTATGCACCGTGTCAAATGGACACCCGCCCCGCCCCTCCCCCACTGATCTCCACCTGTCTCCATGCACGGAGGCACTTCCGTTGTCCCCAATGCCTCCGTGTGTGGGTGATGGGTGGAGATGGGAGGAGCACGGGAGCATGCACGTACCCCCACCTATTCCCGCCGGCACTCGGATGGATTGCCCCCCCCCCTCGCCCACGCATGGGTGAGGGGTGGTGGTGCCTGTTTTTAAAAAGGGCCATATTTTAAGAGACTGAATGCAATCTTACCTTTTGTAACATTGGAAGGGGAAGCACCCTTAGCTTCATTTAAAGGGGGAGAAAATGTTCGTTTTCTTGTAATCGGCTTTGGGACCTGATTTGGGGGTGTCTGGTGTGTTTTGTGGTGGCATTTCTCCCCCCCCCTTAAATAAATAAATAAAAAAAGCCTCCTCCATTGTGCAAGGTGACAAGTGTTTAAAATATTTGCATACATATTTATTTTTAAATGGTTTAGGAGGTTTTAAAGAATATTTATCCCCAGTAATTCGGTAGGACAGGAGTGAGGAGACAGGCTAACTGAAGGCCTACTAAGACAATAATACGCAGAATTCCATTTCAGTTGCCAAGGTAACTGTTGCTCCAGGATGAGTTCTCTTGTTCGTAGCGTCCTGCAGGGAATGACCTCTGTCAGGATCTGAAATTTAAGATAGGACCACATCTTGCTCTGCTAAGAGTTTCACTGACTTAGTGGGCAAGATTAGTCTTGAAGTATGACTGTGTGTGTGTGTAAATTGTCTTTGTATAAAATGTGTTGTGTATAGGATTTAATAAACTTAAGCACAAAATGCAAATACTGAAGAGTTTACACAGCTATTCTCTCTTTCTACATTGTTAACTAACTTAGTATCGTTTGGGTATTATTTCTGTCCAAGAATACTTAGCAATAATTCTAATATTTCACCTTTGAAGCCTATTCACCGCATCTCTCTCAAGATTATGCTTCAGAAGAAACTCCATCTATGAGCTTGCCATTTGCTTGTCCTTTAATAGATCTAATTGTGCCAACATCACTACTGAGTATTTTTAAACAGTAGTGCTGATACAGAAAAATTGTTTTAAAATAGGGCCTTTTCACACGGGTGCCCCCTCCCACTGCACGTATGTGCGGTGGGGGGGGCATGTGAACGCTGCAGTGGGTGCGAAGAGGATGAGTGAGTGCCCGTGGGAACACATGTGTGCTCCCATACTCCGCCCATCACCACCCACATCCACCCGTCACCCCCACACGGAGCAATGGGCTCCAATGCCGGTTTCTCCGTGCGTGGAGATGGGTGTGTGGCAATGGGAACGGGCGCACACCCTTTCTCCCCCTCCTCCCTGACTGCTGTAATGTTTGAGAAGGGCCATAGTGTGAAGATAAAAACGCTATGCTTATTAAATCTCTCCTTGGGAGTTGATAGTTAGAGTTGAAATCATAAATGGGCTTTCATCACCTCATGGTTAGAAAGATATGGCAGACTTTATGTAATGGACCTGTTTTCTCTCGTGCTCCTTTCTGTGCTATGTAGCAGCTGTGAAGCAAAATGTTTCCTCCCCCCTTTTAACTTTTGTAGGTTTCTGATGGTAGTGGTGCAGTTCATTTTGCACTGGTAACTGGACCAGCCAGAGGAATATTGTCCCCTCAATGATGGTTTACCCAATACTAATCTTCGGCAAATCATAAGTAGAATGCAATAAGCATTACCAAAATGGAGATTTTGGGGTACCTCATTTCTGCTATAGAGAACTTAATATTATTTCCCTCCAAAACAAGCCTGCTTCATTATTTTCTCTCAGTGGATTCTGCCTTGCTCAGCATGAAACTGAATTGGAGAAACCAAGGCAATGTAATTTTTTGAAAGTACAGTAATCTGGGTCAGTCACTGAATTAAATTTGCCACATGACCCTAACCCATAACTCTGTGCATGCTATATGTTGCTTTTAACCATAACCCTGGAAATAAAGTAGCTTTAATTGTAACGAAGGCTGGAAAACATTTTTGTTAATGGGGACAAAGTGAATGTAACTGTTGCTTTCTAGACAATTATGCTGAAAAACATTCTGGTTTGTGGATGAAATGGATCTAATGACTAGTATTTTCATTATGAACAGGATTTTTTTTTTTTTTTCTTTGCAGCTCTATAAACAAAACGTACTGGGGTGCAAAAAAAACAAATTTACAACTATTTCATTTATTTAGCTTATAAGTTTATATCCCGCCCCTCCTGCCTCCAGGAGTTTGGGACAGCTCATAAACTGCATCCTATAAATACAATAAAAATATAAGAAAACAATACAGATCATATAAATAATCAACAATATAAATTCTGTAAAACATTAAAAATACAAAAAGTGTGCACCCAATAAAAACACCCTCCCAACCCAACCCTCCCCTCCCCCAAATGCCTGTTAGAAGAGCCAGGTCTTAAGCTGAGAGCGGAATGTATAAAGGCTTGGGCTGAGGTGGACCTCCGCTGGGATAGAGTTCCACCGCACAGGAGTGGCTGCCGAGAACGCCCGCCTGCCGGTCCCCACCGGAGGGCAGCCCCCGAGGAGCCTAGGAAGTGAGGTGATTCCTCAGGTAGGTAGGGCTCAGACCGTATAGGGCTTTATAGGTCAGCACCTTGAATTGGGCCCGGAAGGCTATAGGCAGCCAATGCAGTGCCCGGAGCACTGGCATAATGTGCTCCTGATGGCCCGTCCCCGTGAGCAGATGGGCCACGGCATTCGGCACTAGCTGCCACTTCCGAACTGTCAGCATGGCCAGTCCCACGTAGAGCGTGTTACAATAATCTAGCTTCGAGGTGACACATGCATGGATGACGGGGGCCAGCTTGGAATCAGAGACATGGGGCGGAGCTGCCTCACCAGATGCAGCTGGCCGAACGCACGCCTGGAGATCCAGACTCAGCTGTGGATCCAGGAGCACTCCCAGGCTCCTAACATGGGGAAAACCCGTCAATAAGAAGTAATGCTCCCTCATCTAGAAACCCCAACCCACCAATGAGCATCACCTCTGTCTTTTGGGGGTTCAACTTCAGTCGGCTTTTCCTCATTCAGTCCAGCACAGCCATCGGGCACTGGGAAAGCACCAAGACTGCAGGACCTGGATCAGATGAAGAAGGCCGGTATAGTGGTGTGTCATCAGGATACTGATGACGAGGAACTCTCCGTCGAATTACCACCTCTCCCAATGGCTGCATATAGACATTGAACAAGAGAGGAAGAATGGAACCCTGCGGGACCCCACATGGGAGATCCCTGGGGGAAGATGTAAAATCTCCCAAGACCACCCATTGAGGTACCTGCTACGAAGGACTGGAACCATTGCAAAAGACGGTCCTATGCTGTGGCCGTGAGGATGGCAAAGAAGGAATTCTTTGCTGTCCTCATAGCCACTGTGAAGTCAAGTCCAGCGGAGCTTTTCTGGGTGGTGAAGGGGCTAGTCAGTCTGGCCTCCCTCCGCCTGGAGGGGGAGGTTTCCCAAGCCCACTGTGAGGAGTTTGTAAATTACTTTGCAAATAAGATCGCTCAAATCCAACACAATTTTGGGGCTGGGATTGATGCAGACGAAGGAGAATCGAGGGTTATGGATGCCCCATCTGGTCCATTTTTGTGGGATCGGTTTCAGGAAGTGACGCCGGCCGATGCTGAGGGAGTTCTGGGGTCTGTTAGGGATACTTTTTGTGAACTAGATCCATGCCCATCCTGGTTGATGAAAGCCTTCAGGGAGACTTTGGGTACGGTGCTGGCGGGGGGTGATCAGTGCCTCCCTTTGGGAGGGCAGGGTGCCAGACTGCCTCCAGGAGGCAGTGGTGCAGCCCCTGCTCAAAAAACCATCATTGGACGTTAATTCCCCTGCCAGCTACTGACCTGTCTCTAACCTTTCCTTTTTAGGGAAGGTTATTGAATGGGTGGTGGCCCAGCAGCCCCAGGGCCATCTGGATAGGGTCGGTTTGCTGGATGCTTTTCAATCAGTTTTTTGTCCAGGATATGGCACAGAGACTGCGTTGGTGGCCTTGGTAGATGACCTCCACTGGGAGATGGATTTAGGACATTCAGCACTCATGGTCCTACTAGATCTCTCGGAAGCATTTGATACGGTGGACCATAGGTTGCTTTTGAGACTGTTGCGGACCCTGGGGAGGGGTGGATGGACGGGACCGTCTTAGGATGACTCCGGTCATTCCTCTCAGGAAGAAGCCAGTGAGTGGTGCTGGGGGAAGAAACATCTGGCCCCAAGATCTCATGTGTGGCGTACCGCAAGGTTAGATTCTGTTTCTGCTTTTATTTAATATCTATATGCAACCTCTGGGTGAGGTCGTGAAACGGTTTGGTGTGTGTTGCCACCGGTACGCTGATGACACCCAGCTTTACCTCTCTTGTTCAACGAACCCAGGTCCTGCAGTCTCAGTCCTTTCCCAGTGCTTGTTAGCAGTGAGTGACTGGATGAGGCAGAGCAGGCTGAAGCTGAATCCTGATAAGACAGCGGTGATATTGGTAGGTAGGGCAGTGGGAGGTGATGGCTCCCTTTGTGGAGGGGATCCACCCCCTGCTGGCCCTCCAGGTGCGGAGTTTGGGGGTTCTCTTGGACCCTGGCCTCTGCCTGGATTGTCCGGTGGAGGCGGTGGCAAAGGGAGCCTTCCACCAATTAAGTCTTGTGCGGAGGATCCAGCCATATGTTTCAAGCTCTGACCTGACTACCCTCATCCATGCGTTCATCACCTCAAGGCTGGATTAGTGCAACGCGCTCTATGTGGGGCTGCCCTTGGTGACGACTCAGAGGCTGCAGCTGGTGCAGAACGCGGCCCGTCTCCTGACGGGGATGAGTTGTAGGGAGCACATTCCACCTGTGCTCCAGGCTCTGCACTGGCTGCCTATAGCATTTCAGGCCCGATTCAAGGTGCTGTTTTTTGACCTTTAAAGCCATACACGGTATGGGCCCCTCCTATCTGAGAGACCATCTCACTTCCCCGGCCGTGGGGCGACCTCTGCGAGTGAACCGGGGGCCACGATGGAGAGAGTGTTCTCGGTGGCTGCACCACAGCTGTGGAACTCCCTCCCAGAGGAAGCTTGCCTTGCTCCCAGCCTGTTGGCCTTTCGTCGGGCCTGTAAGACCTGGCTGTTCATCCGGGTCTTTGGGGGAGGGGGGGAATGAGGGTGGGGGTGGGTTGTCTTTATTTTTTTGCCAGTGGTTTTACCTCTTTTTATTGTTTTAGTAACCCCGTCCTCTATTTTTAATTGGTTTAAAATGTTTTGTAAGCCGCCCCGAGCTGCCATAAGGCTGGAGGGAGCGGGGTAGAAGTTTTAAAATAAAAAAACAAATATATAAGACCGTACCATCCACCCCAGCCAGGTCCCGCAGGTGAGTCACCAACACCTCATGGTTCACAGTGTCCGATGCTGCCGAGAGATGGAGTAGAGCCAGCAGGGTCGCATGACCCTTATCCAGTTCCACTCGGAGGTAATCTCTGTGCCATAGCCCAACTGAAAACCAGACTGCGAAGGATCTAGAAAACAGATACGGTCCCGATGCGCCTACAGCTGATGAGCCACCACCCACTCAGTAACCTTCCCTAATGCCAAGCGCCTGTTTTTGTCCTGATAAAATGTATTTAATTTATTTATATTTGATAGTTATTATCCCACATCCCTCCTTCCGCAGGCAGCTTGTGGCGGCTAACAATTCAAATATAAAATAAAAAATATATAAAAAATAGACACATAAGTAACAATATACATAAAAGGTAACCATAAAAATATAAAATCCAAACATACTAAACTAGAGCTGAAAGAAGCTTCCCCCCCCCACCCCCACTACCTGTCTCCCTCGATGAAAAAGTCTAGGCAGTGTAGAGCCCTTGTAGGATATAGAAGATGCAAGATTCGTCTGTAACTAACTCGTACAGTAGCGTTTCTATAAGGTGTTAAACGTAATGTGGTGAGCCCCCCCCGAGCGGTGTTGAGTGACTGTGATGCATAGCTACACAGTGCCATGATGTACAAGAGGTTTCTTAGTTCTGGTTTCACTTGCTAGAACATTTGACTGCTTCACAGTGGACATAGTGGGTTAGCGCTTTAGGCCGGGGGTTAGATATCCTGGGCTCCATGGTCAAATGCAACCCACAGCTAGCTTTTACGTGGTCCCTTGCCAGTGCCTGGATCTGGCCCCTAAATCCATTTCCTACCACCAAGCACTGAAAGACTGAGCTCAGGGTGAGAGAACCGAGGGTAAAAACAGATGTGATAGTGGACCGCTGTGGCCTGCTCTGTCACGTGTTGACCTGTACCTCAGCTGTATGTCTGTGCAGGTGCCACAAAGATGTTGTCCTAGGATTGGCTCAGGCTTTGTTGGCGGCTAGCCTGGGCTTTGACTTCGGGAAACCCCCAAAGTTACAGCCCAGACTGAGGTCTGCCTAACCAGGCCAAAGCCGGCCATCCTCTCTGTCCAGGCCGGGTCTGGTCTGCCATGGCATTCCCATCCCCAACTTCTACATGGCCCTCTGAGCCTGTAATGATTTTCAAAATGGCCCCTCAGAAGGAAAAAGGTTCTCTTCTCCCCCCCACCCCTCCCCTTGCTTTAGGCCTTTGCATTCTAAACCTCTGTTTTAAAATCCCAGTTGAGCCAGACGAAGAGATGGAGTCTTGCTCTAGTTCTCATTAGGAAATTACAGCTTTCACACTATTGGCAAATTTCTGCTGTCAGCTTTGGATGGGAGAGGAAGCTTGAAATATAGAATTTCATCTGCTCTGTATACGTTTCACAAGCCAGTGCTGTTCCTAGGTACGTTTGCTCAACCTTTCGATAAATGTAAGCAGACCCAGGACGCTTGACAAGCTCATTAACTTAAATTGGTTCATAGACTGATAAACCTAAATGTAGACTGTACTAGTAAAGAAGTATTGGTATATTACCTCTTTATAATAAGAAGTTGCCATCTGTTCTCCTGCAGACGTACGTGGTAATGGTTTCAATCCAATCCTAGTAAAATATTTGTAATATTTTCCTTCTTTCCTGGTTTTGCCAGCCAACTCTACATAGTAAGCCAGGAATAAGACTGAGTTGGCACCTGTTGTAATACAGTGACGATTGATTTGTAGAATCACTTAAGTTAAACAAATACATTTGTAACATTCATAAAGCTACGTTATTACTGTCCAGATGGAGAGTGGCAGGCAGTGGGAAAATTGCAAAGTAGAATCTTCCTTTACCTTGGCATATCTAAACAAAAGCCGTCTCTACTTGGCTGCCATTATGCGGAAGTGCAAGGACTAGAAACTGTCCAGTACTGATTCAAATGCTTACTGGTCCAGTGGCAGCGGCCACGTCTCTGCATTTCAAATTGGGATCAATACCAGCCTCCTCTTTAAAGGTACAGCAGCACTTCCCCTCAAATCCCTGGATCCATTTGTCTTGCATTTCCATGCCATTAAACAGGAGTAGCTCATTCTCTTGTTAGAATAGTCTGTTCTTTGGAGCAGAGCCTTAAAGATATATTTCCCCTCTACCACTCTCCTATTTCTATCCTTGGAGAGGCTTCCAGGGTTGCCATTGCATTGCCTGAGCTTTGTGTGTTGTATGCACTTTAAACATCCACTAATACCCTAGTTTCTTTAGCAGAAACTTGAGGTAATACTACCTTTCAGAGGTCAAATCCTTCCCTGCTGAATTCAGTGTTTGCTTTGGCAACAGGAACAAGATCATAATCCCTGCAACATACAAATATTACAAAGCTAATCTTTCACATTACCTAAAAGAAAGTCTGTCCGCATCCATTTATCGCTCCCAATGTCTCGCACCGGATTTGTCTTTTCTGTTCAACTTAATTGTCTAAATGGAAAAGTTTAAGTAACCAAATCTTTTCATCAATTAGAGAAGGTGTTTGGCCTGAGGCTTCCAACACCTTATTCCATGGCATGATCGCTTAAGTAAACTTGACTTAATTATTGTCTCTGGCTGAGTGTTTCAAATCCAGTCAATTAAGTGAATGGTGATTTTAGAGAGATGTAACTGTTAAATAAGATTTAAATTAATAGTTTATTATTTGGAGAGGAAACCAATGGAATGAAATGCCCCATAAGTCCGGTTTCTTTTTCTTTGCTTAAAACAATGGCATCCGCCTCAGCACTTTCGCTAGTACAGGGAGCTAGCACCCCTCAGAAATTGGTGGTGGTGGTGTAATATATTTTAATGTGCGGATATTGGAATTGGAGCCTATGAGGTAGTTTCCTCTCAACTACAGATGGCACTCTCATTTCAATGAGTCACATAGCATTTTTAAGGGCTTTATTGATTTTTAAAACCATGATATAAACCTCACCTTCAGCCTCCTTCCCCAGACTTGGATTCTCATACATTTGTTTCTCCTGAGGCCTCTTTCCTTAGCCTCATTTCTGCAGAAGCCTGCTTCCACCTTTAGATACCTAGTGAGTCAATAGTAATTAACCAGCAAGAAGTGGGAGTTCTGAGTTAAATTCTGGCCTAGCTGGATTCTCTTTGACAAATACTTTCACTTTGCCTCAGCTCTTTGAATAAAATGGGGCCTGGGTGGTAGGCCTGACCAGCTGACTGATGTAAGATGGGCTCCTTGGAGGTAGAGTGGTGCCCCAGCATTATATTAGTCTTAAGATTCCATCCATGGGATGCCCATTTTCTTCTCTAGAGTATGGAGAATGGAGATAGATGGTCAGAACCAGCAGAGTAAGAGGAGGAGATTTCTGCCACAGTCCAGCCCTTTATTCATGTTTGTAACTGATTGTATGAGAAGAGGAAAGGTTACAGGGTCAAGCTTCTAAAATACCTTTTGTCCGATTGATGTTAATCAGGAGTCAAAATTCCATGTGGTAACATGCAAAGGTTGTTTGCCCATAATCAAGCTTTGGATGTCTTCCACAACTGTAGAGGCTCACTGGATTTAGGGATTTACCAAAGTACTTGGACGACTATGGTATTGGTGGACTGGGTCACCAGGGAGAGCATTCTGTTTTGCAACACCCCCCAGGAGGTGTTGTTAAGCTCATAGAGTGACTTCTTAGAAATTACTGAATAGAATTTTGTGATTTTCATCTCATTCTGGTTTTCTCTCCCTAGTCACTTCCCCTTTTATCTCTTCCTCCTATTATCTTTTTCTAGTCTCTATGAAGTTATTTTCTTTCAGGCTTATCCGCAATATGTCATTTATGTCATTTCTTGTCTGACAAATGACAAGTATTAAATATCATCTAATGTTATATGTTTGTGAAGATGCTGTGTAAACAATCTATTTGTCTGTTTTGTATAGTTCAAAATTCAATAAAATGTAATCATCAAAATTAAAATTACTCTATCACCTGCCTAGTTAGATTTTTTACTTTAGGAATCTAGAGTCTCCAATGTGGGGACGATGTCTTACTGTGTATTTAATGACATGCTGAACTTAACCTTACATTCTTAAGTCTGTGGGCTTCAGTGGGGCTACTCTGGAATAAGTGGTGTGTGGATTGCCAATATAGAACAGTTGGTGTGTAAGATTGTGTAACAGTTGGTGTGTATAGATCTTGGTGTGTAAGAATTGTGTGCGATGGGTTTTGGGGAGGTATTTGTAGAGTTAAGGTGGCTTCTGTTGAGGCCATATTAGTGGCTGAGCAAAGTTGCAATTTTGTAGCTTTCTCCACTTTGCGGCAGTGTTTCCGGTGGGTAGATAACAGGATTGCAACTAGCAACAGCTGCATTCTGTTTTTGGCTCTACCTCTTATTTTGTGACCTTTTAAGAAAATCCTCTTCTTATCCCCATATCCTAATTTGTTTAAAATGGGTGGGGAGCCTTTTCTCTCCCAGGAGTCACTTTTAAAATAAGCAAAGCTCTTGAAGGCCACACAGAAGTTGGGGGTAGGAGTGCTCAAGGGGTGCGCTCGTGAAGAGGAGGGTCCAGATTAATCACTCAGTCTACCATTTTATTGTTTGGCTGATGGCCATAACAAATCCAATACAAAATTAAACATAAACTCAAACCATATCAATTGCAGCATGGTTTAGTACTGTAAATATAACTGTCAACAATTATTAACATTATTTCTAAAAGCAAAAATATTTAAAAGAATTGCCTTGCCCTTCTCAGAGCTTGGGCTGGCGACCCTTTGACCCCTGCATATAATAAAATAATTTAAAAATTCACTTTCAAATTCAGAATTAAAACTGACAATGAAAAATGGCAAAGCTTTAAACAGTCCATAGATAGTTAACTTTCACACATAGTCATATGGCCAGCTACAAACATATAGATGGCCATATATACATTTGAGGCAAAGAATAAACTTAAACTTAATAAAATAAACCAACTTTAAAGTAGAAAGTCCTTCCTGTGGGTGAGTCCAATTTCATCAAACATATTTCTTTCAATTTCCAGCCTGCATGCAAAAATGGCAACTTTCCTGATAGTATATTTATTTGTATTTGCCAATAGAAAGGAAATACAGAGTTGAGGGTCCCAATGATCCCTTCCCTCAAACCAGGTCCCGAAGGTATCCTCCTGCAATTTTCGAGATAGAGGACAAACTAGCAGATAATGCGGGAGGTCCTCAACCAAAGGTGACCGCAAGAACAGAACTGTAAGTCTGCTGGGATGCCCTGAAAACGTCCTTTCATCACTTTGGTCTGCATCATATTGAATCGTAAAGTGGTGAAAGCTCTTCTAGTTCTAAAATTAACTATATCTGAAAGGTATGATTCGTACTCAACTCCCAGCTTAAATAAAGGATACCAAGGAGCTACTTTTTGGTTGTTTAAGGCTTCCATCTCTGCCTGCAGGACTACATCTGTTAATCTAGATTTAATCATAGAGTTTGTAGCTTAGGGCATTGTACAAGGCTGAGTGGTGTTAGACCGATCTGTACCAAAAATTTATCTATCTACACATTTTTTCCAGTTGTAAGCAGCAAATAAATTTGTCTGTTCTTGCCAGCAAAGTCTTGGTAACCTACCACAATCCGTATCATGGACTCGGAGCCAATAGCTAAGTAATGAGAATCTAATTTTAGTAACAACCGGGAGTAAACCAGTTTCTGCTCTCAATAAAATGGAGGGTGTACCCCTTGGTACACCCAAGATAACTTTAAGCATTTTACTTTGGGCTGTTTCCAATTGATCTGACATTGCCAAACCCCAGATCTCGACACTGTAGAACAGTTGGGGGAAGTCGTTTGTCTTGGAATAACTTAAGTATAGGAGCAGTTCTTCTCCCACCTGAAGTCCTCCAAAATTAAAGTAGCCCATTCATAGTGTGGGCAGCTTTTAATTTTGTATATTCCGAATGGGTTCTCCAACTTCCCAAATGTGTAAACCAAATTCCTAGATATTTGTACTTAGCCACCTGCTCCTATGGACTGAGATTAAATTTCCAAGAATATTGTTTAAGCTTTTTTGAGAAGACTACAATTTTATCTTGTTTAACAGAAAGATGATTTACACTGCAGTATTCATTTAAAGCTATCAATTGTTGATTAATTCCTACTCTAGATGTTGAGAGTATAACCATGTCATCAGCACAGAGCAAGATAGTTACTGGCCTACCTCCTATAGCGGGGGGGTGCCCTTCACAGCTCTTCAAATTTACAACAATATCATTGATGAATAAATTAAAAAGGAAGGGGACCAATACACAGCCTTGCTTAACTCCATTAGTTGCCAAGATTGGATCAGACACTGCTCCTAGTGAACTTAACCTAACCCGTAACCATGTGTCAGTGTAAAGTAAGCGAACTAAGGAGAAAAGGCAGTCGTCCATGTTCAGAGCCTTCCATTTTGTCCACAAGAAAGCCCAGTCAGTGGTGTCAAATGCAGCCTTTAAGTCAACAAACAGGGCAAAGGCCGAGCTATTGCGCAGATAAATGTATTTCCAGATTAAAGGGCGATGACAATGCTGACTTTCTTCTGTAAAATACTGTATAATCTATGAATGAAATGTATTCTGTAGAAAGAAAGGTGGAGTTGATTAAAATGGGAGCTCTCCCATTTTCTGCCACCGTGAACAGCATGCTCTCATTACAATTCATAGTTCTCATCTCTTCACCACAGCCTTTGTTAGAATCAGGGCATTTGACACCTGAATGATCATCGAGTTCTCTCTACTTTCAAATAAGTACTGCAACATCAATGATTATGACAGATACAAGAAACCTAAAGCTCACTTTCCCTTCACTGAGTGTTGCTGTTCCCATGAAGGATTATAAATCCCCTTCAGACAGGAGGATCTTCGTTGGCAGCTTTCTCATTCAAACGAGCTTCACTTACTGGAATCATGTAGCTGATGGCATGCCACCCACTCTTGCTTAATCCCTTTTTGAACCAGTGCCAGAACCCTTCCCATAGACTCATTTCAAAGGGCAAATTACCACATCCAATCGTTCTTAGTGAGAAAACAGTCTTAATAAGATAAAGAGCGTTGGTTGCAATATGTATTTTCTGTGCTGATGGGATA
This sequence comes from Sphenodon punctatus, assembly GCA_003113815.1. Taxonomy (NCBI): domain Eukaryota; kingdom Metazoa; phylum Chordata; class Lepidosauria; order Sphenodontia; family Sphenodontidae; genus Sphenodon; species Sphenodon punctatus. The sequence goes on from QEPC01007512.1 coordinate 13,575,070, forward strand.
TTGGCTTCATAAACATAATTGTTGGGCTGAATCCAGAGCAGTGCTGGCTGCTCTGCGCTGAAGACGGTGGGAACTGTGGGTGGTCAGCAGCATGTGTGGTGGGGATCTAGTTTCAGAACTGTTCTCTTCCGCCTGGCATCTCTACGTGATGATTGCTCTGTCAAAGATCTCTTGGAAAAGATTCTGTGGCCTGTTTATCCAGGAGGTGGTTAGGCAGTGGTCCCTTCTTGCCTCCATATCAAAGTATATAAAAAGTAACTTAAGGCCCTTTTAAAACAGGCTGCGCTGGGGAGGTGAGGGTGCACCGTTTGGGGGCAGTGGGTGGGGATGGGTGCACACCTATCCTCCACCCATGCCTGTGCATCCCAATGCACGGAGTAACCTGCCTACTCACCGGTTGCTCCGTGTGTGGGTGATGGGTGGAGGTGGGTGGGCGTGCGTGTGTGTTCTGCAGGAGCGTGCACACATGTCCACCCACCTGCCACAGATTCCTGGGTGTACCTCTCTTTTTCAACCGACCCAGGTCCTGCTGTCTCGTTACTCTCCCAGTGTTTGGAGGCCGTGGCGGATTGGATGCGGCAGAGCAGACTGAAGCTCAGTCCCGACAAGACGGAGGTGATGATGGTGCGTAGGGCGAGGGCGGTGCTGGCTCTCTTTGTAGGGGGGGTCTGCCCTCCTGTAGCCCAGCAGGTTCGGAGTCTGGGAGTGCTTCTGGACTCAGACCTCCGTCTAGATCGACAGGTGGAGGCGGTGGCTAAAGCCGCCTTTCACCAGTTGTATCTAGTGCGGAGGCTGCGTCCGTACGTTTCCAGGCTCGACCTGGCCACCGTCACCCACACCTTCATCACCTCGAGGTTAGACTATTGCAATGCGCTCTACGTGGGGCTTCCCTTGATATTGGTTCAGAGGCTGCAGCTAGTGCAGAATGCGGCAGCCCATCTCCTCGCAGGGACGGGTCGGCAGGAGCACATAACGCCTCTACTCTGCACTGGCTGCCTATAGTGTACCGAGCCAGATTCAAGCTGTTGGTGTTGGCTTATAAAGCCCTGCACGGTCTGGGCCCCTCATACCTCAGGGACCGCCTCACCATCCGCGCCTCAAAGCGATCCCTTCGGCCCACCAGGGGCCCCTTTTTGGAGGTCCCCTGTGTAAGATGAGGGGCCACAATGAAGAGAGCATTCTTGGTGGCCAGGCCACGACTTTGGAAATGCCTCCTGGAGGAAGCCCGTCTGGCCCCAGGTCTGCTGGCTTTTCGTTGAGCCTGCATGACCTGGCTGTTCACCCAGGCTTTCGGAGGGGAGGGTGGGGTAGTTGGGAGTAAATCTGGGGTTTTAAAGATATTTTTAAAATGGTGTTGTAGTTTTTAGTATTTTTTATTGAATTTTATTGTTATGTATTTTTGGTTCTTGTAAGCTGCCCCAAGATGCCGTAGGCATGAGGGGGGTGGCTAATAAATATAAATAAATAAATAAATACATGCATGGGTGCTGCCTGTGGAAAAAGGCCCTAAGTATTTGTATTAGGATCTTACTCATGAGCTCAAACCTGACTTTGCTGTATTAACCACATTGTGTCCATGCATACATTTCCTAAGCTTATAGATTGGAGGTGTCCCAAGATGTTGATCACAGTCAATTGGTTGATTTTTGTGAATGACGTCCTGTGGGATCCTGAGCTTGTTGGTAAATTTATGGGTCTTGTAGGCAAGGAGCTTCACTTCACCCCTATTAGAACACTTACACTCCCTTTCTGAGCACCGTGACATGAAAGGGGGTGTGGATGTACTGAAAGGGACTGGGACAGAGCTCTGCACCTCATAAATTTGCTGGTCTATCTCATGGTCAATCACTCTGCCCAGAGAAGTCTGGCTACCCTAGCTTAGATCATGTTCACATAGTCACAAAGCAACCCACTGAGTTAAACTCCCCCTGCAATCCCACAAATAGTGTTTAAATGAAAGTAGTAGGAATTAGCCTCTGGGGTGTGTACTCTCCCAGTTAAAGAAGCATGAGCACTCAGGATAGCGTATTCCCAGGTGTAAGTGATCATGTGAATAGGGAAAGTGCTATGTACTCCTCCTCATTTCTATAGCGCTACAAGGTGTGCACAGCGCTTTCCCGTCACAGAGGTGAGGAACAGGCCCGAGGTTCAAATGCGGCCTGTAACTAGTTCTTATTTGGCCCCTTTCAGTGCTTAGATCTGACACCTAGATCTCGTTCTTACCCTAAGCACTGAAAGATGAAGCTTTGGGTAAGGGAACAGAAATGAGGCCATGCACACAAGGGTAGGGTATGGATCCATGGCACAGACTGATTATCTGGACCTTCTGTTTTGAGTGCATGCTAACTTCTGTGTGGCTCTTGGGAGTTTGTACTAATTTTTAAAGTGGCCCCCAGGAGGGAAATTTTGCCCACCTCTGCCCTACATTAAATGTGTCTAGCGTGCAAATGGGATTTGCTTCTAGTGGTGCACAAAGCTCAAGCTAGCATGGCTGGAGCAAATGTCAGATTGGTAGTTTCAGCCCAAGCGAACAATTTGCTTCTCCAGTCTGCTGTGTAGATATGGCTTCCCGAACTACATAGACCTTAATGACCTTCTCTTCCCATCCCTAAACAAAGCAGCAAAAATAAACAAATAAAAGATCTCTGTGGATTCTCAGTGTGTTTTATATCTGGCCACCCTCTCTTAGGAGATTCTCTTTCATTTAGCAATCTGTGCTTGCAGCCCTTGACACCTCTTTAGGGCAGGTTGAGAACTTGTTTTGGGGTATCCTGGACTAATGCAAGACTTCATGGGTTGTTGGGATACGGTTTGAGATGAATGGGGAAGTTGCATCTTGAGGTGCTATTTTTAAGCTGCCTGTAAAACTGAAAAGCCATTGGTGCATTGGTTTATGTTCTGTTCCTGTTTTGTGGCTCTGTCTGCAACCATAAGGGCTAGAAACCAGAGCCTTTTAAAATGAAAAGGTAAAACAATTAGAAAAGGGAGGATGGCCACATCCCCCATGAAACTAGCTTGCTTCCCTTGGGATGAAAGTTCCTGCCTTAGGCCACTCAAAGTTGCCCTTGTCTTCACATGAAATCTTTTGACCCATTTAATCTAATCCACATAAGAGTTAATAGTTCATACTAATAATCGAAGAGATTCCTCCTAGCCGCTTGAGAAACAGCTGCTTTGGGTATTTTACAGAGAAAGGTTCCCACAGAACTGTAGATGGTGCCCTCCCTTCCTCTTTCCCCTAAATCAGTTGTAATACAGTACTGTGTACAGTACATTAGAGAACTGTAACAGACCACCTGAGTCTAAAGCCTTCATTCGTTAGAGTGAAGGGTTTGTAATAGTGAAATGGCAACCGGTGATGATCAAAATGCTGGGGAGGGTGTCACCAGCCTTGTTTATAACCAAGGGTTGGCTAGTGAAGGCCGTTCTAGTAAAGGCATGCTATATTCTTTTATTAGAATTCCCAGATCTCATTTTTCTAAGTTGATCTATGCCTATCCTAGGCTCACTAGAGTAAATATTGCTTTGTAATTGTTAGCTTTTCCACAAGAGAGAGACTCATGCTTCACGAACATTAATTTTCAGAGGCTGGGAAGAGTTTAGGGTAGATGAATGATTTGCCCAAGACCACATTGTGTATCAGTAGCAGAACTGGGAATAGATCCCAGGAGTCCTGACTTAAATCCCTAATCATTAGTCAGCACTTATATCCTTAGGGGAACTAAGGACGAAACCTTACCTTTTACCTAAGAAACTTGGAGAATGGAAGCAAAAAGGGTGGCATTTCCAATTCCTAGGCTTTATATCCTTTTATGACCAGCCAAGCTATTTTTTTCCAGAATAGAAATAACTTCTTGTTCCATAAAGACTTGCAGTAAATTCACCGACCCTTTTCCATTATAAGAGCTAATAGGGTTTATGGAACTTGCCCAAAGTAGTAAATGAACAGTTTATGTTATTAACACATCATGTTATCAATTGGGAATCCTATACATTTACCCTGCCAAAGCAGTCTTCCTCAGGAAACCTGCCTGATTAATAGCCGGGGTCATTTTTGTAACATTGGTGAATGGTACAGGTACATGAATGGCCTGAGGAGAATAGAAATAAGATTAACTTGCTGGCCATATTGATTTGCTGAGGGACAGCTGGAATGATCTGAAAACTCCCCATTGTGTACAGGTGCGCTCTCTCATCAGTTTCTCATAGCAGTCATGGCTTGTATTCATAGTGGTGGCATAATCTCTTAAGAGAACATGTTTTGAATCTAAACGTTCTCTAATACAGTGGCTGTCTTCGTTGCGCATTTTTGCTGCTTTAATTAAAACAAAACTCCCCCTGGCAAAACCCACTGCATCCTGAAAGGGGAGGAAAGTCACCTATGATTACCACCTTGTAACATTTTATTTTGGATTGTTGTCAAGCTAAGAGTAATTAGCCAGGTAGATCTACCAAGAGACCTTGGAATCAGCTGGTGAATGAGAAGGTGAGAATGAAATACTGTCTCTGCCAATGTCTGGGAAACAAATTCTCTAAAGCCATGAAACAGGCTTTGATCCACATGAGCAAGGAGAACTATCTGTGTCAAATAAGTTCCTAGTAGACAAGACTCCATATGTTCGCTATAGGTAACCCGTGTTTAGAAAAAAAATTAAAATCCAGTCAGGCACTCATAATTAGTGGATGCCCAGAGTCCATCAGGAATCAGTTGACATTCTGCCAAGTGATCCCATTCAATGATTCATGGGATGGAGCATGTACTTAAATGGCTTTATAAATGCACCCGTTTTAGTAGTCCACTTGCACAGAAATTTCCGTGTTGGCCAGATAAGAGAAACTCATAAGTCCATAAAAAAAAAAAAAAAAGTAGCTCCATGAGGTTATGCTGTAGTTTTACTTTATATTGATTTTATGAAAAGCAAAGATGGTTCAGACGTCAGTGTGAGAGTTTGGTCTTAGCAGAGACCAGATTTGCTAGTCTCTGTTGTCTCCTTCCTGGGAAAGCAGCAGCAGCAGCTTTGGCTTGGTTAGAACTTGAAGATGAAGGGTTTCCTTGCTTTAGGACCTTACTAAACTCCACTGAAGACGGAAGGAGTCTTATTTTTTTTAAATTGCATTGCCTCCCTTTAATTCTGGGTAGCATTCTTTTAAGAACATAACACAAGAAATGCCATACCGAGTCAGACCAATAGTTCATCAAGCCCAGCATCCTGTCTCGGACAGTGGCCAATCACAGTTGCATGGGAGAAGTACCAGTAGTCAAAATGGCAATCCATTCCCTGCTGATCACTCCCTGCTCCCGACAGTAAGACGTTCCCACCTTGTAATCTACTTGGTTAATAGCCATTAATGGACCTATTCTCCAAGAACATATCCAGTCCTTTTTTAAACCCAGCCATACTACTGGCCCTGACAAGCTTCTCTGGCAACAAATTCCATAATTTAACTGTGCATTGAGTGGAAAAAATACTATTTTTTTTGTTTTACATCTGCCACCAGTTTCATGGAGTGTTCCCTAGTTCTAGTGCTACTTGAGAGGGTAGGTAAATGTTCACTATCTGCTTGTTTCACTTCACTCAAGATTTTATAATCCTCTNAAAAGGGAGGATGGCCACATCCCCCATGAAACTAGCTTGCTTCCCTTGGGATGAAAGTTCCTGCCTTAGGCCACTCAAAGTTGCCCTTGTCTTCACATGAAATCTTTTGACCCATTTAATCTAATCCACATAAGAGTTAATAGTTCATACTAATAATCGAAGAGATTCCTCCTAGCCGCTTGAGAAACAGCTGCTTTGGGTATTTTACAGAGAAAGGTTCCCACAGAACTGTAGATGGTGCCCTCCCTTCCTCTTTCCCCTAAATCAGTTGTAATACAGTACTGTGTACAGTACATTAGAGAACTGTAACAGACCACCTGAGTCTAAAGCCTTCATTCGTTAGAGTGAAGGGTTTGTAATAGTGAAATGGCAACCGGTGACGATCAAAATGCTGGGGAGGGTGTCACCAGCCTTGTTTATAACCAAGGGTTGGCTAGTGAAGGCCGTTCTAGTAAAGGCATGCTATATTCTTTTATTAGAATTCCCAGATCTCATTTTTCTAAGTTGATCTATGCCTATCCTAGGCTCACTAGAGTAAATATTGCTTTGTAATTGTTAGCTTTTCCACAAGAGAGACTCTCATGCTTCACGAACATTAATTTTCAGAGGCTGGGAAGAGTTTAGGGTAGATGAATGATTTGCCCAAGACCACATTGTGTATCAGTAGCAGAACTGGGAATAGATCCCAGGAGTCCTGACTTAAATCCCTAATCATTAGTCAGCACTTATATCCTTAGGGGAACTAAGGACGAAACCTTACCTTTTACCTAAGAAACTTGGAGAATGGAAGCAAAAAGGGTGGCATTTCCAATTCCTAGGCTTTATATCCTTTTATGACCAGCCAAGCTATTTTTTTCCAGAATAGAAATAACTTCTTGTTCCATAAAGACTTGCAGTAAATTCACCGACCCTTTTCCATTATAAGAGCTAATAGGGTTTATGGAACTTGCCCAAAGTAGTAAATGAACAGTTTATGTTATTAACACATCATGTTATCAATTGGGAATCCTATACATTTACCCTGCCAAAGCAGTCTTCCTCAGGAAACCTGCCTGATTAATAGCCGGGGTCATTTTTGTAACATTGGTGAATGGTACAGGTACATGAATGGCCTGAGGAGAATAGAAATAAGATTAACTTGCTGGCCATATTGATTTGCTGAGGGACAGCTGGAATGATCTGAAAACTCCCCATTGTGTACAGGTGCGCTCTCTCATCAGTTTCTCATAGCAGTCATGGCTTGTATTCATAGTGGTGGCATAATCTCTTAAGAGAACATGTTTTGAATCTAAACGTTCTCTAATACAGTGGCTGTCTTCGTTGCGCATTTTTGCTGCTTTAATTAAAACAAAACTCCCCCTGGCAAAACCCACTGCATCCTGAAAGGGGAGGAAAGTCACCTATGATTACCACCTTGTAACATTTTATTTTGGATTGTTGTCAAGCTAAGAGTAATTAGCCAGGTAGATCTACCAAGAGACCTTGGAATCAGCTGGTGAATGAGAAGGTGAGAATGAAATACTGTCTCTGCCAATGTCTGGGAAACAAATTCTCTAAAGCCATGAAACAGGCTTTGATCCACATGAGCAAGGAGAACTATCTGTGTCAAATAAGTTCCTAGTAGACAAGACTCCATATGTTCGCTATAGGTAACCCGTGTTTAGAAAAAAAATTAAAATCCAGTCAGGCACTCATAATTAGTGGATGCCCAGAGTCCATCAGGAATCAGTTGACATTCTGCCAAGTGATCCCATTCAATGATTCATGGGATGGAGCATGTACTTAAATGGCTTTATAAATGCACCCGTTTTAGTAGTCCACTTGCACAGAAATTTCCGTGTTGGCCAGATAAGAGAAACTCATAAGTCCATTAAAAAAAAAAAAAAAGTAGCTCCATGAGGTTATGCTGTAGTTTTACTTTATATTGATTTTATGAAAAGCAAAGATGGTTCAGACGTCAGTGTGAGAGTTTGGTCTTAGCAGAGACCAGATTTGCTAGTCTCTGTTGTCTCCTTCCTGGGAAAGCAGCAGCAGCAGCTTTGGCTTGGTTAGAACTTGAAGATGAAGGGTTTCCTTGCTTTAGGACCTTACTAAACTCCACTGAAGACGGAAGGAGTCTTATTTTTTTTAAATTGCATTGCCTCCCTTTAATTCTGGGTAGCATTCTTTTAAGAACATAACACAAGAAATGCCATACCGAGTCAGACCAATAGTTCATCAAGCCCAGCATCCTGTCTCGGACAGTGGCCAATCACAGTTGCATGGGAGAAGTACCAGTAGTCAAAATGGCAATCCATTCCCTGCTGATCACTCCCTGCTCCCGACAGTAAGACGTTCCCACCTTGTAATCTACTTGGCTAATAGCCATTAATGGACCTATTCTCCAAGAACATATCCAATCCTTTTTTAAACCCAGCCATACTACTGGCCCTGACAAGCTTCTCTGGCAACAAATTCCATAATTTAACTGTGCATTGAGTGGAAAAAATACTATTTTTTTTGTTTTACATCTGCCACCAGTTTCATGGAGTGTTCCCTAGTTCTAGTGCTACTTGAGAGGGTAGGTAAATGTTCACTATCTGCTTGTTTCACTTCACTCAAGATTTTATAATCCTCTATCATATCCCTTCTCAGTCTTCTCTTCTCCAAGCTGAAGAGCCCTAACCTGTCAAGTCTCTTTGTACGGAAGCCGTTCCGAACCTGTGATCATTTTTGTTGCCATTCTCTGCACCTTTTCAAGTTCTACTATATCTTTTTTGAGATGGGGTGACCAGAATTGCACACAGGATTCATGGTGCAGTCGCACCATTAATTTATTTAGGGGCATTATGATATTTTCAGTTTTATTTTCTATCCCTTTCCAAATAATTTTTTGTGAATAATTCTGAATAAACATGGTTTGCTTTTTTGATGGCATTTTTATAATCGAAAAGTGTACTAATTTAGACACCTACTAGAAGCTTTGCACTAAGTAAGCCCCAATCTCTGTTCCTAAGGGCATAAGTTTACGTGTGTTGATTTCCAATAATGGACTTGGCTTCTCTCAATAAAATTTCTAGCATGAGCATTCTTGGTTCAATCCAGGAGATATGCACAAGTCTTTCCAGCAACACATATCAAAGGCTACACTTCTCTTCCCATCAAGCAGTACTAATTTCCTATGACTCCCAAACAAAATTGCAGTGGATCTATTTCAGATTTTCATTAACCTTTTTCAAGCATTATAAGGGAGACTGTGGTTAAGGCCATGCTTTGTACTAGTTCTGTGTCACTCTAGAAGGGCACGTTTCTCTTGCAAAATTACAATGCTGCTCCACAGCACCACTGACAACATAGGAATCTAAAATTCCCTTGAAATCTGGGTGTCTTCTGGAAGTGCGTTGCCCAGCTGAGCTGAGAGTGCTTTTTCCACTATAAAATCTAAGTTTTCCTAGGCTTAGTTGTAAAGTCCTTCACACCAAAAGCTTGTGTTAATTCATACCATGTTAGATCCAGCAGATTGTTTTGTCCCTTTGGAAATGCCGTTCAGAGCATTGTTCAGAGTGTTAGTGCTCGATGAGAAAATAGGTCAGCTTTGTGCATTGTGGTCCAAGGCAATTCTTGAATGAGGTGAAGGGCAGGAGATAGTGGGAAAGGACAAAATTATTAGGGAACGTTTCATTTTCTGCCCTTTTAAGAAAAGAAGCAGGGGTGCATTTGAAATGCAATCTGCATGGAAGTGGGGCCCTTTTTTTTTTTTTTTTTAGGCCAATTAGTGGAGTCTGTTTATCATCTCTTGCACCATTCTATGCTGTTGACTGAGTGGCATCAACTAGTATAAATAATAGAATTGTCTGTCTTCTAGAACAGTGGCTCTCAAACTGGGAGGTGCAGAATGTATCAGGGAGATGAGGGGGGGGGGGAGCATGAGAAATGATGCAGCTGCCATACCTCTAGCTATAGGGGAAATCTTCCAAATTGACAATGACTCTTCCTTCTTTTCAAATGAATACTGATTGGGACTGCGCCCACTAATCAAAATTAATATTCTAAAATGGAGAAACTGGAACCATTTTGGTCATTTCCCCAACTCAGCTGCTCAGAGCTAGAGGACTTACAGCAGCAGCAATAGAGATGTGTAGTGATGGAGGGGCAGGAGAGTTAGTAATGGAGGTGGGGGCGGAAGAGAGGAAGCGAGGGCAAGTACAGGGTGGCAGGGGCAACAAGTTGTATGTATGTGTGGGGCTTGAGCTGTCAAATGCCACAGATGAGAGCAAGAGAAGCATGGTCTAAAGTTTGAAAACTGCTAGTCTAGAATTTGTTACGCTGCTGATTGTGTCAAATGTAGTTTTCATCTAGTAAAGAGGCCGTGCAAGACCTAGTGGCCTGGTAGCCAAGAGTCTGTCTGGTTCTGGAGTTGATCACAGTCAATTTTTTGGAAGCTTTGTAAAATGTTTTGAAAACTAAGGCAGGAAGGAAAAGAATAAACTTTGCATGTGTGTTAAAAGCCCCATGGTGCTTGGTTTGTGCAGAAAAGAGAGACCCAAGGCCTTTCAGCCCAGCAGCACCAATATGGGTAGGGACCTGTGTTCACTGCATTTTTCCCCACTGGTGGCGATGGGGGAAATAGCGTGAACCTGGGTTCCTGATATTATGTGAGAATATTTGTGGAATAAATGCCTCAATTGGATGGGTGGAATTGGCTGCCTGTGTTATGCAAGAGACTGTTTCCCCCCAAGGGAGACTTGTTTTTATGCCTGTGACTTACATGAGTGCCAACAATGCCGTTCTTTCCATTTCTGTTTCAGTAGCAAATGAATCTCTTAACACCCATGTGAATAAATCAAACCGGACTCCTCGTAGGCTGTTTTTACATGGACACCACCTACAACCACCCACAAACACCCATGTGTGCGTGCTCCTGCGACCACCCACCAACACCCACGGAACAGCTGGGAAGGAGCTGGCATGCTCTGTGGGTGGAGATGGGTGTTCCAACACCCACCCATCCCTGTAAATGGCAAAACAAGTGCACCCACGGGAAAGGTCTACCCAAACCACTGATACATGGCTAGAGAGGCCCCGCAGGAGCCTGCAAGCAGCCACACCCACCAGGAGAGATGTCCAAGGCCCACCCGGGAGCCCTTAAAGGAGAAGCCCGCAAGGACATGGGTGCACCGGCTCCCAACATGTCAGGCAGAAAAGCCCGAGACAAGACAAAGGGCGCTAGTGCCACAACACATGTGGGAAGGGGCAGGGTAAGCAGAGGGAACCCAGGATGCCCAGGGGAGGGGGGCCCAGGCCAGTGGCACCGGGGTGGGGGGGGACCACAGGACAGCTACTGACAGCACACCCTTCCTGACGCAGGGCAGAGGGTACAACGCATCCCCGGCACCAACCGCATCCCTGCCCCAATCCACAACCATGGGACACTGGGAGGAGAGTACCATGGAGAGCGAGGGCACCCACTCAGGGGAGGAAGCCAACAAGCCCCGAGCAGAGGCTGGAGAAACCCCAGGCGGGTAGCTGACAGCTACACCGTTCCCTCTCCTGCCCCCCCCCCGCCCCCAAAGAGCCTCTAGAGACAGCTGGGGAGGGTCTCCTTGGCAGTCAGGTAAAACAGCGGGGACCCCCACAGGGGGAGTGGGGGCTAAGGAACCTCCCACAGATGAAACGGGTGCAGGTCAACAGTTCATCCCCATGCATTCCCCCAACAGGAGACCACCTGCTCCACTGCCAGAACAGCCACCGGACGGGCCCCTAGCTGCCAAGCTGGATGGTCCCCTACACGTAGAACCCAAAAGGGGGAACCCTGGTCCAGGCAGGAGACCCTGGACGTCCTATGCGTGTGGGGGGCTGAAAAGGTCCAGTACAACCTGGTGCACAACTCCACGACCAAACAGGTCTATGAAGCAATCGCCCAGGAGATGCAGCGGTCTGGGTATAATAGGAATGCCACCCAATGCATGCAGCAGGCAAAGGGCTTGAGGTCTGGATATAAACCTATTAAGGACAATAATCTCAAGTCTGGCTGTGGCATGCGCACAACGGAGTTTCAGGATCAGTTGGATCAGTTTCTCTGTATGGACGAGGACATTGTGGCCGCCTGCATCCACGGCACTGCCTTTGCCAGGGGAAGAAAGAGGGCACTAATACCCCCCCGCCACAACCACAAGAGCAGTGGGAGCCCTCAGCCCCTGGTGAGGCCAGTGAGGATGCGGGAGGGGACAACCCTGTCCTGCAGGTGGAGGAGATGTCCCTGGAGACAGAAACAGAACATATCACCCTCTGCGTGCACCCCCGAAACCGACGGGGTCAGAACCCACAGGAATGGGGCGCAGGGCGAGCAGACCAACAACAGGGATGCCCCCCAGGAGGCGGAGGAATACGATCCAGGTAAGGGTAACACCACAGGGCAGGGGTGTGTGGCTCGGGCAACAACAGCAAGGGCCCTAGCTGGGAAGCACAGCCAAACTGACAGATTGTATCTGCTCATGCACCTCCAGGGGACCTGGAGGTGCACAAGGAGGAGGCGGTGGTGGCAGCCCTGGAGGAGGACATGAGAAACCCGAGGCCATCCTGGAGTTTGGAGACCAATGGTAGGTACAAACCGATATGGATATGGCGGTGGGAGGGGGCGGGGTGACGGAAGGTGGACAGGGGCACGGCAGCACTACATGCCACAACCCCACCCAAGAGACAGCGAGGGTCGGGCTGAGGGGACAGCGAGGAGAGGGGCCAGGAACACCATAGGACAAAGAGTGGGGACAGCACAAGGGCGGGGAGGGGGGGGAACACAGCCGCGGAGGTGGGCCGGGGGTGAGGCCGTGACTGGGACAGGTGAGAAACGCAAGCAGCGGATCGGGGGGAGCAGGGAGGGGGCCAGCGCCACATGCCCAAGCGGACACGGGAGCAAAGACTGACGACAGAGCCAGGGCCTGGGCGTGAGGGGGAGATATGGCAGCACAGCCCTGGGAGCCGGAACAGATGAACAGGGGAGGGCCCCATCCCCAAGCTAAACACAGAGGAGCAGCCAGGGGAGCAGCCGCCGGGAGTGTGGAGAGGAACCGGGAGATGTGGGCCCGCAACCAGCGGAGGAGGGAGGACCTAGTGAGGAAACTGCTGGTGGAGACCAGGTGGCTGGCAGAGGCACAAAGCAAGGAGCAGGCCCTGAACAGGGAGGTACAGTTAGGGGAGGGGGAAAAGGACTGGGAGCAAATGACAGCTATTCTTACCCGGTCCTGCACAGAGCACCTGTAGGACAGGCGCCAAGCTGCTGCCTTCCTCCGCGAGCAGTGCCTAGACAGGCAGGAGAGGGAGAGGGCCTGTGTCACGCTGGAGGGAACCACCAAAAGGGCCTTCAGATTAATAGGGGATGCCATGGAGGCTCTGCGGCGCATCTCCCATCATGACATGGGCCCAGCACTTGCGGTAAAAGGGCAAGCAGCAGTGCAACATCACAGTGCCCTCCCACAGGTGCAAGTGTCCCCTCCCCAGCAATTCTGCCAGCCCTGATTTCCCCAGCAGCATCCCTACCCCGGTCTAGTCCACATAGGCCCCTTCCCCCACCATGGCCTCCCAACCACACCAAGGGAGCTAATGGAGCACCCTCCAAACCCCACCGCAGAGCATCCCTGCACCTCCAGCCACCCAACCGTCAAGGCGTGCCACCCCACATGCACAGATAAGCAAAGGGAACTGGTGGTTGCAAAGTGACACGGTTGGAGGAGGGAACATGGGACACGAGGAAGGGCTGTAAGGTAGCACGGGAGGTGGTGATGGACACAGAGATGCCAGGTACGGGAGCACTAGAACTTGGGCACAGTAAATGGGCAACCGCTACCTCTAATGCTGAGTGTCCAATCTACAGGAGCAATCCCCAGACCCTGCAGTGGAGCGGCTCGTGGAGGAAGGAGAGCCTGGGCCAGGCAGCCGACAGTCACAGCGGGCAGCGGCTGTCAGGGCCCTCCGACCGCCATCCCCTGGTGGTGCTGTAAAGAGGGGATGGGGAAGATCCCGAAAAAAAATAACCCCAACCCCTGTTAATATCTCCCAAATAAAATAATTGAATAGAACATATCTGTCTGTCCTGGAGTCTTTACAGGGGAATGCACGTGAAGTGAGGGAGCTAGTAATAGACCACAGTGGTGGCCACTACCAGGACGGCGGGTGCTAACAGCCGCGGGGCAGGCAGGGCTGGCAGCTCTCACCCATGCCCCATCAAAAAGGTGCAACCTGGAGGCCACGGCCAGGGGCACAGACCGCTGGGCACAGGATAGGATAGAGGGGAGGGATGTAACCACCTTGAATGGGATGGAGAGGCATAAAGTAACAGGTATGATGGGTGACGAGGTGGGACATCACGCCATCCCCATCAACAGGTGATGGTCATGGAGAGGGGTGACCAAGGGCTACCACCACCCTGCCCACGACAGCCAGCCATCGCTGCCAGGACAGGTCAGGGCGCACAACGGTGCCATACCACGCAATCACAGCGCGTTTGGAATGGTGTGCAAGAGCACGCGCACACCACCATGGCCAATTGGGCCCCAGTACAGGGGATAGCACACGGGGTCCTACGGAAGGAGGGGGTCCATAGAACAAGTTGGTTGGGTGTAATAATGGGCAGCCGTGCCATGGCATGGGAGATCCTGGACCCAAGGCAGCACCACATTGGCCAATGGACCGGGGTGGGGGCCCATATCACCAGGCAAGCAAGACAGAGGCAGGGACAAGGGTAGACAGCATAGTGTATTGGGGCACAGTGTACAGGGATACTGGGCAGTTGGATTGGGGTATCCTATAGGCAACCACAGCCATGGGGTCAGAGGGTAGGCGGAATCCCCTATGACAACCGGAGCCATGGAGACACCCTTGTTCCTCCCTTCCTGTTCAGATAATTGGTCTTGGTGTTGGGAGGCCGGAATATCTGTATGTGGGTGCTATCGATGGCTTCGATGCAATGTGGGAAGCCCATTGCCGCAAAGCCCCGGATCACTACCTCCAGGTCCCAGAGCTGGATGACCTGCTCCAAAAGCAGATCGACTAGAAGGTCGCTGACATTTTGGAGTGCCCTTTCACAGTTGCTCCCCCCACACCAAACTGCTCGCCCATGCTTCTTCAGAAATCGGGTTGCCAGGCTCCACACTGCCATCGCAATAGCGCATGTTGGTTTCATTCCTACGGAGGTGGGGGCAAATGATCTTGGTGATCTGGGTCATCAAGGAGCGGGTCTTCCAGAAGTGATCAACCCACTCCTCTTCGGTCCAGGTTGCAAGCGTGTTCTCCCACCAGTCATTGCTCGAAGACCGTGTCCAGGCCATCCTTTGTGTGAGTAGGGTCACCCGACGCCCATACATTGAGGGGCAACTTGGAGAGGACGAGGTGGATGTGGTGTGATGCTGTCGTCCCCACCATTGCTTGGCGCCTGGCCTTGATCCGTCGCACCCATCAAACCGTTGCCACGTGGCGCAGGTTGGGTACCCTGGTGGCATAGTCCATGGGTATACCAGTGGGGGGCCAGGTGAAGGAGGTTGGCCATCTACTCAAACACCTGCACCAGGAGATGGAAACATGCTGCCAGGGTGGGAATCAGGTCAGCCTGTACGTGTGGAGTTTCCATTATGGGCATCGTGCTCTCACCACCGTGACCTCTCCCCGTGAACCCAAGTACGCACTCAGTGACCGCCCACCAGCCCCATACCCGACAACTCACCCTGTGCTTGGGTACCCTGAACCAGCTAGTCACCCTGTGCTGTCATCCCTTGTGCACACCCTCTCACCCGCAGGCAGCACTCCATGCACCCAACATCCCTCCCCCACACGCTCCATATGGTCACACAACCTTCCATGCCTTTATCATTCTCCACGCACCCCGCCTCCCTGCTTCACTCCCTCCACTCCCTCTATTGCTCTCACTGCACTCTCTCCTCTCCAAAACTACCACACCCAACACGCTGTGCCCTAGCAGTCAATCTGACTCCCTTATGTGGATGGGTGCTGGATCGCTGGGCCTCAGCGGTTGGTGCAGTGCTGTGGGTGTGGTATGCACACCTGTCCAGGGTTTCCAAGATGCTTCCCCGTGCACTGGGCGTCAGCTGTATGCAAGGCCGATGCATCATCCTTCAGCGGCCGCCCGTACCTGGTACATCGGATTGCCGTGTTGGCTCAGCACTACCGCGCCCTCCCCAACTGCCTGAGCAGCTACACCATACGGTGGGTGTATGGTATGCATCCTGGGTCCCCCATTCCCAGGTAAGGTAGCTGTCCGGTTCACAGCCATCCAGCTATGCTATCAACAGCTATGGTGGCCCCTTGATGTTTTCCCATCCCTTCCTCCCCCGGGCCCTGTGCATTTTCCCTGCACCTTATCGAGAGGGAATGGGTCCGCCCTGTGTGTGGGATAGTGGTTCTCAGACCCGCCGAGACCGGGTGCTATCAGCTGCCCAAGGTCACCCTCCAGAGAGCTGCCAGCTGCGGCCCCATCCGAACTCAGACTCTGCAGTTCATCATCCACTTCGGTTGCAATCTTGCTCGCAGCCTTCATGCAGGCCATGTCCAGCCGTGGAACGGGCCATGGAACCGATCGCTTGGTAGGGGAGGAGTGGCTGGTGTATGCCACCATGCTGCCGGGAACCTTGTGGCAGTGCAGCAATGTCCAGCTTTTGGTGAGCGACCCCCCTTTCGTGGGTGATGGGTTCAATCTCCTGTCCTGTTACAAGTGGCTGTTGGGGCACCCCTTTGGGGGTGTGGCGTGCCAGAGGCATGCCATGGAGCTCAGTTTCGTGCCCCTCTGCCGACCTGACTGTGGGCCCCCACCTGCCGTTGTGCTGCCATGGGAACTCTGGGTGCTTGCTGCTGTTTGCCAGGTGGCTGGTCATCAGGAGTTTGGTCTGACCCCCCAGGCCAGTGGGTCATATGGCGAGCTGCTAAGCCTGTGTTCTCCTGTGTGTCTGTGGCTTTGCATGCCCTTGATCTGCTTGCCAGGACCACCCTGGGGAGCTTGGCTTGCTTCCGCCTGATGTCGGTGGGTCCTTCCTGACCGGCCTCCCCACAATGCTAGAGAGGGCTGCCTTGAGAACTGTGCTGAGCTGTTCGGATATTGGGGCAGCTGCTGCCATGGGACACCACCTCCTGTCCTGCTTCATGGTGGATGCCCATATGCGTGCTCGTGGCTACTGCCAGAGCCTCTTCACTTGGGATGGTCTTGTCCAGGGGCCCTTGTATCCCGAGCACTAGACACCTGCATCATGATTCAGCCATTGCTGCAACCTTCACCGTGAATCCCCGCTCCCCATGATGGATCGGCGCTACTGCTACCCCTTGGCCGTGCTGTTTGCTTCCTTTCACCTGCATGACCCATCTGCCTTCCCATCGGTTTCCTGCGTGCGTTCTGTGGATCTACCTACAGCCGCTTTCCTGCCAGGTCTGACTGCCAAAACCTCGAACCCCATGGACTGGTTGTGCTGCTCCTTCCATGCACCATGCGGTGCTGTCCCTGTCCCTGTCGTCTGCTCTCCTTGGCCGGTGTAACATCCTACTGGTCCCTGTGCCAATAAAGGTTGGCCTTGCATAGCTGCCTCTGTTCTCTTGCTGTGTCTATGGGTTCATCCCCCCCCCGGCTGCTGTTGGTGCTGATGTCACAGGTGTGGTTTGTGGTGGTCGGGCATTGGGGGGATCAGTGTGTGGTTAGGGTGGTATGGCTGCTCCAAGGCAGGCACCTTGCCACCAGCATGCTGGGCATGTTGCTTTTATGGCTTCCTGTACCGGGTTGGGGGGGTGGGTTACCTTAGTGTTCCGGCGCTGTGCGGTACACGTGCACCTTGCAGGTTCCTGCAGCTCCTGGTTCTTCTTTGCTTGGTGTTACTGTGCTGCAGGGCCCTGCTTTTCTCCCCCTTCATCTGGCCTGGGGGTTTGGGGTCCACAGATGGTGGGGCCATGGGGTGTGCGGATGGGCGCTGTACTGTTCTGTCGGCGTTGCCCATGCACCCCTGTGCATGTATGGGGGGTAGTTCCTAGCTCTTCTGGGTGGGATGCTACATGGTATGGGCTCTTGACTCTCTAGTGTGTGCTCCCTCCGTGGTCTGTCGATTCCCGCCCTGTTGTTGCTCTCCGTAGCTGTGTTCCCCTGGCTTTGTGAGCCCCGGGGCATGTTTCAGGTCTTTGCTGTCTCCCACAGCAGCCTTGCACACAGCTGGCCGTGCACTGGGGCTGTGTGTGGCTCTGGGTGCCTGCTGTCATCGCCCTCCGTGCCACCTGTCTCTGTGGTCTGTCCTTGGCTGCCTCCGACCCACCCCCTCTTGGACGGTTTTGCTTGCTGCATGGGGGGGAGGGTTCTTTTTCCATTCCATTCCAATTTAATTAATGTCTCGCACTCTGCTATACACAGGTAGCTCGAGGCGGCTTGGAACAAACATAATACTACATAATACAAATAATACATTCTCATAAAGTCAATGCAGCAGTAACAAAGCCCAACCTTAACCCTTAACAATAAACTCAGAATATATCATCCATCAATCTGGCAGTCCTCTTATGCCTACTCGCAGGTAGCACTCGAGGTCCTGCCCTACCTACACCCCCACCTACACGCTGCTGCCACCAGAGGGGGAGCCCTCCTCTGCCTCCCTGCTCTCACCAGGGGGGAGAGTCTCTTCTCGCACAAAAAATACATTTTCCTCCTCCTCCATCCAAACGCTGATCACTCCAGCTCCATCCGCTGGCCCCAGCCGCCTGACCCAGCCGAAGGGCACAGCCAAAGGGCAGACCCCTTTGGACGTGCCCCGGGCACGGCCATTGGCCGCTCCTGGAACTTGAAGGAGCAACCCGGAAGCTGGCTTCCTCACGCCCCGCCCCCTTCCTGGGGGTGGAGGCGCCGACATCAGACTCCCACTGACAGGTGGGCTTCTCCGTGCCCGCTGATGAATCCTGGGCTCCCAGGGGGTGGGGGTGATGAAAAAAGACCTTTGCTCCAGCCTCCAGGGGAGTGGGGGTGATAGCAACTGCCCCCAGCAAACCCCTTCCCACACGGAGGGGGCTGACAGGGCATATCCTCACTGACAAGCCTCCATGGAGGGGACAGGACACCAAGCACCCCTGTAAAAAGTCTCAAGGGGGTGCTGACTATCCCCAACCCCCAAGTCCAAGTCCGCCCTCCTGCTCCGCATGTTACCACCGCATCTGCTCCTACGGGCTCCAGCACAGGCTCCACAAGATGGGTCCCCTGCTCCTGGCCGCTCTCCACACTGACGTTGCGCTGCTGGCTGTTCTTACCGCCCATCTCTCAGTGCACTACTGTCTGTTCCTATTGGCCAGGCCTTGCTCTGGTTCCAACTCCATGGTGCGCTTTGTCTGCCGCCCCCTATCGGTCCCCCATTCCTACTCTTGCAGCCATGGAGGGGCACCGTGCCCGGAGGGCTACTGACCGCGAGTCTGGGTGGCCCTCTGGGTGTGATCCACCTCCCTGTGCGCTCCCTTGGGCTCTGCCACTGGGGCGGTGGCTGGGAGGGCCTGGTGGGAACGGTTGGGCTGTTGTGAGCTTTCAAGTGGTGTCCAGGGCGTTCCTCCCAGCCGTTGCCTGCTCCCCGTCCCCATCTCCCACTTCCTCTTCGCTTCTAGCTGCTGTGATTATGTTCCTGACGGTGCTGCAGCTGGGGGAGGTGCCCGGTCAGCTCCAGTGGGCGGCTGCTGAGCTCCATGCTGGGGCCCGGGTCTACCAAGAGATCTGTGAGTTTATCCCTATGTGTGTGCCTGTCTCCCCCCACCCCACCCCTGGTATGTGTGGGCTCCTTGGATGTTGCGGTCTGTGGGCTGCTCTACTGGTGTGCTCGCTCTCCTTTAGTGCAGGCGATGATTGACGAGAGGACCAGGGAGCAGGAGGAGGTGGTGCAGCTGCTCCTGCATGTGCTGCAGCATGTTCACCTCTTGGACCGTGCCCAGGCAGATCGCTGGAGTCGGTTCCGGGGTCGCAGGCCCTACTGAGGGCTTGGGTGTGCCCCACCACCCCACCTTGTTGGCACTCAGTGTTGGTGTTTGCTGTTTGACGTGAGCCTGTTGCTCTAGTTGGTTTATCAATAAAGTTTGGTTTGCTTGGTTCCTCCTGGTGTCTTGTGTTCTCCTTCCCTCTGTTGTACCCTTCTGCGTGGGCCGTGTCTGGTTGGTGTGGAGTGGTTGTCTGGCAGGGCTTGGGTCCTTTGCTCTGTGTCGTTCCCCCACCCCCCGTGGTTGTGCTTTGTATTTGTGGGTCCTCTTTGGCTTGGTCCCTTGGTACCCTGTGATCTGGGTCACGCCCTCTCTGTTGTTTGTGTGGGTTCCCGTGCCCCCCCCACCCCCGTCATGGTGTGGGGCTCATCCTGAGCCCTGTGCATCCCAGCCCCATGCTTGTTGGGCTGCTGCAGCGTTGCAGCCGGCTTGTGTTTTTTGGGAAGCGACTGTCAACTCTGTGCCCTCCGATCCTGACTCCGGCTTGCGCTTTGGCGCCTGCCGCCCTCAACCCTGCTGTTCTGTCCTGTTTCTGGCCCGTTGTTCCCGGGTTTGGGGGGTTCTGTGGATGGTGGTCCGTGTTGGGGGGTGGTGGTGTAGTCCTCACCCGTTTCGGGGCTCACCTGTTTTTCCCGGTGCCTGTGCTCGGTCCCGGCCCCCCTCCCCGGTTGGGGTCCGCTGTCTCCCTCATTGTGCTGGGTTTCCCTGTGTGCTTATGTGCACTGTGGTGTGCGGGTATAATATGGGTTCTGAGGGGTCCGTGGTGCCCGGCTGTCTGGCCTTTGTCTCGGGGCTTGACTGGGGCTGCTTCTTTGTATCTCTTGACATTCTGTCTCACCCCCCGCCTGCTTGGAGTCTGGCAGTGTCGGGGCGGTGCTGTGTGCCGCAGCTTCGTTTGCCCTCTCTCGGGCATGTTGTAACGTCACTGTTCTGGGTGTGGGTTCCCATCTGTTCGGTGTACGGGCGGTCCGTGTAAACATCATGGGTGTTTGCTCAGTGTGGCCCTGGGTGTGTGTATGCCGGCCCCTCCCCTTCTGTCCCACAACTCCCCACGGCGGTGTCCGTGTAAACGTCTCCCTGCTCGGCATCCATGGGTGTTCGCTGGGTGTGCCCACCCACCCACCCACCGGGCCCACAGCGGCGCCTGTGTAAAAACGGCCATAGAGGCATCTTTTTCGAATTGCAAGTTATGAAGTCCCATTTATGTAATAAACTTAATACAAGTCCTTTTGTCCTAGAATGCCCATTATTACTTGGAGGATCTTTACAAACTGTTGTGTTAAGAAAAGTAAATTACAAGTGAGGACACCAGCAGTTACTAGGCATAGCCCCCCTCTTTATTAATAATTTCAGATTACTAGGTATTGTGGTGCTCCTTTGTGCAGAAGCTGGGCCTTAGCGAGTCAACAGCCTGGCCAGATTTGGCCCTTGGCTTAATTGGCCCCAAATGAGTAGGGTTTTTATAATAATTTGAGATGAAGCTGGCTGAAGGTCTAGCGGTAGAGACCTGGAAGAGGTGTGCGTCACAGGAGAGAGGTAGGAAGCCCATTCTTCCCAGTCATGGGACTGAGAAGGCTGGCAGCCCAGAGGAGGGTCTTGCTTGGCAGAATCTAGGAAAAAGCACCAAGTACGTAAATGCTATTTTGGTGGCAGGTGGTGCATGTCACAATAAAGTGCAGAAAGAAAACTCTGTAGTCTGTGTCCGAGTTTTCATGAAAAGAAGATGAGAGGATTCCTGTTCTCCCAACGGCACAGTCCCATGCCCTCCTTGGCCCTCCAAGGACAGTGCTTTTTTTTTTTTAAAAATAATCAAATAAAATGCCTGGTGACAGTTCTATATATAGTTGTTTGTTTTGATTTGAAATTGATTTGAATTTTTATTTATTTGCATGGTAACTGGCTATAGCGTTGGCGATGCGTGGTTATTGATTTGGGGTTTTGATTGCTGCTGCTTCACCGGTCCCTGGGGGGGTCACAGTGAAGTGGCTGCTAAATGGCAGTTGGTGAGGCGTGGTTAGAGAGAGGGTAAACAAGCTCGCTGAGGGAGTTGAGCTGAAGGAGTTGGCTTTGAGAAAGGGAGGCTTTGTAATTATGAGGGAGTATTTTTAGAGAGCTGACAGGCCAGCGGGTGACTGAGACGTATCTTGGGAGAAGGGTCTATTACAGTATCTCCCATGGGGACTTGCAGGTCAATTAAAGCATGAAGAGAAGGTTTTTGACTTGCCTGCTTGAAGTTGACAAAAGTGAGCAGAACGTGTGAGAACCTGAAGTAAATTTAAACCACCTCAAGCTATTTGACTTGAAACAGGCAAACCCTACCTTTCTGCCACATGTCTCTTAACGTTACACCGTTGGTGTTGGCTGTGTCCCTCTCTATTTCTAAGAGAAAGGCTGGTGGTGTTGGTGTCCCTGGTCCAAGGTCCCCCTTCCCTTTAAGGCTCAGGGTGGTTTACATCCTATTAAAACAGCTAAAAAAATCCCCATAGCCCCTCCCAACCCCTTCCTTAACCCCTCCAACCAGTCCCACTCAACCCTATCCCTACCTGCCAAACACCTGGCCAAACAAACTTTTAATATTACTTTGGAGAATAATTGGCATGGGAGACAGGCAGGAACCCACCTCTCAGCAGGGGTAGTGGCATTACCTTCCACCCGTACTTGTACACTCCCCCCTCACTGGGGGGGCCATGGAACACCCCCCCCCCAATACTCTGACCCACCAAAACTCCCCCAAGCGATATCCCTCTAAAACCATTAAAATAAAAAGGGGTTGGGCTTAACCCTGCCTTGCCCCAATCCCAGGCTTCTGATTGCCGAACGGCAGGTGGCCTTTGGTCCCGGTTTTCGGCAGCCACTGTGGGCAACTACCTGCAGGGACCAGATGCTGTTATAAGCTGAAGGGTCAGGGGTGGGGGCAGGGCAGCAGCAGGAGGCAGTAAATGGTACAGTTGAACGGGCTGGACCAGCAAGGTACCATCCCCCCTTCGGAGGCTGTTATAAGCTGGAGGGCCGGGGCAGTCCCAGGTGGTGAATGGTCCAGCCCCTTTTGCTGTTCCACCAAGGGAATATTGTGTGCAGTTCTTGTCTTCCCATCTGTCAGGGGGAGGGGGGCAAGAGTAGTAGGGATAGGAGGAGGAGGAGGAGGAGGCACACAGGTCGGGGACCTCCCAATAGACCTTGGGGGGAGAAGGGAAACTCCGCAAGGTGCTTGAGAAGGCTCGCTGGGTGAGACGGCCCGTCAGGATAGAATGGTGGCCGAAAGCTCTATATGAGCATAGGCCACTATCATCATAGGGTGCCTGGCAGATAGCACTGGAGTAGCCCTTCTGCCTTCCACCCACCACGCATACAAACATAGACCACTAGGAAGAGGAATGGCAGTGCCAGGAGTGTGGACAGGATGGGGCAAGGACCCAGACCCCGTGGGAAGGAAGGGTGGGGGGGGTCTTGCACACTGAGCCAGGGTGAGGGGAGAACCCCCAAGTGGGGGGGGGGGGTTGGGAGGCAACACCCGCTCACCCACTTGTTCCCTCAAGCACACACGCAACCACACCATATGGGCAATACAAAAGGACAGAGGGCACTCACCTGACACAATCTCTCCGGACACGACTCGGCAGTCTCACAGGAACGGGGAAGGGGAGGGAGCACAGCAGGGCAAGGAACAAGGTCAATTCACAAGGAACGCTCTTAGTAGGGGGGCCAGTCTAATCTGATCACTGGCGCTGTGTGTCCTGCAGCGCTGGTGTTTAAAGCATCTGCCCCACCCCCTTGCCGTGCTCTCAGCTGCATGGAGTGGCGCAACGGTGGTGACCCAGCCTCTACGTTTTGCGCGACCGTGGGGGGAGGTCCCGCGGCGGCGTCTTGTTGTGGATTTGCCTTGCAAACCCCAGGAGTCGGTGGCGCGCCTAATGGCGGCGCTGGGGACACCGTGATCTGGGAGAGAGCTGGAGGTGGAACCCCCCGGCACGCGGGAACCCGGTGCTGGCAGGGCCGCCGCTGATGGAGGTAAGGGGCCCTCCTTACACCATCTCAAAAAGGACATTATAGAAATGGAAGAAATTCAGAAAAGGGCAACCAGGTTTGATCAGAGGCGTGGAATGGCTTCCACAATGAGGAGAGGCTCAATGGGTTTAGAGCTCTTCAGCTTAGAGAAGAGAGAACTAAGGGGAGGATATGATAGAAGTTCACAAAATTCTGAGTGGTGGGAGCAAATAAGTAGGACTGCTGTTTACTTTCTAAAAATACTAAGACTAGGGGATGCCTGATGAAATTAAACTGACAGATGTTTTAAGATAAATGAAAGCAAGTATTGTTTCCCCCCCAATCGGCATACAATTAACCTGTAGCATTCATTGTCAGAGGATGTTGTGAAGGTCATTAGCATAGATGGATTCAAAAAAGGGTTAGATACAGTCTTAGAAGATTGATTAATCAATGGCAGTTAGTCAAGTTGGTCAGAGATGAGACTTCTTACTTTCGCAGACTGGGAGTGAATAGCAGGCCAGTGGATCACTCCATTATGACCTGTTGTGCGCTGCTCTAAACGTAGTTGACAACTGTCAAAAACCGGATGCTGGAATACCTGAGCGATTAATCTGACCCACTGTAGCATGTCTTATGTTCTTGGTCGTGTGAATTGTTGACTTTCCAGCAAGACCTGTCTATCTGCTTGGGTGGCTGAAGATTTTGGGAGTCTGGTGAGGCAGGAAGTTTGGTAGGAAAAATCTCATCAGGTGGGCTGCAAGAGTGGTGGTGTGCTCCAGTGGTCATCTGCTGCTATTGTGGCTTTTAACAATGTTGAATGCTTCTAGGGTAGTAGATGGGGAGTGCTTTTTTGCAGGTGCAGATTGTAACAAGTAAATGAATAATTCTCTTTGCAGGCATCATACAAATCCAGTAGGCACTGAGTGGCGATGGAAAATGGATCAGCCTGAGATGATCTTGCAGGAAGCTATTGAGAACCATCAGAACATGATCAAACAATTTAAAGGTAACCACAGTTAATTTCATTTATTTAAACTTTTAGGAGTAAGTTGAAGCTGACACTAGGTAATAAACTGCTGAGCCGAGCCTTTCTGTAGTGTGCAGAACTCTAGAAGAGAAAAATGAAAATTCTAAGTAATCTAAAAACACATCTGTGAAACTTCATCACAAACTGCCCTGCCAGCTACCACCCTGTCTCTAACCTTCCCTTTTTAGGGTAGGTTATTGAACAGGTGGGTGCCTCACAGCTTCAGGTACATCGCAATGCTATTGGATTCCTGGGCCCATGTCAGTTGGGTTTTCATCCTGGCCATGGCGCTGAGACTGTGCTTTTAGGCTTGGTTGACTATCTCCGCTTGGAAATCAACAGGGGGCATTGTATCCTGTTGCTCTTACTAGATCTTTCAGCGGCCTTGGATACTGTTGGATCATGGGGGTATTGTTGACACGGCTGTGGGACCTGGTGAGGGTGCGTGGGACTGTTCCTGGAATGATTCTGCTTGTTCCTGGATGGGAGAACTCAGAGAGTAGTGATGGGCGGTGGCTCGTCAACCCCCTAGGAGCTCCCTTGTGGGGTTCTGCAGGGTTCCATATTGTTCACACTCCTGTTCAATGTGTGTCTGAGGTGGTGAGATCGTTAGGAGATTTGGAGTGAAATGCCATCAGCCTGCTGATGACACCCAACTCAGTCTCTCTTTTTCACCTGACCTACGCCCTGAAGTCTCAGTGCTTACCAGGTGCTTGGCTGCTGTTGGGGGCTGGATGCGAGTGAGCCAGTTGAAGCTGAATTCAGATAAGACTGAGGTGATGATAGTTGGCCGGGCATGTGGCCTGGTGCTCCTTTGGTCACTCAGGTTTGCAGCCTTGGGGTGCTCTTGGATCCATTGCTACGCCTGGAAGGCCAGGTTGTGGTGGTGGCGGCCACGAGTGCTTTTCACCAACTTCATCTGGTGAGAAGGCTGCAACCTTTTTATCGGACTCGGCCACCGTCATCCATGGCTTTGTAATCTTGAGGCTAGACTATTGCATTGTGCTCTATGTGGGGCTGCCCTTGATGACTGTTTGGAAGCTGAAGTTGGTGCAGAATGTGGCGGCCTGCTTCTGTCAGGAGTCGGTTGTTGGGAGCGCATTACACCAGCTGCTCCAGTATCTGCACTGGCTGCCAGTAGCTTTCTGGGCAAACCTCATGGTGCTGGTTTTGACTTATAAAGCCTTAAACAGCTTGGGCCCAGGTATCTGAGAGACTGCCTCCTCCCTTATCTTCTGTCATGGCCTCTGAGGTCAGGTGAGGGCACCCTCTTGCAAGTACCAACTACCTCTGAGGTTCATACAACGAGGACATGCAGGGTGGCGTTTTCGGTGGATGCTCCACATTTATGGAAGTCTTTTCCCCTGGAGCTCTGCCTCAGCCCGAGCCCGCTTGCCTTTAGGAAAAGATGCAAGACCTTTTCATTTGGCCAATTGTTTGACAGACTGGGATAGGGTTGGGTGGGATGGGGTGGAGGGGTTAGGGAGAGGGTCGAGGGTCGAATTTAGGGTTTCTTTTTTTTGTGTGTGTTTTATGTTTATATATTTCTGTAAACTGTTCTGAGCCTCTGCAGGAAGGGCAGGATCAAAGTTGATTGCATAAATAAATAAAATAAACTCTTGTCATCTTCATTTTGCCAGATGATCTGTCCTGTTAACTTCATGAACCACTATGCTGTCTTTTGCTGGCTTGAGAGATCCTTCATATATCCTAGTGCCCCATTCTAGATTGTCGGGTGGGGGTAGGGAATGAAGGATTTCCAGAGTAGGCAAAAAATTGAAATTCTCCATTCTAAATGAGCTCTGCATGCCTGGATTTAGAAAGGCAAAAATGATCAGTATGGGAGCCAGGCAAGGGTAATGGTTGATGTTTTGACATCTGCTCGTTTCACTTCTATAGTTTCACAGACCTAGTAGAAGATGCCTTAGTGTTGGCCATATGGCTACCAAACAAGTTGGAATAGTTATTATTATAATATTATTATAAGCTTTTATATAGCACCAGCGATGTACCTGGCACTTTACAGAGAATAAGATAGACACGGTCCC
Source organism: Sphenodon punctatus (assembly GCA_003113815.1). Classification (NCBI taxonomy): domain Eukaryota; kingdom Metazoa; phylum Chordata; class Lepidosauria; order Sphenodontia; family Sphenodontidae; genus Sphenodon; species Sphenodon punctatus. The sequence goes on from QEPC01007512.1 coordinate 13,601,688, forward strand.
TGCCTGAGAGCTTACAATCTAAAGACTGGGGGAGGTTTTTTTGGTATGGGTTATCAGAGGGAGAGACAAGGGATGCAACATTCATGAGGATGCGAGAACTCAGGTACACATTTTTGGCTTGGTTACAGTAAATTGGGAGTTTGCAGATAATAGCTGGGGGATAATCCTGGGTGGGGATGATTAGCAGGAGTTAGGAAGGGCGGAGCGGAAGAGGTGGGTTTTGAGGAGGGACTTGAAGGTGTGGAGGGTGGGGGCCAGGCGGACGAGGGCAGGGAGCGAGTTCCAGGCGTGTGGGGCAGTGATGGAGAAGGGACGAAGCCAGTTGGGGGAGCAGGGGAGGCGTGGGAGGGTGAGGGAGGGGATGGAAGAGGAGCGGAGTGCTCGAACAGGGTTTCGGAGGGAGAGCAGGGCAGAGAGGTAGTGGGGAGAGAGGTTGTGAAGGGCTTTGTAGGTGAAGACAAGGAGTGGCATCTAAATGAGTGGCATCTAAACTGCTAAGGTTCAGGTTTGGTCTATGAAAATCCTTTTCCTCTGGTGATCGAATAGTTGCCCCTGGGTAGTTGGGGAGACATCACAAGAATGCTTATCTATTGCTCTCATACTGCATCTGAATCTGGCATACAGCATTAGGTTCATAGTGCCGGTTCTTAAGATTTGGCAGAACAGAAGTGAGACTTACGACATTTTTATAAAAGTATGCATTCGGTGAATCCAGGCACTAAAATGCTAGTGCCCTCTTCATTAGTTTGTGCTGAAGCTCTGAATTTTATTTTTCTTCTGCCCAAAGCACTCTGTATCCAACACCAGTAGGAGTCAGTGGGTGTTCTTGGGTGTTCATACCTTCAAAATCCAAACTCCTGTTTTGAAATGTAATCGTTTTGTCTTCCACCTAGATTAGCTGTTAGCTTGCCTTTCCTTCACCCACACCAAAGAGTGTTGCCAAAGCCAACTTTTTCAATGTGCAAGATGAAAAGTCAGCCTGTTTGGCTGAAGAGTTCCAAGATCTGTGTTCTTGCTAATTGTCAGTGGAGACTGCGTGCATGTCAGGAGTCAAATGAAGCATCCATAAAATGTGCGCAATGAGCTTCTGTGAGTCTTTGTCTCAGTTGTCATTTGGGAACCCATTTATCTATCTCTACTGAGCAAGGAGAGAGTCCAGCAGATTAGAAACACGACATGCAGAAATTTATTGTCAGCAGAACAGAATTATTCTGTTGTGTTCATTTGTTTTCGTTTATTAAACTCATCCTGAGTTAAGCATAGTTAGTGCCTCTTTTTTATGAACTTGCGGATTTAAATCCCTTCATCGTCTGGAAGGAGCCGTGTTTTAGCCACATGATTAATCAGAATCTCATGTCCCTATCCTAGCAGAACTTGTTTAATATAACTAGATTATGTATTTTTGTTTTTCCTTGGAGGCTAGAGAATTTCAGAGAGTTAGGAAGGATGATGTTGGTGATTATGATGGAAGGTTGTATAATGGGAAAGGGAGCCAGAGCTGGCTGATGGAAGGGATATGAGTGGCCACAGGTGTCTGATGTGAAGATGCTTCTAGAATGGGGTGAGAGGTCTAGCTGGTGCCCAGATTGTTTCCGACTCCAATTCTGCATCAGCTGAGCTCAGTTGTTGAGTTGGGATGAGTAATGTTTCAAGAGACTGAAGAGTACTCAAGTTAGCGCTGCTTCCCTGCCCTGGAAATGTGTGGGCTGGAAGTGGCAAGTGTAGGGGGAATATGGAGCAGATGCAGCCACGTTTGGGAGAAGTTGAGAGCGCTATCTTTTCCTTCATGTATATGCCATGACTCTTGCTCTGTTCTGGTGTGATCAGATGGTCACTGCAGGTGCTTCCTCAGGAGGTAAAGCACGTAACCCAGTTGTGTTCCCTACTAGTGGAGAAATCTTGCTTTAAGAACTTTTGCTCGACTGTAAAGTACAGTAACTGAAAAATAGCCAAGGAAGAAAATAGTACTAAGCTCTTGGTACTATTCAAAGAACTTTGCAGACTCGAATCTATTAAAAGAGAGATGATGTCGGCTGAGACTTGACATGAAATACTAGTCAGTGAAGCAGAGAGATGCAGAAAGACTGTTTTTGGTGACAGGGCTGCAGAGCAGTCTCGTGTTTCAGAGGTGGTGATGTTGTATGAAGGATCAGTGCAAAAAGAGCAGAGGGATCAGTCACGGGATCAGAGAAACAGGGTTTTAATTCTTGGCAGGATATTATGAACTTGGAAGTTCATTTGGAGGAGGTGGAAGTGAGTTGAGGGAGTTCAGCACTTCCCGAGGAAGGTGCTAAGATGTTTGCAGGTTGTAGGGCGTAGTCTCCATCTCTTTTCACGTAAGAAAGCTTAATTGCTCCAATAACTTTTAACCTGCTTTCTCATTAGGGGGTGTGTGGCCTGACCCAAACCCAGCAGGACTCACTTGGCCATCCCAGGTTTGGGTTCATGTATATTGGTAGTTACGATGTTGAGGTTCTGTAATAGGGGAGAGGTCCTGTGGGCTGGGGCTCTTTTAAGAGTTAGTGTGGGGAAATAGCCACGTCCACTCCTGCCTATGTAAGAAGGAGAGCCTGAAGAGAGGAGTTGGTTGGAGACTGGAGGCTGAAGGAAGCACGTCTCTGGTGGAGAGTTGAAAGGAAGGTGGAGTGCTAATCTGGAGACGCCTGTGAAGCCCAAGGTGTGAGTAGCCTGCCAGAGGGCTGTTGCCTGACCAGTTCTGGGGCTAATTAGGCCTTGGAGCTAGAGGAGTTGCATACCTGGCATAGATAGGATATATGGAGACTGTGATAGGCTATGATTATGTGAATAAAGGCTGTTATGTTAATTCTCCTTGTGATTGAGACTCTTATGAGCTGAATCCTGACAACACTTACTGCAAGTAGACAGTGTCTTATGACAGGTTCCTTTTAGATTCTCCCTCTCTGCGGGTAGATAAGTACAGTAGATGGATGATTCCTATTCAGAAGTTCAGCTGGCTTTGTCAGTGTCCTCTTTAAGACAGAGCTCCATTTTCAATGCTGAAAGGAGAAGCCACCTCTGAGTGGGGTGGGAATGAGATGGGAGCAGAGTGAGTCATTCTGGGTTAGGACAGCTCACTAGGCTTATTCGGTCAGGGTCAGATTGGGTTGGTCTGCCCAGAGGTAGTGTTGAATTCAGATCGGACTACAGTAGCAAGCCTGTGAAGACAAAGACCTCCATTCCTCTTGACTTGGATACTTCATTCCTTCTGCATTTTATTCCTATTACAAACCTTGTCTGTCCAGATTTTGACATACTATATTTCTTCTGTGATGGAAATTATTCATGTGCCATACAATTGAAGATCTGAAGCCATGGGCTACATTTTCAGTCATTGCAACAGAGACATTTAAAGAGAAACTTAATAGATGTTAAACAATTCCCCCCTCAATATGTAGTTGTGGGTTTGTTTTTTATGGTGCTCCTTGAGAAACCATGGACCTGTTTATGGGCTTTCCCCCTTTCAGTTTGTTCAGTCTTCCTATGTTGATGAAAATCAGAAGCTGTAAAAGCATCTTCTTTCTTCTTAGACCAACCTTTGTTCATGACTGTTGATGGTGTTTATTTATTTCATTTAACTTATACCCCGCACCCTTCTGCCCATGGCAGCTCGGGGCAGCTTCCAACATTAAAAATCAATTTATAAAATACATATATAAAATATAACATACAAAAATAAATAAATCCAAAATATAAAACACTAAAACAAGCAGAGTCAGAAAGAAAAACCCTTCCCCTCCTTTCACCTGTCTCCCTCACCAAAGGCCTCGCGAAACAGCCAGGTTTTACGCTGCCTTCGGAAAGAGTGGAGGTTTGGGGCCAGGCGGACCGCTGTCAGGATGGAGTTCCACAGCCTTGGTTTGGCCACCAAGAACTCCCTCCCAATGGTTGCCAACCTGAGAAAGTCAGGGGACTTCGAGTTGGGTGGGTGCCCCCGGTCGACTGCAGGGGCCCATCCAGGACCCGGGGAGTGAGGCGGTCCTGCAGGTAAGCTGGGCCCAGGCCATATAGGACTTTATCGGTCAAAACCAACACCTTGAATCAGGCCCGGAAGACTATGGACAGCCAGTGCAGAGCACGGAGCACTGGTGTAATGTTCTCGTGACGACCCATCCCTGTCAGGAGGTGGCCACCACATTCTGCACCAGCTGCATCTCCATACTGTCATCAAGGGTAGCCCCACGTAGAGCACATTGCAATAGTCTAGTCTTGAGGTGATGAAAGCATGGATGATGGCCGCCAGGTTCGTATCCAAGACATATGTAGAGTCCTTGTTGGGATCTGTTTGGGCCACTACTTGTGAGCAAGATCCATGCCCGTCCTGGCTGGTGAAAGCTAGCCAGGAGACGTTACGGCCGTCGCTGACTGGGGTGGTTAGTGCCTCCCTTCAGGAGGGCAGGGTGCCTGACTGCCTAAAGGAGGCTGTAGTTAGATCCCGGCTCAGGAAACCATCTCTTGATGCTGATGCTCCTGCCAGTTATCGGCTGGTCTCTAACCTTCCCTTTTTAGGAAAGGTTATTGAACGGGCTGTGGCACGGCAGCTCCAGGAACATCTGGACCGCACTGGTTTACTTGATCCTTCCCAGTCTGGGTTTCGGTCTGGGTAGGGTACGGAGACGGCATTGGTGGCCTTGGTTGACGATCTCCGTTTGGCATTGGACCAGGGTCGTCAGACTTTACTGGTCCTGCTAGACCTTTCAGCTGCATTCAACACAGTCACATGACACCAGTGCTCTGGGCTCTGCACTGGCTGCATATAAAGCACCGGGCCAAGTTCAAGGTGCTGGTTTTAACCTTTGAAGCCCTTCACGGCCTGGGCCCTGCTTATCTGTGGGACCGCCTCACTCCCCATGTGCCCATGCGACCCTTTAGATTGTCCGTGGGAGCCTTTTTGGAGGTTCCCCGGGCGCGGCGCGTGGCCACCAATGTTAGATCTTTTTCAGTGGCCGCCCCTGTGATGTGGAATTTGCTCCCGGAGGAGGCTCGGTTGGCTCCCACTCTCCTGCTATTTTGGCGTGTATGTAAGACCTGGCTGTTCCGTCAGACTTTTGGCGAGGGGGAGGGTTTTTCTTTCCCCGCATATTGTATTTTAAAATTGTTTTAAAATTTGTTATTGTTTTTTTTATTATTGTTGTTCGCTGCCCCAGCCTGCTCTGTGGGCTGGAGGGGCGGGATACAAATTTTTAGATAAATAAATAAAAATAAAAAATATGGCCGAAACCATCACATCCGATGTAATTGACGAAAGGCGCTCCTCGCCACAACCTCCATCTGAACATCCAGGCGGAGTTGTGAATCCTTAACCAGCCAGGACAGGCACGGGTGTAGTTCACGACAGGTGACCATAACTGCCCCGAGGACATCTGAACATTGACGATACCCACTGAAACTGAACATTTGACTCCGATAACGGTCTTTCTGAAATTCACTTACACGTTGCTTTGACTGCTGAAGACTTAAATGAAGTTGAAAACCATGATAGGATGGCTTTAAAAGTGTTCATAGGGCTGTTTTTAAAATATGTAACCCATATTCACACAGCCTGGCTGTCTGTTCCCCATCTAGAGGCTGGTTGCACGTACAAAGGTTTCAGACTGCTGCAGTCTTGACCTAGTCTCAGGCAATAGAGGCTCGTGGTGTTCGATCTAGTGGTTCCAGATTCATTTGCTGCTTTTTCTTATCCATCCAGGAGTGTCTGGATATAAAATAGTGATAAATATATAAATATTAAGAGGTAAGTAGATGTTTCTTCTGTAGGCCAGAAATGTGTATTGTTAGAAAAAATAAAACTTAGCATGCTTCTTCAGATGTTCTGGTTTGCATATAGAGCCTTCCCCCAGCTTTCTCAAACTGTATTGGAGGGAAACTTTCAAATGTACTACCAAAGTCCACGACGTGAAATCCCATCCCGCTTCTCAAATATAAATGAAGAGGATTGATAGTGTAGTTGAGGACTTAGCTAGACGTGTCAAGAAGCTTCTTTAGAGAAGTAAATATTGAAACATTACTTCTAGTTTGTGTAACTTCTTTTTTTGTGTTCAGGTTTTTATTAAACTTTAAATGCATGTCCACAGTGCAGTTATAGTTGACCTTGAGCTACGGAACAAATTTTTGGAGAGCACACTGGCTTAGAATTGTGATGTGGAAAAAGAGAAGAGAGCGTTAGGAACCAATTCTAGGGTGATAGATGGTTGTACATTTTCCTTCCTGACAATATTAAAGTGAAAAGTGAAATAGGAGAAGTTAAGAAAATGCCCAGTGGCCAGCCGGCTCATTTTGTGAGTTTTACATCCTAATTTCCCAAAGGTGCATACAACAAATATCTTTAGAATAAAAAGAGTGATGACTGAAAGTAGGGTGAAAATCTATATAGCTGAAGTCAACAGTTTTTCAAGGCCCCCTGCAACTTGCGTGTTCAAGCTCCTTGTCTATGGGGGATTTCAGACGTGACGGGCGGCAGCATTGACCCTGAGCCGTGGGGTGGTTCGGACCACGGGCAGGGGTGAAAGGGCGCGCCAACAGACGTTCGTCCCTTTGCCCCCGGCTGTGGGGACCGCTGAACCATGGCCCAGGGTCAGTGCTGCCTCCCGTCACGCCCGGAGGGGGTGGGGCCATGTGATGTAGCGTGCGGCCGCACGGCCCCGCCCCCTGCGTTCCCTGGCTGTCCGCCTTCCCCGAGACAGGCAGCCGCAGCGGCCTATGTGGCCGCTGCCACCACTCACCACCAGGACTCTGGAACGCGGTGAAGGTAAGGTAACTGATGTTACTTTTCCTTTACCACGTTCCAGATTCCCCCTAACCACGCTTTGTTCGCTGCCGTGGTGCAGGAGAACAAAGCGTAGTTAGGTTCACCGCGGGGGGTGGTTGACTGAGGTAAACATCTGGATGCGAGCAAACAGACGTTCACCTCCATTCACCCCCCTCCCCCCC
>QEPC01007512.1:13609932-13635021 GCA_003113815.1 Sphenodon punctatus
CCTAGGTTATTGATCTTCCCTTCCACCTTGTTCCACCAAGAATTGTTTGTATCAACACAGCATTCTTGTAAGCATAACCTCAAGGACTCAGAATGTAAGAAATGGGCTTTAAGCCAAAAAGAGAGGATTAGCTTATCACGTTTTATTTCCAGCGGTTGTACACCTGCTTCCAAGTTAGCCAGTGCTGAAGAGGTAGAACCTGGCACCCCCAGAATCTTTTTAACAAATTTATTTTGCACTGTTGCTATGTACTTGGGATAGCATTTAGCTACCCCCCAAACAGGTGCTCCATAGGTCATATCACTAATAATCTTCCCTTCAAATGCCTTAATGGCAGCTGTCAATTGCTGGCCACCTGCAGTATAAAAAAAACCTTATAATCATTGAGACTGCGGGAGCAATGGCTTTTTTTTAACGTACTAACATGAGTTGCCCAAGATCCATTATAGGAATATATGAGCCCCAGATATTTGAAGCTTTTAACCTGCTGAAGGGCCTTTCCACCCATAAACCAATTATAGACCTTAAATGTCAGTGAGAAAACCATGATCTTAGATTTTTAATAGTTAATAAACAAATTATCTGTAAGGCTACGTAGATTGAAAGCGTCCAATAACCTCTTAAGCCCCAATCTAGAGGTTGACAGTAAAACTGCATTGTCTGCATAAAAAAGGGTTGGAAAACTAGCTTTGTTTCTCCTAGAGAGAGAAGCACTTTACTGGGCAGTCAGATTAAGTGCTTGATACTGCAAACACTTAACCAAACACAGTGTTGCCAGCTGAAGCTATCTCGCTGCTGACCTTGATAGGTCGACTTGCAGTAATAACTACAGTTCATTGTAAACATTTGGAAATTGCTTTCCATATTTGAAATGGATTAAAATGGCAAGCCCCCTGGCTACTGTTTCAGCACATTAGCAATGAAAGGCTTTTTACTGGGGCTATTAGTTGCTCAGAAGCATTGTTCAGCATATTGTTCTTACTTGGCGGGAGTTCTGGATCTGGTATCTTCTGATATTTTAGCTTGGGATTACACCTGCTAGTTTTCATGTTCGAGAGCTGCCTGAGGTAGCTATAGGTTGCCACAAACTCCAGTCCCCTGACAAGTCTACAAGTTCTTCACCTGTATGATCTGACAGTGCAAAAGAGAATGTTCCCTAGTCTTTCAAGCCTACAGCTTCTCCTCGCCTCCCCTTTCCAGGCCTTGGTTTGCAGAATACTCTCTCTCCTGGGTCTGGGCTCTAGCTTTATGCCTTCCCTGACCCAGCCAGCTTGTGTAGGCTTTGAAATTGACCTTCTGTAGCCAAGCCACATTCATTGCAGCCTGCCTCCTGCATCTCCTCGTTAAACCCTGATACTGAAGGACCAGATTCCCCTGATCTTCACTGCTTTCTGATTGGGGACCTCAGAGGCAAGCTGCTTCACCAAACACCGTGCCTTTTTTCTGTGTGGTCCCTACCTAGAGATATACTCCTATGAGCACAAGATATGGCTTTCAATAGCCAGTCGTTCCCCACATAGCTAGTATTTTTTCTTCCTTTATAAGCTTATAAAAAGGAGTGTGAAACCCTAAAGGGTGGGTGGCACCTGACCCCAGATCCTCTCCCTTCAAACACTTGAGAGGATTAGTAATAGCAGTGTGCCAACTCCTGCAGTTTTTCTCAGGTGGTGCAGTATTTGATGCTTTTTCATCAAGGCCCACCTCGTGGAATCATGTGAATAGATGAGAGTTTCAGATTTATTTATTTTTTAAAAAGCAAGCTGAAGAGAAAAGTTTGAAAACTGGAAACCTAGAGGTTCCAAATCCAGAAAGCAATTAAAAAAACAAAAACAAAAAACCATACAATTATTTTTAAAAAAAATTAAAATCACATGATTTTGAGGGGCCTAAATGAGTCTTGAACACTTGGGATCAAGAATACTGTTAAAAAAACAAAAAAAACCAACCCTCATGTAACCTGGTTCTTTACAGATTTCATTGGATTTCATTTATGGCAGTGTCATAAAAATGACTGGTACAATAAAATAGGTAAGTATTTTGGAGCTCCTGTTTCCAGTGATGTATACTCACTTTAAAATAAAACAGTACCCATCTTCATTTTTATACTGTTCCCTTTACTATGTGCAATTTATAAGCAACATGGACATTCATTAATGCCACATAATTCCCCATTAGGGTAACTGATGGAGTGGAATCTTATTGATTGGCTGCTAAAGGGGACAGGTGTAGGATAGTTTATTTGATGGATATTTTTTCTAGGTAGTGACTTGTATACCCTTGTGCCCTTCACAAGGGCAAACACAGAACAGGAACATATTAATACAGAAACAGAGGAGTAGGTAACTTTGGTAATTGCCTGGTTTGGTTTCCTGTTAAAAGAAGGTGTAGGAAATTGACCTGTGTGTACGAATCCTTTAACTGTTGATTCTGAAAATCAATATCGACCAAATTTGGAAGATGGGTAGAAAGCCCCAAAATAAATAGGGACTCAAAATTTCATAACAATAGGTGCACTTGGAGTGGAGGAAGTGGGGGAGAGAGCTTTTTAGTTATAAAACTTAGCTTGACTTAATGAGCATAGCCCCCACCCCCTAGTTCCGCAGGTAACCTGGCTTCAGTAGTTTGGGTGCTTGGTGTATGGGAAAAGTGTCCACAAAGGACCTGGGAAATCTTGAAGACTGAAGGAAGAGGACAGAAGTCACTAGCTGCTTGTTAACTCTAGGTAGTTACCTCAGAATGACTTCTCTTTACCTTTATAAAGGGAAGTCCACACATCATAATGTTCTGCTTATTTCAAAGTAATTTGCCAGTTACTCTGGCCTAAACTACTCATTTTGAATAAGGGGTCAGTCTTGAATCAAGGATAGACTGTTTGGGACTTTGTCCCTGGGACTGGGATTTTAACTTTGATCCATTCGTATCCTAGGGTATTCTGCCTCATGTGATCAAGTCCTCCTCACTCAGCTTTGCATCTTAGTGTTTTTGGTGTGTTCTAAACAAGACCCGTAGTTCTATAACAGTATTAAAGGTGAAGATGAAACTTGGCCTTCAACGCCTAGGTGTGCAAGGAGTTGAAGAATAAAGGTGTTAATGAAACTAGCCAAGTAAGAAAAAGTTGAAGATGGATTTAGCCTCAGTTCTGAAAATTGCTTCTTCAATAAAACCTTGGAAGTATCATGTAGCAGTTTTATATTTTATTCAGTGACTTGCTGCTTGAACTGTATGTATCAAACTGGGAATGCCAATTTTTTATAAATTGCACCCCTTATTTCCAAATGAGCACCAATAGAGCCTCTACACTATTGTTGTGTTCGTGCAGGCTATATGACTATGCAGAAATATTATCATAGGAATGTTTTTAGTGAACTTTAGGATCTTTTTTGTATTATTCAGCATGTAAACTTGTTTGTTTAGATACCACTGTGCTGACGTCAGCTGGAGAGAGAAATTTAAACCAATGTAAAAACCCCACTAAAAATAGCTTAAATAAGCTTTGGAAATGCAAATTGTGCTGTCTAAGATTGGTTTTGTTTATGGACCAAATTCTGAACTCAAGACTGAAGCTGTATCCTCAGATCGCTTTTTTATCTTGCATCGCTGCACAGCAGGCAATTTTCTGTACCATTTGAGCTGCAGTGTCTAGGCAACATGAGGTGAGATAAGGACCATGTTTCATACAGTCTATGAAAATGCTTAGGATCTTGCTTAAATGCATCTGAACACTGTAAAATGACATCTTTGGGACACATTTTGGAATGTTCTGCCTCTTGTTTTTAGTGAACAGAATGTCAGCATACTCAGGGAATAGGTTATTTGGGACACTCTGCCCCTTCATTGCCAGTTTGAATGTGAGTCGCCTCATTAATGGCTTCAGGAAACTATGGGTAAAAACATACGTGTAGCCGCTGCTACATTTGCACGCCCGGAGTTGGGATGCCTGCCCCCACCACCCCCAGTTCAGGGGATGGAACCAAACGTTCCCCCAGCTTGACCCCGGGGGGGAGCGGGGAGCGATGCACAGTTGTCTGGTTCTGCTACCATGCTGCGGCCGGTGCCCTGTCACCTGTCATGACCATAGCCAGCCATGGCTGGCTGCCATAGCAACCCCCCATGCTGCGTGCGAAAACAAACGTGCCCACCCAGCTCCAGCCCACCTGGGCAGCTTGTGGGGCTGGAACCGTGGGCCTGGTTCATCCGGGTCCACGTTTCTGGCCCAGCTACCAACCCCTACTGGGATCTGAACTGGCCCACATCTGTGGGCCCGGAACAGACGCGAGAGTTCAGTGCTGGCCCGAGTGGGCCCGAGTGGGGAAAACTGGGCCCGTGTTTTGTTTAACACCGTATGTTTAATGTATGGGGGTTTTTTCATGTCACTCACACACAACCTCGTTCCGACTGTTACCTCTTCACTTAGAAGCACCAGCTGCAATTCTGGGTTGAAGCTAACTTTATGTTTTGGTAGCAGTCTTAGGAAACACTTAAAGCAAACAGTGTTTGTGGCGAGATGGCTGCTCGTTTAAACACGATCATTAAACAACACTGAATCCTATTGGGCCTTTGTTTCATGTGGTCATTTTTGAGGGAGAAGGTTCAGGTAGTCGATTTTTGAGGGAAACAACTTCTCTTCCATTTTTTAAAGAGACAGGAGTGTGTGTGTGTCTGTGTTCAACTGTTCATGTTTAGTTGCTTCCTGGTTTTCTACTTCAATACAGAATGTTTTTTTTAAAAGTTGTTTTTAATGGCTCATGTAGGCTCTGACCAGAAATCGTGTACATTCAAGAGAGATCCGTATCCTCAGTTTATTGTAATTCACATTGTTTTTGTTTTCACAGAAGTTGAAGATATGGCTCAATGTCTTCTCCTTAAGATTGTTTTCTTGATCTTGCAGATTTTTTTTTTTTTATAAATGAATAAAATACAGGTGGAGGGCGGGGAGGGGAGAAGATCTATTTTAGCACAAGTATGAAGGGGGTTTGAAGGAGGATTCTTATGTGTGGCAGTCCTTAACTGTTTCCGGTATTCTTAACCTGAAGATCCTGAACCAAATTTAGCAGAGTCATAACCAACCTGCCCCTTGTTTCTTTTCATTTTAAAAAAAGTATGTTTCTTAAGATATGAACCATACATAACCCTGTGCAGTGATGTCAGATGAAGTCTGCAAGCCGCCATAAACAGTAACTCCAAGGGGTATAATCTATTAATCTCAGTCAAGGCCTGATTTCTGTGGCCATGGAATCTGGCAATTCCCGCCCCCCCCTCCCCCCCAAGATTGCATAATTGAATTCATAACCTGCAGGATGAGAATCAAGGCACAAGAAGCAGATGTCAGAGAATCATGCCCACATATTACTAGATAGAAATTAGCTTTTGTGACAGACAGACGTCGCACGACAGTTGCAATAGGGAAAGTCGGTTCCTGGAGCTAGAAATGTTTGATGTATATTGTGAGATTAATCAACCGTTTCTTTCCCCATGTTGGTGGGTAAACTTTAACCTGTGTTTCATCTGTTTTCGGATATCAATGAATATTTAAGACATGCAATTATGTAGAAGTTTTCCATGGATTATTTTGAAGTGTCTTCACTCCTGCTTTTCCTTTTTCAGGTGTACCAGGAGTGAGGGCAGATCGCTTTGAAGAAGGGATGATGGTAAAGCACTGTGCACTGTCTCTGGTTGGAGAGCCAATTATGTACCCAGAAATCAACAGATTCTTAAAATTACTGCACAGTCGCAACATCTCCAGCTTCCTAGTTACAAATGCACAGTTTCCAGTGGAGATTAGGTAAGGTGCTAGAAAATGTCATCTTTAAATAAAAATCTTGACTGTTTCTAAAAAGTCAGTGATCTGGTCTATGTGTATATTACGTTTTTGTGTGTGTATGCTATGCATATGTTGTGCATAATGGAAATGCATGTTTTGGCATTAAATTAGGCATTAACCAGAACCCTGAAAATGTGGCAGGAGAATTTTCCAGAAACTAAATATGGAGTTTTTCCTCCCCTGCATGAATTCTGGTTTTTGCATCATATGTCCCTTTACATTTTTGGAAGTCCAAGGTGAGACACCATAGGGGGCCTGATTATTGGAGACAGAGTCCTCTTCCTCTGAAAGTCTAGCTTCATTTGATCTCTCAAATTGTGTGCCTGGAATCACTAACTTCTTTTTTGATATTTGAAACAGCTATGGTCACTTTGAAGTTAATAAATATAGTGGAACCAAAATACTCACCAAAAAGTTTTAGTAGAGTATGAAACCTAGAAGAAAAATCAGTTTTAGTGGGATTTCGGTGTATCACTATGTGGGGAATGTGAAAGACAAAAGTGGAAGGAATGTTCCCTAGTAATCTCTATGGCTTCTCGGACTGTAAAATGTGCATTTGTTTTTCTTGCGTCTATTACTGTAAGATGAAATTAAATATAGGAAAATATTGGTTTCACTCCAGTTTTATAAGTGAGTTTGCAAATATGGTATTGAAAAATTCACCATCTGTTAGTATCTTGTCCTCCTCTACCATAACTGGGAGGGATGGGAAATACTCTTAATGGAGTCCACTAATAGCAGAATGTCAAATTCATCCATGATGCAACTCCACTGAAGTGAGAGGCATTCAACTGGCTTTGAAGACTATGGAAACAAAAGCAGCCAACCTCATCCCTAGAGTCACTTTCATTTTGTCAGAAAGAAGCCAGTTTGCACATTGCTGGTCTCTAATATGGTGGTTTCTTTCCAAACTTTCCCCCCTTTTTAAATCATGCACTTCAAAGCCATTACAAATGATTAGGTAGTAGTGCTTTTCAGCCCCATGTATTTTGTGTCTGTCAGAAATGGTTTTTTCAAGAAACTAAAAATGGCAATTTAAAGAGAGAACTAGCACCATATTTTAAAAAGTATATTTCTTACAAACAGATTTTTTTGAGGAAAAATAATGTTTTTATAAGATTATATCTTCTCTGACTTAAGCTCATATTAACCATAGCAGATGGTTTCCCTACCCAAACCAGTAAGTACAGGACATGAATTTAAATGAAACTTTAGTAGTCTCCAACCAAGAAGAAACTGTGGCCAGCTGAAGAGCAATTTAAAGTTCACCAGAATGTCCAGTGACCTCAAACTAGCAGAGTCTCAACCTTGCATCGGGTGCTGTAGTTGATGAGGGTCTCTCCAGACACACACATGCAGAATTTTTTGAATGCAGTGTTACTGCTATTGTCAAGCTTAGACTTGCCTCTTTACTGACATGACATTTTCCCTTTGTTGCAACTTTCTCGGCAAGCTGACACTGACTGTATATAACAGATTTTACACATTCTGCTGACAATTAGAGCACATGTTTTTCGGTTGCTGACTTGGTTGTTAAACAGTACCTTGTTTAACTGCTAAATCTATGTCAGGGCCTCTACAACATTGCCGTGACATGGCACTCCATCCTGACGTGCTGGTATTTTAACAAGGCTCATTATGTAGTCGTGATGTGCCGTTCAGCTGTGACTCGACGTGAGCTGACCTTATAATGGCTAAACACATTGCATTTGATCGTGCCTCATTTTGTTGTGAAAATACTGATAACTTACTGCCTCTGTCTGTTGAGATCTTTTTTACAGCTGTGTGCTTGGGGCAACCCAAGCCTTTTAAAAACACTGGGATCTTGCTGATGGCAGTGACCACATGATGGCATCTGAGGATACTGGTCATTGATCATTTTTGGAAGCCTGGGCCAGGACATAGGGCTTTTGAGTGAAGTCAGCAGTAGTTGCAATTTATTAGTTAGCACCCTACTTAGCTACTTTCTTTCTTTAGCTGATGGCAAAAAAGTTGGGAGGCCCCATTGGGCCAAGGGAGCCAGTCTGTTCTGACTGCAACTGTGTGTCTGAGATGACAGGGGGGAAAAGAGGATATCAGCCTAGACTATCCTAGACAGCTGTAATGAGCATTGAGATCTTCAGCCGGAGTGACTAGAATGAGGAGCTGTGGGGCACCAGCACCAGTAGGAGCTAGTTAGAAGTTCTTCTCAGAAGCAGGGAGAGACAGTTGTGTGAGAGACCTGTTTTTCTGTCTCTCTTCTTACCTTTTACACATTGATACAAAGCACTGTGGCAACAGTAATTGACTGAAGTGGGGGATTGCCCTGTATATTGAGCGGGTGTGAAGGGAATTTGTTAGGAGAGAAGAACGTGGCCTACTCCCTCTTTGGGATTTTTTATATGACCACTGTGGTAAGTAGCCATAGCTGTTGCTGCTGTGTTGAGGAAATATTTAAATTGTAACTGGTTTAGAGAAGTCAGAGTGTTATACTCCATAGGCATGAATGACGGTTAGGAAATTTTTTATTTTTTTTTAAAAGTTGGTAGTTGACATTTGACAAATTATGCTAGTTTTACTGAGCAAATTGAAAATTCTTTAGCCAGATCAACTATTGAAGAACTCCTTTTATGAGCAGGGTTGATCATTACGTTCCCTCATGATGTCAAACCATGAACACCCAGGAACAAATTTAAAACACCCAATGACCTCTCTGTAGTCCCTACCAGTGGAGGTTGTTTAGATAAACGAGTATGTGCTCTCCTACATCCTAATGAGGAAAATACCTCTGCCATGTTTCCTACTTGTAGTGGTGCTATTTCTTTATGAACGTTTTGAGATGCAAAGTTCTGGGGAACCTGGTTGCTGTGAGTAGGCCTTCAGAAACCTAGCTGTCCTCCGACTTGCAAGACTTATCACCTGCAATATCAGTGGGAGGAGAGACTCTCTGGATTGTGATTTCATTGCTTTTGCTTTAAACAGTGATTTGATCATCTTTCAAGAAACTTGAGAGTGTGTGATCATTTTTCAATCATTGTTCATTATAAATCATGTTCATTACCTGGCCAAAGGGCTGCAAAATATAGGTCAATAATTCACTAGCCAGGCATGAAAGATTTACTCAGCAGGCTGCGATAGGGAACAAGGCCCAGGGCCATGAGAATTCTTTTGGGAGCTAAAAAGGTATACTTGCCAGAGGCATGCAGCTGAGTGGATTTTTTACAACCCTAGTTATGAAAGAGAATGCAAGGATTATCAATCTAAAATTATTTTTTTCCCTTCCTTTTCAAGGTATGATTGACTTCCCTTAGATCAAAGTGTTGGCTTGTAAATATACCTTATGATGGGATTTTGATTAAAATTGGATGTTTAAATTCTGTCTGAAGATTATTTCTGTCATAAAGATTCCATGTGGGAAGATTTGATAGCAGCTGTTGATATAATGTAGATGAAGAACCCAGCTGCTGTTCTTTCTTTTGCTGGGGTTATAATGCCAGAATGGATAAATTTAAAAGCCAAAATTTTGTTTTTGGAGGTAGATATGTGTTTCAGTATCACCTCAAAATCTTAGCTTCCTGTTCTTCAGTGACCCTTGGTTACAAATAAGGAATCTCGCTTGAAAGGATGAATCTCGCTGTAAAGGACAAAAAGCTGTGGTTTGATGATGAATGAAGCAAAGAAAGAAGATACCCACATAGAAGAGCCAGAAGCTCTTGCTCTAGAGAATGCTCGTTATCATTACTTTTCCTTCTTACTGCATGGGAGAGGAGTGTATGGCAGCGCTATTGTGTCAGTGTGTGACTGAAGCTAGTGCTAGAGAATGCTTAACTTCTTGGTCTCCGGTGGCCCTAGGATTTAATATGTATAGAATAAATGTAGAAGTTCGTAGCCCCAAAGGGGAATGGTTGAAATGTTTAGCTTCTACTTATGCAGAGGCTAAAAGCTTAAATTGATATTCTTCGTCTTATTTGAGTTTGTCATAATCCTCATTGATACAGCTGGCCGTCGGTTTCTGTGCTGAAACATAACGTCTGTCATATCTGTGAAAAGAAATAATAAGCCCCCAAGGGAAGATTTCATCGCAGCAGAGGTATTTTGGCTAAATTTGGACTGACGGGCACCTATCTTAGCAACTTCTGTTTTTTTAAAAAACTTTTCTAAATGCTGCTTGGAATTCACCAGTAGGACAGGACCTTGAGTAAATCCCAGGTTTTTTTAAAGAAGGAGAACCTTTTCTTTCTGTTGACCAATCAGTCTCATTAATGAGAGATTTTACTTGACATTTGCTGGGCAGATGTGGGGTGGGAGGTGGGAATTAATGTGCAGCAGGAGGTTGGATTCAGAAAAGGTTGCTCCATTATGACATAATGTTTTATTTTGGGTTAGTTGATTTTTGGCTGCCATTTTAAAAAAAGATTGTCGTAGAGAGTAGGACGGAGAGGCAAGGGGATTAAGTCTCAGGAACATGAATTTAGGTTAAAATTATGTGAAGAATGACTTGGCAATGGAACAAATTGCGTAGGGAAGTTGTGGCATTTCCTTCTCTGAAGGTTTTTAACATCTTTCAGGGGTGGTTTAGGTGTATACCGGGGGTGGGCAAAATTTCCTAATCCTGAGAGCCACATCCATGTACCATAATGAGGCTCTAGAGCCACAGTTTACTCACTTCTGGTATAGGCGCAGATACCCTTGTTCACTGTGTCTTCTCCATTGGTGGCAATGGGAAAAACGCAGTGAACTCAAGTCCCTGGGTATAGGGAATCCTGCTGTGATGCAGAGGGTTGAATTAGGTGACCTTAGAGATCCCTTTCAGTCCTTCAAGTTTGTGACTTTCCCTTAGATTTTGTCACCAGGAACAGCATCCTGTTTTTAATAGTTTACTGTTTCCTTAGCAAGCTAGGATAAAGCAGGACATCCAGTAGTTTAATAAAAAAATGTAATGACAACATTGGAATCCAGTTTTAATAAGCTGGTCAAACAGGGAGTCTTTGTCGTAGCAATGCAGTAAGATTTAGCCCTTGTTAAAGACTCCTTGGCTTCAGGTTTTTAAAATGAAATTCTGCTTGCACCTGTATTTTTACTAATTCAACACCCTGTTCTTAGAGAGCTGCTTTCACCAGCTAAGATTTCAGCTAATGTCTTCCAAATATTTAACTGGCAGATGCAAAGACACATTGAAGAAATATCTGCTTCATTGTGCACTTGTAAAGCCATGTGAAAATATATATTCAATATTACTTAGGATAGGGACAGTCCCTCTTTCCTCTCACCTCCCCCCATCCCTGCTCTTTGATGTCCAGATCTTATTGGCTAAGTAGACTAAAGTGGCAACTGCATGTATGATCATGCAATGCTGTTTTTACTGCCCAGTAGGAAAAACAGCCTCTTAGAAACAGGTGTTTTTAAAAGGTCAGATCTATTCCCCCCTTATTTACTATAGCAAAATCTGTCATATTAATGCAACTGTGTTCCCTCTTTTTCTGTAATAGTTTATAGAATCATTCATGATTCTATAAACTGTTATCATATTCATTTGTCTCTCTCCTAAGCTGAAGAGCCCAAATCTTTTGACTCTCTCCTCCTATGGAAGCCATTCCTTACTCTGATGATCTTTGTGCCTTTCTCTGTACCCTTTCCAGTTCCAAATTTGAGATGGGGTGACCCCATCTCATACAGTATTCAACCTGTAAAGTTAAACGATTAATATAGTGGCCTTATGTTTTCTGTTCTATCTTCTATTCCTTTCCTAATTTCTAAAATTCTGCTTGCCTTTTGACCGCTGCTGCTGTTTGGTGAGCTAATGTTGTCAGTGGACTATGTGACGCCAAGATTTTTTGTTGTTGAGAGGGAGATATGGTCAAGGTGTATAAAATCCTGGATGATGGGGACGGGGAGTAAATAAGGAACTATTGTTTGCCCCTTTCTTATAATGCAGGAATGACTGATGAAATTAAAATGCAGTGGGGTTAAAACAGGCACACAATCTGCAGCTCACTACCATGGGAGGTTGTGAAGTCAAATAGTTATACAAGGGTTTCAAAAACAATTTAGGTAGCTCTGTTAGGGGCCGATGCCTCTGTATTGCATAAGCTGGTAAGAACAACTTTTGTTGTTCCTACCAGCTGATGCCTCTGTCTTGCATAAGCTGGTAGGAACAAAAGCTCTTCACAACCTTGCTCCCCCCTACCTCTCTGCGCTAACTTCCCTCCGTACTCCAGTCCGTGAACTCCGCTCCTCCTCTATCCCCTCTCTCGCCCTCCCCTGCTCCCCTAACTGCCTTTGTCCCTTCTCCCTAGCTGCCCCCCATGCCTGGAACTCCTTCCCTGCCCACATCCGCCTCGCCCTCTCCCTTCGTACCTTCAAATCCCTCCTCAAGACCCACCTCTTCCTCTCTGCCCTCCCCGACTCCTCGCTCCCCTCACCTAACTCCTGCTAATAGCTTCCATCCAGTACAATCTGTTACCTGAGGTCTGTGTACTCATATCCTCACCACACGGACCAGTCAGCCATCATTCTCGATGTAACCAAGCCAAGCATGTCGCCTAGGATCTTGCATCTTCGTGAATGTTACACCCCTCTGTTCCCCTTCCTTCGTCTCCCCCCCCATCCCTCAGATTATAAGCCCTAGGGCAGGGACCGTGTCTATTCCATTACTTTGTAAAGCGCCAGGTACATTGCTGGTGCTATATAAATGCTTGCTAATAATAATAAAAAATAACAACCGGGAATGGATCACTTCATATATGCTCCCTCTGAATCATCTGGTGCTGGCTGCTTTTGAAACAATATACTAGACCAGACAATTGACCTGACGCAATATGGCGACAACTTTTATGCAGGGACTGGTGTTCACAGCATTTTCTTCGTTGCTGCCAATGGAGGGAAATGCGGCGAACTTGACTCCCTGTTCTTATGATCCTGAGGGGGGGTCTTCATTGTTTCATCAGTCGTTAAGAGTGGGGGCAGAGTTGAATCTGTTGACTTTCCAAACCATCATTCTAAGAGAGATTTCTCTTCTATGTCTTCATGTGTAGTTCTTTTCTTTTTCTTAGAATAGTGTGGAATAATAAAAACTCCAGTCTACGTTCTCTGGAACTAAATATTTTACTCAGTTTATACCTGAAGCATTTGATCATTTAAGAGACTGCTGCTTGACCTGGCAGTTCAGAGCACATATGCTAATGAAAACAGTTTTATTATTCACCTTAAAAGCATTGGATTTATTTCTCGTTAATGATCTCTTCTTGTGTCTCAGTATTGCAAGGGAGAGCATGTTGGATGGGTTCTTTGCCGTCTCTCTCAAGTAATTGGATTTTCTGACCATTGACAACTGCTTGGGTCTCATTCCAGGCAATGCTTGTCATTTCACTTTTCACCTTTGCAAGGCTTTCTAGCAGGAATGATTGACAAGGGTACGAAGGTTTTTGTTGTAAAGCCTCAAATCGGAGCAGTAGCCTGCTCATTACTTGCTTTCAAAAGCAGCATTTGCAGAAGGCTCTTCCGTAGTGTGTTCCTAAAACAGTTGGCTAGTTAAGAACCACAAACCTGCGCAGTAACAATTTTGAAGCTGTCACTTAGTCTAGGATGCATCATAGTAGAGTTTTGCTCAAGTGGTTGACGCTATTTGAACTGTCAACAGACCTGAAAGAGAAACTAAAGGGTGTGAAAATCCACACACTTTGAGAGCAATCCAACAGCCGACGTACTCCGACCCCCCACGCATGGCACATGGCCAGAACTCACCCGTGCCGTGCATGCAGCATGCGTGTGCATCTGAGCACTCAAATTCTGGCCAGAGCACAGCACCCGCGATCGGCGTTTGCGAGCCATTGGATTGCTTCCTTAATATCTATTTATCCTGCTTGTAGGGAGCTCAATCCCAGATCTTTGACTCTGTTAGCTCCATTAGTCTTTGCCCATTTTTCCTCCTGTAGCAGAATGCAGCAGTATGTACTGGCTTTCCGAATGTCTGTGTGTCTAGTTTCCTGGTAGCCCTAGGCAATGGGTATACAGCATGGGTGAAATTGGTCAGATTTTTAAGCAACAGAGTTGTGGAACTGTTATGTGACATTTATTCCTTTGAAAATCTATCCCTTAAACTTCAAGGAGGTTTAACAGTAGTGCTTGTAGGTAATATGCCATGCCTCTGATTCTCAAACTGACAGGTACAGAATGTAACTTGCGGGACCCTAAGGAGAGGTGCAATTGCCAAACTGCTAGTTCTGCTCTGGCTAGAGGGAATTGCTAAAGTGGCAGCAGCCTCGCTCGCTTCTTTCATATGAATTTTGATTAGTGCTGTGGTGGCCACCAGTTAAAATTCATGTTCCAGATGTGGGGAAGTCAGATTTCCATTTTGGAAATCTCCCCAGCTCAGCTGCTTTGAGCGAGGGAAGCTAAGATAGTATCAGAGACTGAGGCAGAGGGAAATCGAAGGGGCAAATGTACATGTGCACGTCAGGGGTGGGGGTGCCAGGTGCCATAGATGGGGAAGGGATTGGGGAAAGCAGTCTTGGAAGCTTGAGAGTCGCTGTCTTCCAGTGTCATTCAAGAGGTGCTGCATTAAATAGCAATATAGTGCTATTTAATGCAGAGAAATAAACTGAAATCCTCTGCGCAGAGATCCAATGCCGGCTGAGACTGTATTTGTTTAAATGACCTCTTTGGACACGTTTGCACAGACACTGATAAGATATAGGTGGGCAATGTCTAGCTCTCCTTCTGTCGGGATGGCCCTCATAATGGGGGTACTTAAAAAGCTAGGTTATGCCATGTAGGCATTGGGAGGGAAAAGTGTCTAATGACATGGCTTTGAAATCCAAGTCCCAGGTATTACAGTAGGTATCTCTGCCTCCACCATAAGCTTGGTTCTAATGCTGCCATTTCAAAAGTGGGCTTTTAAGGGCACAGTGTGCAATTCCACTGGGATTCCACAAAATGAAATCCTCTCTAAAGTATTAGGAGAACATTTCCAGTCAAGCCTTTACACCCTCAGCTTCTTTGAATGTTGCTATAGATGTCAGAGCCATCAATTTCCATCTTGCCAGAGAGGATTTTGTAGTCTTCAAGGTGAATGGATCCCATGGAATAGCATCACCTTCTTGTTGAACGGGGCGGTGTTTCTGAAGGTTAGGTGCAAGGTTAGTGCTCCTTGACTGTGTGTTCAAATAGCATTTTGCAATAAGGTGGAGAAGCTTTAAGTGCTTCAAGAGACACTTTGGGTGATCACTCCTTCTACTGCAAACGGTTTGGGAAGGTTTTTCTTAATTTTAAATTCTTTACCTCTGCACTTGAATAAAAAGATGCTGGGTTTAACCCTTCTTTGAATCTTCAGAATGTAATATTCCTTACTTTGTAGTATCATGGGATGAAAATGCTGTTGAGTGTTGCTATTAAGAAACACAGCAATTTGGATAAACATACACTACTGAACTTCGAGAGAAAACACAGTATAACTAGTCTTGATTCTTGTTTTTGCTGTTGGGACGCGAGTCCCATGTTACTACTTGCTTTGAAATTTCTTTATGGGCTCTTCTATAAGAAAGCATAAGTTTAGTTAGCTATGGTGTCTTAAAATAATGATTTTCCTTCTCTTATTACCAAGGAACCTTGAGCCGGTAACACAACTGTATGTCAGTGTGGATGCCAGCACTAAAGAAAGCCTGAAGAAAATTGACCGGCCCCTCTTCAAGGATTTCTGGCAAAGATTTCTAGACAGCTTAAAAGCATTGGCTGAAAAGGTACAGAGTTAGAACTGGCTTCCATTAAGTTTTGTTTTCTTCTTACCATGGCTGCTGAAGATCAGTATGAGGGGGAGGAGTGATAACAGGCTGAAACATGAAAAATAGAGTGGAAATGCATCAGCTTTCCAGGGTTTTTACCATTACTGGGATATTTATTCATTCATTCATTCAAATTTCTCAAAACTACTGAAGATCTTGTTTTGTGTAGAGGGGAATAAGGATTGCACTTTGCTGTTATACTATAAATGGGACAGCATTCAAGCATTTCTTTTTTAAAAAAAAACTTTTTAATTAACCAAATCCAGCATTAATGTACAACATTCTGCAAAATCAGTATATATGAACATTGTCCAGTGCTAGACTACTGTAATCACAAAAACCTGAACTTACATTTGAAAATATATAATTAATAACCAACAAACTGTAAAGCAATAAAATAATAACGAAAAAACAAACAAACCCAGCCCCTTTTTGTAATGGGCTGATTTCTTAGCCAACCCGCTGGAGTTACTCTTGGCTGTCTTCAATATTTAATATACAAAAGACCAGAGTCCACGCCCAGTTAAGTCCATTGTTTCGCTCACAAAAGTCTCAAATGTCCGTCAAACATATAGTGTTGTGTGGTTTTTTCATGTCTATTTCTTCATTGATTATGTTCCAACAGGGTGTCCATATCGAATAAAAGTTTTCCAATTTGTCCTGTAAGCCGGCCGATATGCGTTCCATAGAAATTGCGAACCATAGTGTTTGTATCCACCTGGTATATAATGAGTCTTGCGATTTCTTCCAGTTGGATACAATTGTATGTATTGCTGCTGTAAACAAAATTTGGCAAGTCATCCTCTTCTCCGCCTTTGGTTTTGGATCTGGGAAGATCCCCAGCAGTGCTACTTGTGGGAGGAAAGGTATATTAACTGTCCCAACCTTATCTAAATGGGTCCATACCTTTTCCCAAAGAGCTGCAATCTTAGGGCACATTCAAGCATTTCTTTTACGAGAAGCTTACAATCAAAGCAGTGCAGTCAGAGAATGGACAGGAACTGTGAAGGGTATAATAGTATGTGTGATTCCAAAATTGTCCTTAGACTGAGCCGTCTGCAGGTCACTGATGCTGCCAACGTCAACACGTATTTAATCCTAGCTGCAGCAGTTGTCCTGTGTCCCAGTGTAAAATTAAGCATCACTGCATGCAAACTTGGGGCTTAAATTGTGGCTGGAGGTATTTACGCAGTGCATGGATGGTTTTTGTCGTACTCCGGGCTGTGGTAGAACAGCTGGCCCGATACAGTGTCTGTGCAAGCACACTGAGCTGTGTGTCCATGTGGCAGCCATAAATCTTTCCCAAGATCAACAAAGTCTAACTGGGGGATGTTGGGTCCTTAATGATATGATGTAGTTATTGTGCATGTTAGCAAGAAATACCTGGGTGTGTGTGTGTGCTCTCTTTTGTTTTTATTATTATATTACAATCTTCTTCCATACGGCTTACAATCTTCTTCCATGGGGCTACATTTTGAGTGGTTAAAAAGAGCTTTTCCATCTCCAAAAGCTGTGGGGACGTTTTATTGGTTGACCTCTGATTTCTCTTGTTGTATGCACTTGTGTCTGGCGCTTTATAGACTGTAGGCTACTGTGCCAAAAAACTCCTAATCCTAACCCAACCCGAAAAGCTGAATGCAACAGGGAGTGGCTGTCCAACTTGTATAGTAAGTTTTTACTGTGTTCTGAGAAACTGTTTTCCCAACCTTGCTGTGCTTACATGGGTAACCCCTATTAACTTCAGTGGAACTGCTCAACGGCCTGATCCTGCAAACACACACAACTGGCTTTATTTGCTTCAATAGTACTCTTTAACTTGTTGATTTAAACCCACATATGTAAAGTTATATTAGGTGTTCACTTGGTGCCTGGTATTGCACAGTTAATAAGGGCTGCAGGATTTGATCTTAATAAACTGCAGACCAAATGATAACTCCCTTGAAACTTATGGCAAAAATCCCATCAACTTTGATTGTGTGGCAGGGTGCTGTACGTATGTCCAGGGCTAGATTCGGGGGCAAGCCCAAGAGGCACCCGTCTAGGGCAGCAGGGGTCCAGGGAGAGAGGACCGAGCCTGGGGGCAGCACCATGGCTGGGTGGCTTGTTCTCATGACTGCACTGCCACACCATCTCCTCCCCCCGACCACCGCAGCAGCACTGTCTCAACCTGTGTGCCTCCCACAGCCATGGCGTGGGGGTGGGGGGGAGAGAATCCCGCTTGGAGCAGACCTCCCCGTGGACCCGAGCCCCCCCCCCGAAACCCACTCCCTGGTGGCAGCGGCACTCCACAGCCATCACCCCAGTCGTGCCCACGCGCAATAACATAGTTTGCTGCTCACTATTGCATGATGCTGCTGCTGTCTCTTCTCGCTGGGGAATATAGTCCAGCAGCTCCAGAGAGCAAAGATGGCGATGACAGCATGTGTGCACTCAATAAGGCATAGGAAGAATCTGTGCTGTGTGTGTGTGCAATAGGGACACAAGAGCCACATGGTGCTCGACGTGAAGCCTCAACCAGGCAGCCTAGTGAAGCTTGGGGTGTGTGGCTTTGTGGGGCAGCAGCCTGAAAAGTGCCAGGCGAGGGCCAGTAAAATCCCAAGTCGGCCCTGCATGTCATTCCTGGGTGAAGGCCCTGACTCAGCAGTATCCTGTGGTCTATTGACATGTCAAAGGCTTGGTAACTCTCAGGAAGAACTTTTAATATGCAATCAGCGTCTTAAATTTGTTTGTTCTTTTGGGTCAGTTCAGTGATGACTCATACGAAATGGTGTCAAGAAAGCTATTTTATTACATAAGCATAATAGGTAAAACAAAGCGTCTCACATCCCTTTCTGCAAGCCGGGGAACCCCAACAATGGCTGTGAGATGATCCCCGAGTGGGCCTCAGGTTCTGCCGCGCCCCTCAGCACCTCTGCGAAGTGGCCAGCAGTGAAGTTCCAACGTGGGTCCCCGGCTGCTTGGTTTTTATACTATTCTAATGTTACACACTCGCTATGCAAACACTGTGCATGTGCCAACAATTAACCATTGCAGATGTGCCTCCCTCTGGCCTGAATCATTCAACTCGCAATTAAGCAAGCTTAGTACCAAGGTTACAGGCTGATAAGGAAGCTCAAAACATTACAGTTCTAGCCGGCCTTGGTATTCTGCATAACAACCATTATGGGATGGAATAATTATTATGGGATACAACACAGGCTGCCAGAGAGGCATGCGTACAGCTCGTGACAAACAAGATGGATTCAAAAGCAAGAGCAGGCCGAATAAGATATACAAGGGTTCACTAACTGGCTCCACCGGTGTACATAGGTCTTCCGCAATCTTTCACTACAATCAGGAAACTCCAGTGTGAGGGGAGAGAGCTGAGACAGTCAACGGGGCTTGCTAGCTGGGGAGGCAGTCACTACCAGCTGGACAGCAGGGCTGAGGGTATCAAATGGCAAGAGGTAGCCTAAAGCAGGACCATTGTATCCCAGGAACCAAGAGGTCTGAAAAAGGGCCAGAGGACAAAAGTGGCACTTGGTTTATGTTAATGTAGTGGACTGTTCTTTACCTAAAGTGAGGAACTTTATTTGTGGAAGCATTAGGTGTACTATTGCACGTGTACTAAAGCATTGTTGAAGGTAATTGAGATCCTCCTGTGCTTTTTATCCCATGCTGTAGAGGGCAGGGTGGCAAGCTTGCTCCTAGAACAACTTGCCCACTGCTCTGGGGTTTTGGCCTTAACAGAAGGCAAGAGAAGTAAAACTAACCTGTTACAAGCAAAAACAGATAAAGGGAAATGTTGAGGTGTTTAAAAACTGACTTGAGCAGGTACAGTCGCCTTAGCCTTGACCTTGGTTAAAGTACGTTCGCTCCTGTATCTCTGCCTGTTGTCAGAGGTTTTCTCACACGGTATGAGGACAAATGTATTGACATTTATGTCTTTACAGCTAAAAATACTTTGATCAAGGTGAAGGTTTTTAAAAAAAAATACAATCTGGTAAGCTGTGAGTTTTACTCAGACAGCTGCACTGGGGGGGTTCATCTAGCCCTGACGGCATTAATAGCAGCTGCAGCTGACAATCCACGTTTATCAGAAGCATGGCCTGATTTGCATACTGCAAGGGCAATTTGCAATAACCAAACCCGCTGGAGACTTTTGAAATTTTTAGAAATGTTTGTGATCGTAGTGTAGAATGAATGTTGTTGCTGTGCTGGTCCCAAATGTAAGAGATGGAGACAAAGTTGTTCGGATGATCTATTTTATTGACCCAGCTTCTGCTGGTGAGTGTGCAATCTTTTGAGGGCCTCTTCCGTTTTAGGATTTCCAAACCTGGGAAGATAGGAACCCACTCTGGATGGCTCCTGGGACAGGTAGAAGATTGGCTTATAAAGATGGGTAAGAAATCCAGAATAGGTTTAGGACTGGGGAGGTCGGGGTGATGAATCTGGCAAAGACAAAGAATGATACTGTATACCTGAAGCTAGAAAGAGCCCAGGGAAATATCTTCATTTAGAAACCACTGATTCTGTACTTGTGGAGACAGGAAAAGCCCATGCCCAAGGCAACATTTTAGAGGGACAACCATGATTATGCTCTTGGGCCTAGGAAGAGTGCAGAAGGAAACCTTTTAGAAGAAGTGTCTGTGAGTTTCAGCAGGCTAGAGAAGAGAGTGGGGAAGATATAGCAAGGGAGAGGACTGTATTTACCCCTGACAGACTGGACCCTGGAATTATCAGTGGCCTCCAGCTTGCGAACATGGAGCTGCAGCAAGTCCCAGGTTTGGGAATCTATAAAGTTTGGACTGCAGACTCTTGTCTCCCCTTCTTACCAGTGGAGAGGTCTAATTAACTACGGATGTAAATGGTCAACAAAAAATATTGCCAAGAACAGTGGGAGAGAATATTGACAACAGTAAAGGAATTGGTATCACCATCTATACTTAACTGAAGTTGGCTTTGTATTAGTCATTAGGGGGTTCTTCAGCTCTTGTTTTTGCTGTGTTTTTACTTGCTAATGATGCCAGTAACTAGTACAGCATGCTGAGATTACCTTGGAGGTGGTTTCACCTCTCAGCAGCTGCGAAGGTCAGGGCTTTTTGGGCTTCCACATGGTTGGCTTGGACCTACAGTCCCCAGTGGTCACATCAGTCCATATTACTGGGACTCCACCCTAGTATTGGGACTTTCCTAACTGCCAACCAACCATGGCTTTTCATCTCTTCCCTTTAACTTTTAGAGCAGACAAACTCTGCCACAGTCAAGCCTCCACTTCCGCCGCTCTTAGACAAATGAAGATAGAGCCAATATCCTGAGGTCACACACTCTAACCAATGAAATTGTATTCTATTGCCCACAAGTTCACACAACTGCCCCTCTCTTCAGCATGATTTTTCTACATAGTTTCAAGGTTCTGGAAGAGTCTCGTGCCAATTGCAAGGATGCCCTATGACAAAAATGAGCTTGCCATCATGCAAAATGTTTTAATTATCAATTGAAGTTGATTGCCACAAAACTAATGTATCTTCAGTGGAAAAAGGTAACTGAAATGGTTGCTTCAGTTCTAGCAAATATGCTACACTTGCTTTTTTACTGGTTTTTCATTCATCTCTTTGAAAAGAGGAGCTCAGTGCCTGCATTCAGAAAATAATGTTTTGTAGCTGAGATAGTGCTATTTCTATTTCCTAACTGCAGGGACTGGTGGTCACTGTGTTTCCCCCACTGCTTCTATTAGGGAAACTGCAGTGAACAGAAAGCCCTACGTAAAGCTTCTAACCACACAGGTCAAAGACGCCTCTAAACGCTGAAGTAAAATATCTTCCTGTAACTGAGTCCGTGAACTCCGCTCCTCCTCTGTCCCCTCTCTCGCCCTCCCATGTCTCCCCTGCTCCACTAACCACCTTTATCCCTTCTCCCTAGCTGCCCCCCGACTCCTGGAACTCCCTCCCTGCCCACATCCACCTCGCCTCCTCCCTTCGTACCTTCAGATCCCTTCTCAAGATCCACCATTTCAACTCTGCCCTCCTCGACTCTTCGCTCCCCTCTCCTAACTCCTGCTGATACCTACCATCCAGTACAATTTGTTACCTCAGGTCTGTGTACTCATATCCTCACCACATGGACCAGCCAGCTATCATTCTCGATGTAACCAAGCCAAGCACGTGCACCTGAGACCTTGCATCTTCATGAATGTTACACTCCTTTCTCTCCCTCTGTTCCCCTTCCTTCGTCTCCACCCCCACCCCCCCGTCTCTTCAGATTGTAAGTCCTAGGGCAGGGACCATGTCTATTCCATTACTTTGTAAAGCGCTAGGTACATTGCTGATGCTATATAAATCCTTGCTGATAATAATAAATGATGATTTCCTCAGCAAGAACTGTTTCTGTATTTTCTCTCTCTGTTTTCTACTTCCTTTATTTTGCAGCAGTGGTTCCCAACCTGTGGTCCACCATGATAAATGATCTATGGAACTGGCTACATCAAATTAATCTTCTGTTCCTGATGGCACGGTGGTCACTTAGAGGGAGAGGGGACTGGGAATGACACTAATGTTCATGTGATGACATGGCCACAGCTTTCCTGATGATAACATGTGGACACTATGGCTATCTCCCAACCTCTTTCCTCTTTCCAGAGATACCACACTACCATCAGGGACTAAAGGAATTTGCCTTGTGCAGCTACAGCCAATCTTTATTGAGCTTATGCTAATTTCTGCCATTTCCAGCAGGTTCATGGTTATTTACAAGAAATTTTGAAGATGAAAGGGGTCTGGAATTCATAGGAGTCCAACTCGCACTGTACATTGATGTAATAACAGGCAGTCCTCTCTCCAAAGCAGGGGTGGGGAGCCTTTTCTGTTTTGGGGATTTTATTAGATCTTCTAGTGACTTTTGATACTGTTGATCACAAGGTGTTGATTTGCCTGCAGGACCTGACTGGAGTGGGTAGGACCGCTCTTGAGTGGTTCTGCTCTTTCTTGGCCAAGAGGTCTCAGCGGGTGTTGTTGGGTGCTTGCTCATCATCTCCTCCAGATCTCCCTTGTGGGGTCCCGCAGGATTCCATTCTGTCCCACCTCTTGTTCAACGTGTATATACAGCTGCTGGACGAGATCATTCGGAGGTTAGGCTAGACTACTGCAATGTGCTCTACATGGGGCTGCCCTTGGTGGCTGTTTGGAGGCTACAGCTGGTGCAGAATGCAGTGCATCCCCTCCTTATGGGGAACACATTGCCGTGAGCACATAACACTGGTGCTCCATTCGTTGCACAGGCTGCCAGTAGTCTTCCTTGCCCAATTCAAGGTGCTAGTGATGATCTTCAAAGCCTTAAACGGCGTAGGCCCCATCTATCTGAGGGATTGCCTGGCTCCCTGTATCCCGTCGCACCCTCTGTGATCAGCTGGGGGCGCCTTCCTAGAGACTCTGGTTTTTTGCCGGTTCTCAACTATGAGGAAGGTGTTCTTGGCTGTTGCACCCTTGCTATGGAACTCCTTCCCCCAGGAGGTCTGCCTGTGTTCCAGCCTGGTGCCCTTACAGAGGCAATGTAAGACTATCTTGTTCTGTTGGACTTTTGGGAGCGAGGATTGAATTGCGGGGGTGGGGGTTAATTAAGGGGGAGGATGGGCTGGGGTTGGGTAGGGAGGGGTGGTATTGTTTTTTTGTTGATTTTAATAGTTTTAATTTTGTTTTGATGATTGTAAGCCGCCCTAAGCCGCCCTTTGCAGAAGGGGTGGCATATAAATAAATATATGGGAATTTAATGTATTTGAATGTGTTCTGTGTTTTTAATGTAAGCCGCTCTGAGCCTTAGGGGAAGGGCAAGGGTAGGAATTTAAATAACTAAATAGTACTGTGGTAAAACAAAGGGGGCCTTTTCTTATTGTGAACGTCTACACTAACCAACCTTTTAAAAAAACAAAAACAACATAGCATCAGTAAACTTAGTGAATTTATTTGCATCCTGCTGCAAAGATTCATGAGCTGTAAAGTTGGTAAATTTTATGGTCTCTTCATTGAATGTAGTCATAGCCTACATAAAGTAGTTGACAGAGCAGCTTCATAGATGAAGTCGAGAAAACAACTTAATCCACAGCGGATATCACTTTCTAGGGCAAAGGATGATATATCTCCTTTTAATGAGGTTAAGCTGTTTATAGGAGAGAAAAGTCTCGCTGTCTTCAACGTAATCCTTACTGAGACGGCCTCTACAGTGACTTCTCCATTCTGACAAATGTTTGCTGAGATCTGTGGGATCTGATGTCAAGAATCTGGTGGGTGTTTAATAGGTTTACTTGTTTTGGGTCTGAACATTTTTTAAGCATGGTTTTCTTATGCAATGGCAGGGGCAAGATGTCAACGGTGTGGCCTGCAGTTTAAAAGGTGCTGCTTGTAAGTGGGTCATGCATAAAATACTCATCAGTGCTGACTTCCTACTTCGTTCTATCAAAGCAGACAGCGTAATACCTATGCACTTTCTTGGGAAAGATTTTTTAATAGCTTTTAAAGAGGAAAGATTTGTCTGGTGTGCATGGACAGTAAAAACCATGTGCCATTTGGGGATTGGGAATGATTAGATTGAGGAGTAGAGTAACTCTGTGTGGGGAAGGGGGGAGGGAAGCATACTTAGCCATTTCTGTTGAGTAAAATAGCAGTTCTAAAGAGAAAGGGCGGATAAACAATTAAATAAAAGCAGTACAAACCTATTTTGTATTGAGCATTTTCTGAGAATTTATGAAATCTGAGTAGATCTGGTGATGCAGAGCATAAGGATCTGCAGTCCCCATGCACATGTGCATAGTGTATTTTTGTTGTTCTTTGCTTTAAAATTATGCACACTTATTTCTCGGTGAGCTGCTCTTGCTCATCCATATAAGTGAAATTCATGGATTCAATGAGTGGAAGAGCAGTAGAAAAATATTCTGTTTCGTGAGCTTGAATGCTCCACAGAGTGGATGCTTTGCCTCTTGTTTATCATCTTTAGGAGTCCTCTAGATACCTCTTCCTTCTATATCTCCTTGACTTAATCATAATAAATCCTCTGCAGTCTGCTCAGTATGTTGTACCTCACAAGTACTTGCTGTGCTGCCAGGCATAAAGTAGGCATTTCTGCAATGCCTTAACTTTCAGAGTGTAGAGTTAAAAAAAATAGATTTGATTGTCTCTGTCAGGTTCCAGCCTTAAACCCACGTCTTCTGGGGTTCTGGAGTGGTGACCAGTCGGTCGGTCTCACCGCCTCAGTCTTCCTGTAGCCTGGCCACTCCCCCCATGTCTCTTCCCTGCCTTATCCTGACCCTGCCTATCTCCTGTGACCCTGCCTATGTTTTTACGATAAAAAACATTCTCTGAGAACCACTCATTGAGTTCTTCCTGCTAGGAATGAGCTGAACCATTCAAGAACAGCCCTTCCCACTCCTGCACAGTCTCGCAGGCGCATCACCAACATCTCATGGTCAACGGTATCAAACGCAGCCGAAAGATCTAACAACACCAACAGGGTCGACTGACCCCGGTCTAACTCTCGGCACAG
>QEPC01007512.1:13637761-13662620 GCA_003113815.1 Sphenodon punctatus
CCCTCCCACTAACTCTCCCCCTCCCTTCCTTTCCCAACAACTCTTCCTCCAAATACCTCACTATCCCCCCCCCCCAAATACCATTTAACATAACCTCTCCCAATCACACCCCTCACCTCCCTATCCACCCACGTCCTCCCACAAAATCTTCTGCCAGTCGGGGATATGATACACAGTCCAGTCCCCTGCCCCAGCCCTCCCAGGTCCCGCCTAAGGGCCACGGCGCAGCTTTATAGCCCCTGTCAGGGCCGACGCCCTGCCAGAAGCTGGTCTATATTCGTGCCCCCACACCCCTCTCCCTTTGCCACTGGGAGCAGGGTGGGGGGGCTCCGACGAGACCCGGTCTGGCCAGCTGCAGGGCAAGCCTTGGGTGGCTCCCAGCCCCCGCTCTAACATTTATATCTGTAGGCTAATTGAAATGTCATTTGGGACAAGGGGAGTGATCTACTGTTGATATAGTGTTACAAAAAAAATCTATCCTCAGTAGGGCTGCCAACTTAAGATACAACCATCAACATTCAGAACATCAACACTTAAACTTTCAGCAAATCATGGATGGTGATGGGAAGAGACTAGGGACAAAATAAGATACAGAAGACAGCAGTGGTCTTGGTAGAGAGTGAAGGAAAGATTTTTACCCTGATGGCCATAAAATTGAGGATAACTATTGACTACTTTTGAGCGTGATGGGCCTCTGTGCACATAACCCTAGGCTAAACACTGATCATTGCATTTTTAATTTGACTCAACTAGAATCATTTTTCAAATAGCATTTTACCTAATAATCAGTGGTTAAGAATCTCAGTTATAAATTAACAATTGTTAATTTTGTTCATACGTTATGGAAGTGACTGGACTGGTAGCAGGGGTAACTATCCACGTCAGAGGCCTTTTCCTTCTCAGAGATAGCAGGAGGAAAATCAGGACTGTGCTGATAAAATCAAGATGGTTAGGAAATGTAATTCTTAAATAACCTTGGCCTGGGATGATGACATACTGTGCAAATAAAGTCTTAACACTAAGTCTTAGGGTAATTTCAGACATGACAAGCCTGGAGGCCTGCCACGCTGAACCCTGGACTGGGAGCCATCTCGGAACCCGGTCCGTGATCAGGCCGTCCGTCCTTTAGATGTGCTGACCTGATACCGGAGGGGGATCGGGGAAGGGGCGGGGCTCCGCGGTAAGGGGGAGGGGCTGCGTGGTGCGACATGCGGCCGCACAGCCTCCCCCCCCCCACGGTCCCTCGTCTGCCTGCCCATTGGCCGCTGCGCCTGATCCCGTATCGTGCTCGGGGCCACGATCCATGATGGGCCAAAGTAACGCAGGTTACTTTTGGCCCATCCTGGATTGTGGTCAGTCTAACCATGGTTCTCGATCTCTGGCTTGCCAGAGGTCGAGAACCGTGGTTAGCTTTGCCCCCCACTAGAGATTCACCATGGTGAACATCTGGCGGGGGTCAACCAGAATCCACTGGTGTTCACTGTGGTGAAAGGCGTTTTTGTAACGTCTGAAATTACCCTTAATTTCATTAGCACCCAATCATGCTAAGTGATTTTCACAAAAGGTCCTCCTTGCTTGGAACCTTTGTAAATCTCTTTTGAGCCCACCCTGTTCAGGACCAGAGTCTTCAAATGTTAGACTACAATTAAATGAGTTTATTGTGTTGTCACTTGTGTGTGTTGTTCATACCTTTCTTCAGGTAGTTTTATAGGTATACTGTTATGTAAAAATGTCAATCTAGATTTTGCAAATTCTGTCAGGTTGGTTCTGTTATAGTTTCCTTTGGGTACCAGAAAAAAGATCTGTCTTAAAAAACAATATAACTGAAACCATATAACTGAAACACTATATGTACTTTTAT
This sequence comes from Sphenodon punctatus, assembly GCA_003113815.1. Lineage (NCBI taxonomy): Eukaryota > Metazoa > Chordata > Lepidosauria > Sphenodontia > Sphenodontidae > Sphenodon > Sphenodon punctatus. The sequence continues at coordinate 13,639,623 of QEPC01007512.1, forward strand.
AAATAATTGTATATAATGTATATAAGGGACATAAATTGAAAATGTATTATAACAAGAAAATAGTAAAAATATTAGTGTAATTATACAAAATATATGAACTTAAGGCAACAATACATAATATGCAAAACAACCAAGCAATTAAAGCGTCACACATTAATCTGAAAAGTAGCAATTCTAGGTCTTCATCAGGGCTTTTCTTCTTATAAAAATTCCATATATATATGGAATTGTTAGCGGTACGTGCCCCCCCCCTCTCTCTCTCTGTGGAAAGGGCATGTACCGCTAACAAGCCTAGATGGCAACAAACTCAAAACCACACATGAACAAAAAACAACCTTTAAACAATTGAAAACTAAATTACAGATATAAATCCAAACAATGGAAGGATGTTAAAACTTCCCACATCCTTGTATGGCACCTAAAATATAACATTTTAAACACCATGCTTAAAAGGGAATAAATGTTGCATATACCAAAAAATACATAACAAATACATTTTAATATTTTTTAACCTCAAACAGATCAATGATATCCCTCACACAGGAATGATAACTGGTGAAATAACAAGTCTCAGAGCTCCTAAAACCTGGAAAAAATATAAAATATAATCTACATAACAAAAACAAATAAAAACTCTTCTCACATTCACCTACTTAAATTTTTTTTCATAGGAATGCTCTAATATTGCAATTCATAAGAAAGCCTTAAAAAAAAAAGTGAAACACTCCAGGCTTGTAGGATATCATACCTCTTCCACACTAGCTTGGCTGAAAAGTCAGCTCTTGAAATGCAGTCCACTTAAATAGCAAAACTTAAGACGAATTATCACATGTGATGACAAAAAGAATAATTATCGTTGGCACTTTACAGACAGTTGCAAAAAACAACTTAGGGTTAATTACCTACCCAAATCTTAATAGATTTGGGTTGGTAATTGTTGTAAACCAGTGAACCACAAGAACAGCAAACCACTCTATGTGCAGTACACTACCAGATAGTATAACTTTCAAACATGGATAACAATTGGTAATACAACCATGTAATAATATTTTAAAAAACCTCACCTTTATCTATACTCGCATATGAAACCTATTATAAATCCCAAACCACTGAAAAAACACAGACAAATCCCATTCCTCAATGAGACAAATGGGTCCCTCTGTATGTAACTGAAAGGTCCAGTAGCCAATCTCAATTTGAAACCGAAGAGTTAAAAATAGTGGTTGAATTCTTTGGAAGCTATCATTATGTATTATTGTGCAGCAAATGATCCTTAAGATTCTTAGCTCCCTTAAAAGCAAACATTGGAGGATCCAAACATGAGGGAATACTACTCAAAATATACCAGTGCTTTAGTATAATGCCTCTAATTCTCTGACTAAGGGAATTTTACATTTAACTGCATATCATCTTTTTGTTACTATATTTTTGTTTCGGGTAAACCAGAGATTCATGTGGAGGATCAGCCCTCTCAAATGCCCCTTATGAAAGATCTACAGCATATGGTCAATGTAAAAAGGCTTGTTCCAGTTCTTACGACAACCATTTATAATCTGAAACCTTAGAGCAATTCCTTCTAATGCTTCATTAGACATTAGAGCAATTCCTGCTAATTCTTAATTAGCAATTGTTGCTTAATTGGGAGTGAGTGAGTTTTATTTATTTATTTATTTAACTATTTTATACCCCACCCCTCCTGCAAAAGCAGCTCGGGGTGGCTTACAATTCAATAAAAACACACATAGAAAAAATACAACAATAAATATAAATATAAATAAATCTTTAAACATTTTACAAACCACCAGGTTTTAATATATATATTAAAACCCTACCACCCTAGCCCTCAAACCCCTCACCTATCTCCCTCGCCAAAAGCCTAATGGAACAGCTAGGTTTTGCATTGACGTTGGAAGAGCGGAGGTCCAGGGCCACCTGGGCCTCTGCCAGGAGGGAGTTCCACAGCTTTGATGCGGCCACCGAGAACGCCCTCTCCATAGTCACCCCCCGAGATACCTGGGGGACTTCAAGGGAGGTGCTCCCGGCTGACCGCAGGGGTCCATTAAGAGCCCGGGGAGTGAGATAGTCCCGCAAGTAGGTGGGGCCTAGGCTGTATAGGACGTTATAGGTAAGCACCAACTCCTTGAATCCAGCCCAGAATACTATGGGCAGCCAGTGCAGAGAACAAAGCACCTGTGTAATGTGTTCCCATCCCTGTAAGGAGATGGGCTGCTGCATTCTGCACCAGCTGCAGTCTCCAAACCGTCACCATGGGTAGCCCCACGTAGAGTGCGTTACAATAGTCCGGTCGTGAGGTGATGAAGGCATAGATGGTAGTGGCGAGGCTTGGGCACAAGTGAGGTGGGGATTAAACTTACCCCTCAATTTAGAACAAATAGGAGAGTGAGGCAGAGGTGCATATTAGCCCCCCTTTTATTTAATCTATTCATGAATGACCTTATTAGCCAGATGTTGGTTGGAGATTTTCATCCCCCGAATCTTTTGTGCACCATTTAACCGATACTTCTGTATACAGATGACACGGTCATTATTTCCAGGACACCTGTGGGATTACAAAGGGCACGCTCTAGATTTTAGGACCTTTGTGGCAATAATAATTTATGGATAAACCATTCGAAGATATTTCTTATTTGGGGTAAGAGATCTAAACAGTCATTGTGGTTGAATCGGACTAGAATCGAGAGTGTCTCACAATTCAAGTACCTTGGTGTCGTTTTCTCTGATGGTACATCCTGGAAGTCTCGTATCAATGCACTTAAGACTAAAGCGGCACAGTCAGCTAGTGCTATCAGGAAATTCCATTATTTGTTTGGGGCTACGTCTATTCAAGGGGCCCTATAATCCTATTCTTCAAAAATCAATGCCCAGCTTTTGTATGGTTCCGAGAGCTGGGGACATGTAAGTGGTACAGTGGTAAGTGGTACAGAACAAATTTTTGAAATATCTTTTCGGTATGCCACCTTTGTTTCCTGCTGCCTTTCTTAGACTGGAAACAGGCATGCAGTCTATTTCTGTTAGGATTGCTATTAGGACTGTATCCTGTTGGTTTAAGATTTTGACTTTGTCTCCTTTGAGATTTCCTAAAATGTGTCTAATAGAAGATAAATTCCTTTCCCAGGAATTGAAATCTCCTTGGTGGTTATTTGTCAACTATACTATTAGGATAATAGGTTTCGGTTATTATCTTTCTGAGGATCAAAGGCTGTTCTCGCATTTGGAAAAAGATCAGTTATATGTTAGACTGAAGGATGTAGCATTGCAAAATGATTTTTCAGTAATTCATTCCTCAAGACTTGCTCCCTTATATATGCACATTGGAAAGTGGAAGGTGAATTGAAGAAGTGTTTGGTACTAGACTTGAAACAAAAATCAAGGTTGGCGCTTACTAGGTTAAGATTAGAAAGCATGCCAACAGCTATGATCGAGGGGTCAGACGAAGAGGATTCCAAGGGATAAGAGATTGTGTCCACGCTGTTATTGTAGTGGAATATTAATTATCTGCTTGAGTGTCCCTTATATGATGAAATTAGGAGGAAACCTTTGTCATCATGGTTCCCTTCATTTAGAGCTTTTTCTCAGCTGGAAAAGATAATTTGGATTATGCAGCAAAAGGATTGCTACTTTTTGCTTAATCTAGCTACCTTTGCTTGTAAAGCCCAAAAGTTTAGAAGGCATTATATTCAGTCGCTACCTATGTAATTATTTTGTATGTAATTAATATTGTATTTCCCTTCTCCGATATTGGAGCTGTTTTACATGATATTAGAAGTGCTTCTGGGGATTTTATGATAAGGGTTCTGAAGTATGGTTGCTTGGTTCTGTAAACTAATTTTTATTTTTTGTAATTTATTGATCCTTAATATTTGGGTTTACTTGATACTTTCACCAACTTATGTATGGTTAGTTATTGTATTATATTGTACTGTTTTGAATGTGGATGAAAGCCAGTGTCTGCAAATAAATTGAATTGAATAGTGGCCAAGTCGGTATCCAAGACGTATGGCCGGAGCCGCCGCACTAGATGTAACTGGCAAAACACACTCCTCACCACAGTCTCCACCTGGGCATCCAGGCGGAGCTGGGAATTGAAGAGCACTCCCAGACTACGAACCTGAGGGAACCAATGGGGGAGTTGTGGGGGGGATACGGGATATATATATGACATATAAGGTTACCAAAATATATATATTTTGGCCATGTCCAGGACCATAAAAGCCTCTATGGCCGTACTTTTTATCTGCCAATAAAAGGTGGTATTAAAACTTAAAAATAATTATTTTCTAATTCTATACTTGAAATGGGTAGGTGGTTTTAAAATTGCCCTCTTCTGCAAGACATTCTCTATAATGGTTAGTGCCTCCTGTTGGGGAATGTTGGCATATAAGGATCTGACATCTCTCCGCCAACTCCTCCCTTGACCCCCTCCAATCTGGCTTTCGCCCCCTTCACTCTACTGAAACTGCTCTCGCTAAGATCACCAACGATCTTCTTGTGGCTAAATCTAATCGCCTCTATTCCATTCTTGTCCTCCTTAACGTCTCTGCTGCCTTCGATGCTGTTGACCACTCACCATTGCTGGATTCACGTCACTCCCTTGGCTTCCGTGGCTCCATCCTCGACTGGTTCTCCTCCTACCTCTCTGACCGCTCCTTCAATGTGTCTCTTGCCAACTCCACCTCCTCCACCCTTCCACTCTTGGTTGGTGTTCCCCAAGGTTCTGTCCTTGGCCCTCTCCTCTTCTCTATCTATACCCTGTCCCTAGGCAAACTCATTGCCTCCCATGGCTTCCAATATCACCTCTACGCTGATGACACTCAACTCTCTCTCTCTACTCCCTCTCTCTCTCCATCTGTTCAAGCTCGCCTCAGCAGCTGTGTCTCTGACATATCTACCTGGATGTCTCAACATCAACTCAAACTCAACATGGCTAAAACTGAACTCCTTATCTTCCCCCCTCATCCTTCCTCTCCCTCTTCCCTGTCGATCCTCATCGATGGGGTCACCATCCTTCCCGTCCCCCAAGCCCGTAGCTTAGGCTTCATCTTTGACTCACCCCTTTTTTAAAAACCCTACATCGACTCTGTTGCCAAATCCTGTCGCTTCTCCCTCCATAACATTGCTAAGATTCGCCCGTTTCTCTCTGTCTCCTCTGCCCAAACCCTTGTTCATGCCTTGGTCATCTCTCGCCTCGATTACTGTAACCTCCTTCTCACCGGCCTCCCCCACTCTCACCTTTCTCCCCTTATCTCTGTCCAAAACTTTGCTGCCAGGGTCATCCACCTCGCTCGTCGTTTTGACCACGTGCAGCCCCTCCTCTCCTCTCTTCACTAGCTCCCCCTTCCTGAACGAATCCTACACAAGCTCCTAGTCTTCACCTATAAAGCTCTTCACAACCTTGCCCCCCCACCTCTCTGCGCTAATTTCCCTCCGTACTCCAGTCCGTGAACTCCGCTCCTCCTCTGTCTCCTTTCTCACCCTCCCACGCCTTCCCTGCTCCCCTAACCGCCTTCATCCCTTCTCCCTAGCTGCCCCCCACGCCTGGAACTCCCTCCCTGCCCACATCCGCCTTGCCCCCCTCCCTTTGTACCTTCAGATCCCTTCTCAAGACCCACCTCTTCTGCTCCACCCTCCCTGACTCCTCGCTCCCCTTACCTAACTCCTGCTGATACCCTCCATCCAGTACAATCTGCTACCTAAGGTCTGTGTACTCATATCCTCACTACATGGACCAGCCAGCTATCATTCTTGATGTAACCAAGTCAAGCGTGTGCACCTTGGGACCTCGCATCCTCGTGACTGTGACACTCCTTGCCTCTGTTCCCCTTCCTTCATCTCCCCTCTCCCCCCCCGCCCCCCGGTCTCTCACATTGTAAACCCTAGGGGGGACCGTATCTATTCAATTACTTTGTAATGTGCCAGGTACATTGCTGACGCTAATATAAATGCTTGCTAATAATAATAATAATATTCTGCTCAGGGCTTACGGCCAGTCCAGCTTGTGGGTGACACTGAGCTTGTCCAGCAGGAGGCAGGATTAGAAGAAAACTGACTGCGTATGCGCGGGTCACCCCCTTGTGCGAATCAGTTTTCTTCCTGCCTCTCTGCCGGCAGGAGCAGGTTCATCTCGGCTCTGACTGGGCCGAGAGGAATTACAAAAAAAAGAAAAGAAAGAAGAAAAGAAGACAAAGGAATCAGGGAGAGACCCAGGGAGCAAGGATCCGCTCTGGGGCATACAGGCCACGGGGGACTCTGCACTGAGGTCCAGGATCCCCGTAGCGGCGGGTCTCTCCCTCCCAGCCCGGGAACCTGCGAGAGATCGCAGGTCTCCCGTGGCTCTAGCGGCGGCACCCGGGGACCTGCGAGAGATCCCAGGTCTCCCGTGGCTCTATCAGCGGCACAAAAAAGGAAAAGCGGCACCGGGAAAAGGATCGGCCCAGCGGGCTCGCGGCCGCCATGTTCAGCCGCCATCTTGGCCATGAGGCTGTACAGCAGCCTGCTCTCTGTGTCATCGCCGCCCCCTCAGCGGCTCCAGTCGGGGCGCAACGCAGCGAGCCGCTGCTCCCAACAGCCCGGCAGTGGGGGAAGGCCCTGCAATGAGCTGCCACCACTCCCAACACCCTGGCAGCGGGGGAAGGCCCTGCAACGAGCCGTCGATGCCTTCTCCACCAGCCGACAGCGGCGCAAGTCCCCGCTAAAGACCGGAGCCATCCCAGCGACCTGCTGGGACGAATCCAACCCCATCCCCCTCTGGAGTGGCCCCAAGAAAGGGCCAACAGGCTCAGGGTACCACCCACAACGCAGCGGAGGCCTCGCCTGAATCGGAGGACACCGCATCACCCAGGAGGGTGCCAGGTGCAGGGGCATGGGGCGCGCCAGAAAAGGGGGCTCCCCCGCAAAGACCGGGGATCCCCAGCCATCCGGGGAGCAGAACCTAAAGAATCCCTCTCCCCCTGTAATCACCAGGGAGGGGGATGGCCCCACAGACCCTCCTCCCATCTCCATACCAGGCCTGGTGGTGGCACTAGGCCCAATAATCACCCGCCTCGCCAGCCTTGAAGCCAAGGGAAACCCCCAACCCATGGGCACTCCCCCGGATCCCAAGAGACCCAGGGGCAAGGGCAAGGCCCCGGCCAGGAAGCGGGGCATAGCCAATGGGGCAGGGCCCAGGTCCAAGCCCAGATTGGCCCGTCTCCTAGACTCACCGGAGGAGTCAGAAGGAGCCCTCACTGACTCTGACCAGGGTTCCCCCAAGACTCGCACCCCAGCCCGTAGTCCATCGGGGGAATGGGAGGTTTTCCTCCCAAGGGGGTACCACCTCTGAGGAGGTGGGAGCTAGAGGACTCAGACACAGAGTCCACCAGGCCGCAGGAGCAAGGGCCTCACATAGCCGCCGACCACGACAGGGAGTTTTTCAGCCCAGCATGGGGAGGACCTAATGAGACAGGTCATACGCCCGCTGCACATCAAGAAAAGACCTCCAAGGATCAATTCTCCAAATCAGAGGATGTCCAGGACGCCAGGACTCACCTCCCCAGGGTGCGCAAGGACCCGACAAAGGGCTCGCGTTGGATAAGGTCTTCAAAAGCCTTAACCTCAACGAGTGGAAACACCCAACCCGCTCGCACAGGCTTCCGAAGGCACAGGAGGCTCTCTGCGCATTCTCCCAACGCAGGGGCTCCCTGCTTCACCAGCCAACGGTGGGTGCAGCGGTGACATCCCTCGCAAGAAAGGCTCCTTTCCCAATGGAAGGAGATTGCTATCCAAAGACTCCACGGATAAGGCCACAGAGAGCTCACTGCGCAAGGGGTTTGAAGCAGCAACTTCAGCCATGAGAATGAAGATGGCAACCTCCTATGTAGCCAGGGCCCTTATCTCATGGTTCCAGGAGATCCAGACCCCGGGCATATCTACAAAGAGGGCCAGCACCCTGACAGCCCGTTTAATGATGGGAGTTGCATTCATAGCAGACGCCTACACTGATGCCCTGACTGCAACCTCAAGGGCAGCAGCTTTGAACGTAGCTGCTCGCAGACGCCTCTGGCTCAGATCCTGGGACGAATACTCGATGGCCAAGGGCACAAACTCTCCGACGCCTACATGGAGGAAGTATTGGAGAACGCCAATGACAAGGCCAAGAAAACCACGCTGCAGCAGGTATCCAGCAAGAAGAATCGCTTTCGTGCTGGCCGCTACCCAGGCGACTCGGGAGCCTCCAGGAGGAGCTACACGTGAGGCTCCTTCACCAGACAGGCTAGCGGCAAACCGAGATGGCAAGGGGGGAAGAAGCAACAACCCCCACCACGCAACAACAGCCACCCGGGGGCCCCACGCACAAGAAACGGGACCAACCAACCCCCCACACATTGGGGGCAGACTCCTGACTTTCTCCCCAGCCTGGGAAAAACTCAGTCTCCGATGCGTGGGTAAGGGAGAGCATATCCCAAAGTTACTCAATAGAAATTGTCTGGCACCCCATCCAACAAGTTCCTCTCCTTTCCAGTATCCTCCAGGGCACAAAAGCGCCAGGCCATGCTCGACGAGATCCAGCGCCTATGCGCCATCAGAGCCATCAAACAGGTGCTGGCGGAGCAGCGGAAGCGGGGTCTATACTCCATCCTATTCCTCGTCCCAAAAAAGGTCCGGAGAGTGGAGAGCCGTCCTCGGCCTCAAGAGACTGAACCGGCGAGTGAGGAGGAGGACGTTTCGCATGGAAACACTGAGAACCATTGGCCAGGCAGTCAGGAAGGGCAACTGGACTTCACTGGACTTAAAGGAAGCGTACTTACATGTTTCCATCCTGCCCAGCCATCGCAAGTGGCTCTGGTTCGCATACAAGGGGGATCACTGGCAGTACACTGCTCTCCCGTTCGGCCTGACATTGACTCCTCGCACATTCACCAAGATACTGATTCCACTGGTGACCAACCTGCGGTTACAGGGGATCCACATCCACCCATACCTGGATGATTTACTCATCCGATCCTCATCCAGAACCAAGTCCCTAAGGGATGTACAGAGGACCCGGGAATACCTGGAGACCCACAGTTTTCCTGATCAACGATCAGAAGAGTCACCGGGACCCTGTACAATGCCTGGAGCACCTGGTAGTGATACTGGGCACAGCAACCGACAGGGTCTTCGTTCCCAGTCCCCGTCAAGAAAAGATTTGAGGCGGGATACAACGACTCCTGAAAGGGCCCACCCTGCACCTCAAGACCCTGGCAAGCCTCTTAGGACTCCAGGTGTCATGCACACATCAGGTGACCTGGGCACGTCTACACCTTTGCCCACTACAACAGCTCCTCAGACCGTGGCAAGGCCACCTGATCACCGGCCTCAACCCTCCAATCTGCATCCCGAGCAAGCTCAGGGAGGAGATACAATGGTGTTGACAGAAAGGCCCCTCACATGCGGCATTCCCCTCTCCGATCCGCCAAGGGTAACAGTCACCACAGATGCCAGCCTGATGGGTTGGGGAGCCCACTTAAACTCCATAACTGCTTAGGGGACCTGGTTCACGGCCGGGGTGGAGAGGAGCATCAACTGGCTGGAGCTCAAGACAATCAGGTTGGCACCGCTCAGCTTCCCTCACGTAAGAGGCACACACGTTCTAGTACTCATGGACAACACCACTGCGAAGGCCTACGTGAACAGTCAGGGCAGATCGAGGAGCAAGGCCCTACACTCCGAGGCCAAAGTGCTACTAACATGGGTAGAATGCCACATTCACTCGATCACAGCCCTGCACATCAAGGGAGAAGACAACACGGAAGCGGACTGGCTCAGTAGACAATGCCTGGATCGAGGGGAATGGGCCCTGTGCCCACAAATCTTCAAATTAATCTGCACATCTCTGGGAAAACCTCAGTGGGACCTGTTCGCATCTCCACTCAACGCAAAGACCCCACAGTTCTTCTCCAGATTCCGAGTCCTGGTGTCCCAAGGGGTGGACGCACTCAGCACTCCCGGCCCACAGGTCTACTGTACGCCTTCCCCCCCGTTTCCCCTGATAGGGAGGGCACTAGGGGAGGCCAGGGCAGAGGGAACCACCTCCATCCTTGTGGCTCCCTACTGGCCAAAGGGGCCCCTGGTTCTCAGACATCGTAGAGATGGCACTCACAGAGTTGCTACACTTCCCACCAGTTCCTCACCTACTCTCTCAGGGCCCGTTCCTTCAGGAGGGTTTGGCCCACCTGAGACTAGCTGCATGGAAATTGAGCGATCAGCCCTAGGGGACCTAGGACTATCTCAACCCCTGATGAGCATCCTACTGGCTGCTAGAAGGCCCTCCACCCGCAGAATCTACGAGTCCACATGGAGGGCCTTCAGGGGCTGGTGTCAGAGGCGGTCCTTCGACTCAGACCGCATACGCTCTCGAGTTTCTACAGGACGGCCTAGCCTCTGGACTAAAACCTAATACACTCTCGAGACAGGTAGCAGCCCTAGACTTAGTGTTCCTCCCGGTCAGGGCCTTAAAGTGGCAGGGCACTGTCTCATCCAAAGGTTCCTGAGAGGAGCTAGGATCCTGTACCCACCGGTAATACACAGATTTCCTTCCTGGAGCCTTAACCTGGTTCTGGGGACCCTCCTCCAGGACCCCTTCGAACCACTCTGGAAGGTCTCCCTATTCTTCCTATCGCTCAAGGTAGTTTTCCTGGTGGCCATCACATCTGCAAGGCGCATGTCAGAGCTGGGAGCATTATCCATAGAATCGAACTTCTGACAGTTCAACCAGGATTCAGTAGTGCTGCGCCTCGACCAGGGCTTAGGCCAACTCCCTATTCCATCGCAGCCAGGAAATCGTGCTCCCATCCTTCTGTCAAAACCACTCTCACCCCAGGGAGCGAGAGTGGTACTGCCTCGACGTGAGGCGGGCTCTGCGGATATACATCAAGCATACAGCCCCATGCCACTCTACGTCAGCTATGTTCATAAACATCAGACCCGGCACGAAGGGCTCAAAGCCTCCAAGACCGTCATCTCGAGATGGGTAGTGGCGTGAATCACAGAGGTCTGCAAGGCGAAGGGCAAGGTGCCCCCTCAGCGAATCTGGCCACACTCCACTCGGGGGGGGGGGGGCAGCTACTCCAGCCGCATTTGTGGCCAAGGCTTCCTACGAGGATTTGGGCAGGGTGGCCACCGGGGCCTCCCTCCACACCTTCACTAAACACTACAAATGGGACAAATTCCAGTCAGCGGAGGCTGCCTTCGGGAGGCGCGTCCTCCAGGCGGTGCTACCATAGTACCGCTGTCTCCCGCCCTAGGCTGGTGGTACCGCTTGGGTACATCCCACAAGCTGGACTGGCTGTAAGCCCTGAGCAGAAAAGGGAACTGGGGCTCTTACCTGTGAGTCCCTGTTCTGCTCGGACTAGGCCAGTGCAGCGGCCCTCCCGACAGCAGGGGGGTCTGGGCACTACAGTGCAGCTGATCATCAGTATTACACTAACGTGTCTTAAGTGCTTTGCAGAAGTATCAGCTGTACTACAACTGATTCGCACAAGGGGGTGACCCGCGCATGCGCAGTCAGTTTTCTTCTAATCCTGCCTCCTGCTGGACAAGTGCAGTGTCATCCCACAAGCTGGACTGGCCTAGCCCGAGCAGAACAGGGACTCACAGGTAAGAGCCCCAGTTCCCTTATCTAAGGTTACAAAAAAAGTGTTATCTTTATCAAAATTGCTCAATTTATTAATCTAATCCATCGTATCTCTTACAAAGGATTTGAGTTGCAAAACAAAAGGTTTGAGAAAAACATATTTTGATAAAGGCTCCAATATTGAATTTCATCCAGATACTGTAGGTCTAACTGGGGAGGGGGACACTCCTTTGTGTATTTTAGTCAATGTATCTAAAACTGGAATCCTCTGTTCCTTACTCAACAAATACGCATAATCATTTTGAGTGATATATCCAAGAAGAAACCTTCATCCAGAATTATTCTCCTGTCACGACCGAGGCAGGCTGAGTGAGTGGACTCTCGGCACTGCCATGGTCCCACCTAAATCCCACCATTGGCTATAACGTGGCTGTGGACAACAGTGCCTGATGCTTGAAGCTCTGCCACAGAGCTCACCGTATCCTTGGACTTTTTCCAAAGATGCAGCACGTAGTATCCAGCTTCTCGCCCCTCCACGGCCAGGGGGAACATCTGGCAGCTGCTGGCCACACGATGCATTGCATCGCCTGGCACGGCTGCCCAGAGTGGGGTGAAGCTCCCCAAGGCACGTTGGCCTGCCCACGGAGTCTTGTGTGACTTCACCCTTTCTCTTCTCATCCTTAATTCAACATTTATCCTTCCCTGTAGGCAGGGCTAAACTGCTTCTTTATGATTACATATTAACGTTTGTAAATACTCATACCCGGAGATTTAAATCTTAGCTGTGCCCTAGTGCTAATGCTGTTTACATAATGTATGCCAATAATTATAGCTCTTACCATCACAGATTTAGTTTGCAGGGAGAGTGTTTTATGCGGTTGGAGAGAAAAAAATCTCTGTTCACTAATTTGGAAAGCCTCTGGTGAACCTGAACCAAATGTCATTTTAAAGAACATAAAATGTAAAATTTGTAACAGATGCTGAAGTCGGTAATCAATTTTTTATCACTATAAATTCAGAAAATCTGCCCCTCATGCACTGTAAACCATCTCTCCTCCACCAGCTGTTTGCTGACTTTTAATGATTTTGCTGACAGAATTTATTGATGTAATCATGTTGAAATGGTACAAGATGTATGTTACAAAAGTGCACTATTTTATGTCCAAATAATACTTTATACACTCTGATAGTATACTGAAAAATTTAAGGGTAATTCATCTTTATAAAGTCTGGGTTCATGGGAGAGTAGAGCCTTACCTCTCTGTCTTTTCTGATACCTTTTTGCTTTTTTCCTTAGAAGTGAATGAAATAGTTTGTAAATAAAGATTCTACTTCTAAATATACTTTATACTGGATGTTGCCTGCTGTTGTGGGAGTGTTTGGGATGTGAACTTGCAAAGAATTCAATTGAGACTAGCTGAAAATCCAGTTTCCCTCTCATTTACCTAAAGTAAACTTCTACTCGGGTCATCTACCATATCATCAGCACTTGCAGCGGAAAAAGCAGATCATTATCTTATCCTTGGAGAAGGGTTCATTATGTTCCACTGGACTTGAGTACAGGGTTTGGTGTTGGGAAGCCAGTTTTGTTCTGCCATTGACAAGTTGTGAGTCTTTGGACAGGGTCACCCAAGTCCTTTGTTCTCTGCCTCTAAAAAGGAGATAGAAAACAAGACTTAGTTGCTTTTTTAAAAGTAGTTTAAGATCTTTGGATGAAAAGTGCTTTATTTGAACTACAGGAGGATATTAGATCTGAAACTTGCTCTTGGTGGTAGGATCAAGAAGAACTAAATCTCGTTTTATTATTTTGAAATGTCTTTATTTACATCTGTAAGGGGCCACATGCTGGGCAGACTTTTGCAGAGTGTCGGTTGCTGCAGCCTACATTCCATTCTGCCAAAAGATTTTGTATGTTGAATTGTTTTAAAAGTCTCGGTATGTGTAAAAGCTTGTGTGATCCATTTTTATTTGACATTTCAAGAAATTGTTTCCCAAGGGTAGTTTGATTAAGAATTTTAGTGAAGGTGAGTTAACATAAATAAATAAATAAAATAAAAAATATTGGTTTACTTGATGCATAAAAGTAACTTAAAAGGGAGGAATGGAAACTGCTGACTTCAGTCCACTAGCGCATGCTGTATCTATGGAAGTGAATTTGTGATTGGTGCTGTTTGGTAAACAGCCAAAAATAAGAGCCTTGCTGTATGATTTCAGGTGAATTCAGAACCCCGCAGTGCTAGCTACTGCAGAGACACTGTAAGGAATAGTCTGTCCCAAGAGAATAGATGAAATGCGGGAAGAGGAACAAAGGAACAGAGAGGTGAAGTGACTTGTCTAACATCCAAACTGGTAGACGGTGCAGAGAGGAATAGTGCCTCCTTTTGGAACCCTGGCCAGTGCCCTATTTACCAGACCACACGGTGGGTGCAGCCACACGAGACATTATCCCACTTTGAGCAGCGTTACCACATGATACAGTGACTCATATGCCTGGTGGCAGCTAGATGTTCACCCGGTCACGGGGCAGGCAGCCAGCTATGATGATGCGATGTGGCCAGGGAAAAAGACCAGGGACGCAGCTTGCAGCAAGGTTGCCCAAAGTGGGATAAGGCTGCCCAAAGTGGGTTAAAGGTCCCACCTCCATTGTGGCTGGGCCATGAAGCTTTGCCATGAGGTGGGGGTCTGTGAATTGGGCCTGTAGGAGCACGCTCCCCCCCCTGCATAACAGCTGATCGTGGGAGAGCGGAACCTGGGAAGAGCACGTGCCCTCTTCCCTACCACTTTACAGCTGATTGGGGGGGGAGCAAAGGGGGGCTGCCTGGAAAGGGCACACACTCCTCACAATCAAGCCCCCCTCCCCCTGATCCATCCCTCTCCCTACCCCAACAAACATCTGATTGGGAGGGAGGGGGGCCCTTGCGAAATGCTTGCAAGCCGCTAGTCCCACCCCTTTCTCCCCCTGCCTCCGGCTAATCCTCCGCACGGGTAGCTCTGCGGATGGCCGCCGGGAGGCAGAAGAAGAAAAAAGCTCTTGCGCATGCGTGGCAGAGCTAGCCCCCTTGCTTCCTCAGTCTGTCTTCTGCCTTCGGGCCGTCGGGAGCGCTTTGCGGCGGCGCCACTTGTCAGCTTCATTTTTCTCCCCCCTCCTCTCTTTTACTTCTTTCTTTTTCTTTCTTTCTTTCTTTTATTCCCTGCTGGTCACGTGGGAGAAATCGCCCTAAAAATAAATTTTAAAAAAATTTATAGTTTTTTCTTTTACTCGGACAGGCGAGCAGGTGGGGCCAAAGAGGCAGTGCTTTCCCCGAGTTCTCGGGGCCATACAGAAAGGCCGGGCCGGTTCCTGCGCACAGCGCCCGGGAATGGGGGATCCAAGGAGCTCTCCTACTTTGTTTCCCTCTTCTTTTCTTCGTCACCCCCTCGGAGGCAAAAGGATTCACCAGCTACCCTCCCACCCCACCCGGCCAGGGAACAGCTCCGCAACGTGAGAGCAGGTTCCAGCTGCCAGCGCAAAAACCCTGAGGTGATTGGAATCTCTCTATCGCGGCATGGAGCCAGCTGGGGAAACCAGGGCACAGGAACAGGCAGCCTCTATCCAGGAGGACGCACAGGTATCAATGGGTGCCATGGCCGCCATGATGGGGAAAATCCTCCAATCGCTGTACAGGCTCTGTGACCTACAAAACCAAGGGGTCCCTAAACCTACCGCCCCCTCCCCCCAATCAGCGGGGCAACAGGCGGGAAAAGCTCCCCAAAAGGCGGGGGAAAAGAGGGCCAGAGCTCCACAAGGGGGCGCCAGAGCGCTTGTACAAGTCTCCTCTCACTCCTCTGAGGAGAATTCAGCTGGGGAACAGCCGAGAAAGCACAGGGATCTGACCCACACGCTTCTAACCTCAGACTCAGAGCTTGACCTGGCACAGGAGTCTGGTGAGGCTGAGGGCCCCTCTCAGCAGGATCCCCCCCCCTTGACCCCAGGGAGCGTGACAGACAGTTCCCCCTAGCCTATAGGGAGGACCTGCTTTTTCAAGTGGCCAAAGTCTTGCAAGGGGATTCCCCAGACTCCCAAGAGGAGGAGGAAAGGGACTACATCCCTTCCCTGCACCCTCGATAGGGTTTTTGAAAAATTGATCCTGGAGGAATGGAAAAATCCTGACAAGTCCCAGAGAATGAACAGAACACAAACCTCTCTCTATGCCTTCTCAAGGAAAAAGGAACCCTTGTTTAAAAATCCAAACGTGGATGCTGCAGCAATCTCCCTAGTCAGGCAGACCGTTTTCCCCACTGAAGGGGATTGTTATCCTAAAGATCCCACCGACAGGGCAATAGACTCTGCCCTTAGAAGGGGCCTGGAGGTTTTGGCCTCAGCAATAAAGGTGAGCATTATCTCCTCCTATGTCGCAAGAGCCCTGCTGTCCTGGCTGCAGGAAGCTCAAGACCCAGAGATCTCTGACAAAAGATCGCAGATCCTCTCATCGAGAATTATGCTCGCAGCCGCTTTCCTAGCCGATTCCACAATGGATGGGCAGCCCGAGCGCTGGTGGGCTCAGTGTCAGCTAGGCGGAGATTATGGCTGAGGTCCAGGCATGACGACCTCACTGCCAAGAATATGCTGGTATCAGCCCCCTACAAGGGACTTAGGCTGTTTGGGGTCTGCTTGGAGAAGGTTCTGGCTGATGCCAATGATAAGTCTAAACATAAGACCCTCCAGCAAATGGAAACAAGAAAGAGGTTTTTTCCTAGCCCAACAGTATAGGCCCCAACCTAACTATGGAGGGTTTAAGAGGTTCCAGCCACAATCCAGAGAGGGCCAGAGTAATTACCCATTTCGAGGGAGGGGAAATAAACAACCCAGATTTGACAAACAAAGGCCAAGGGGCCCCCCTGCAGGGCAACCCAAACAGGACGCCTGACTATCTGGAAGACACAGAAGTCAGGGGCAGGCTCCAACTTTTCTCGGGGCTCTGGGAAAATTCGGTATCAGACTTGTGGGTCCTAGAATGTGTGACCCAAGGGTATCAAATAGAGCTATCCAAACAGCCCATAGAAAGATTTATCCCTTCTCCTGCCTCAACAAATCCAGAGAAGCACCTGGCCATGTCTTCAGAAATTCAAAGGCTCCTGGACATAGGAGCCATAGAGACTGTTCCCCTGGAACAGGCGAGGCTAGGGCTATATTCAATCATTTTTCTGGTACCAAAAAAGCTGGGTGCCTGAAGAGCAGTCCTGGATCTGAAGGCTCTGAACAGGGCAGTCAGGACCCAGAGATTCAAAATGGAAACTGTCGCCTCCATTTCGCAAAGCCTAAGGAAGGGGGACTGGATGGTGTCTCTCGATCTACGAGAGGCATACCTCCACTTACCAATCTGGCAGCTACACAGAAGGTGGCTCAGATTCTCTTATCAGCAAGCCCGCTACCAGTTCAAGGCCCTCCCCTTCGGTCTCTCGTCAGCGCCGAGGACCTTTACCAAGATCCTGGTCCCTCTGATTGCAAACCTCAGGAGGGTGAGAATCCATTTATACCCTTACTTGGACGACATCCTGATCCAGGCACAGTTGATCCACAAGATCACAGCAGACCTGGACAGAATAATGCAATACCTAAGCCTTCACGGGTTTTTAATAAACAAGGAGAAAAGTCACCTCCAACCAACACACTGGCTGTAACACCTAGGCGTGATTTTGGATACAACCTTAGAAGTCGCTCTTGTTCCTCCCCCCAGGCGAGACAAGGTTTACCTACTGATTCGACTCTTAAACCATCAGACTCGAATGCGGCTCAAGACTCTTGCTCATCTGCTAGGACTATTGATATCATGCACCGACCAGGTGCAGTGGGGCAGGTTTCACCTAAGATCCTTACAGAGGCTGCTGCGTCCTATGCAGCGAGAACTGACGCTAGGCTTAAACCCCTGGGTTCGCATTCCCCGGGAATTAGGACACTCCATGTCCTGGTGGCTAAGAAAGGACACCTTCAGCAAGGGTATTCCAATAACAGAACCAGTAAGGGAGGTGATAACAACCGACGCCAGTCTCTCGGGATGGGGAGCCCACTCCGGGTCCAGGTCAGTCCAGGGCCGCTGGAGCAAGGAAGACCAGAGGCACAGCATCAATTTCCTAGAACTCAAGGCAGTTCGCCTTGCTCTGGAACACCTCAGGCCAACTCTGATCAACTGTCATCTACTCATATACACGGGCAACACCATGGCCAAAGCCTACATAAATCACCAGGGTGGATCCAGGGCTCCCAGCTCTCCACAGAGAAGCAGTGAGGCTATTCACTTGGACCCAGAAGCACCTGCACTCCCTGAAGGCTCTACACATCAGGGGTCAAGACAATGACCAGGCAGACTGGTTGAGCAGGAGAACTATTGACCCACACAAATGGGAATTGGACAAGGAGGTGTTTCGGGACCTGGTCTCATGTTTTGGTCTCCCGGTGATGGATTTATTCGCCAACCAAGAAAACGCACAGCTGCCCAGCTTTATGACCAGGGTCCCCTGCCAGACAGCAGCGGCAGTGGACGCTGTAAACCAACCATGGCCACGGGATTACTCTACGCGTTTCCCCAGTTCCTCTGATTTTGAGAACTTTAACAAAGATCATCTGAGAACGAGCTCATGTGATCCTCATAACCCCTTGGTGGCCCAGGAAACCTTGGTTTTCAGACTTGATCGAACTCAGCCAGGGACACTACCTGAGCTAGGGCACCAAGCCAACCCTACTCAGACAGGGCCCAGTACTATGCGAAAACCTAAAAATTCTAAGTTTGACAGCATGGAACTTGTCCGCGGGGCACTGAAAAAGAGAGCGCTCTCAACACTTCAATAGTGCTCTCAACACTTCAATAGTCCAGGTGCCCTGCAACAAGGAGATCATATACGGCTACCTGGAAAACGGCTACCTGGAAAACTTTCGCATCATGGGCAGCAGACAAGGAACAGGACCCCTGCAAGGCAGAAATCCCATTTATTCTCCAATTCCTCCAAGCGGGATTAGACAAGGGACTCAAGCCTAATACTCTAGCCAGACAAGCAGCAGCAATAGATTCAGTCCTGAGAGCGGTGACTAACAAACACATATCATCACATAGACGTATTCGACAATTTCTGAGGGCAGCAAGATCCATATCTCCCCCAGTAGCCCATAGATGTCCCTCCTGGAGCCTAAACCTAGTACTTGACTCCCTCACTAGGGTGCCCTTTGAACCATTGAGGCATATTTCTTTATATATGCTTACGCTGAAGGTGGTGGTCTTAGTGGCAGTCACTTCAGCTAGAAGGATTTCAGAGTTAGGGGCCCTATCGGTGGAAGAAAATTTCTGTTTTTTTCAGAATCAATCAGTTACACTTAGGCTTTCATCCCTAAGGTCAACTCCTTATTTCACAAAAGTCAGGAGATACTACTACCTTCTTTTTGCCCAAAACCAAATCACCCTAAGGAGAAAATCTGACACACCTTAGATGTTAGAAGGGCATTAAGGGTACATAAACAGAACACAAAGTATCAGGTCATCCACAGTCTTATTTGTTAACAGTAGGCAAGGGTACCAAGGCCTCCAAAACACTCCTTTCCAAATGGGTGTAGCCAGTGCATTCAGGAAGCCTATAGGGCCAAAGGAAAGGTGCTACCCCTACAGATATGGGCCCAATCAGAAATGCAGCTACTTCCTTCGCTTTTAAAGCAGGGGCCTCCTATGATGAGATATGCAGGGCAGCAACATGGTCCTCCCTGCATACCTTCGTAAAGCACTATAAACTTAATGTGTACAAATCTGCAGAGGCTGCCTTTGGTAGGCGGGTGCTACAGGCAGTGCTGGAATTCTCCAGTGCTGTTGGTTCCCATAAGAATGTTTAAGGGCTCGGGTACATCCCGTGCGGAGGATTAGCCGGAGGCAGGGGGAGAAAGGAGAATTGGTCACCTACCTCAGTGAATTCCTTTCTTCCCTGCTCTCCGGGTAATCCTCCGGCCCTCCCTACCAAGCAGCACTGACGGATGCCTTAAGGGGATACTGTGATGGATAGGGACATATCCAGGGGAACACGTGAACCTGAATGAATCTTGTCCTCTAGGCTAGGGTGACAATAGTATCCAATTATTACTCTAGAAGTAGGGTTAAGTTGAAGGGGGTCAGATACCTTTTTCTCGTTTTCAAGTTTTGTGTTGAGTTCACAGTTGAAGTTGATGAAAGTGGACAGGTCGGTCCTTGGGTTGGATATCGACTGAGGAAGCAAGGGGGCTAGCTCTGCCACACATGTGCAAGAGCCTTTTTCTTTTTCTGCCTCCTAGCGGCCATCCGCAAAGCTACCCGTGCGGAGGATTACCCGGAGAGCAGGGAAGAAAGGAATTCACCGAGATAGGTGACCAAATCACCTATCTCCCCCAATTAGCTGTTTGTTAGGGTGGGGAGAGGGGCATGTGCATGCTCCCCATGGGCCCCCTTCCCCAATATCCCCCAATCAGCTGTTTGTTGGGGTTGGGAGAGGGATGCGGCGTGGAGCTCCTCTCCCCTGAGATCCCTAGGTCTGGAAGCTAAAGATATCTGCCCAGACCAATGGCCAAAGCTCTTGAGGGTTGGCGTTAGGCTGGGCCATGGATGGGCTATTCCCTGGTTGGTTGATACCCCTTGTACCCCTTGTTCTAGACTAAGTTTTGTTCTATCTTTTGCTTTGTAAAGTCTGATCTCTAAATTTCTTACAGGACTGGACTGGGGTTATCTTATCTTTGGTGCCCTCTTATTATGACGGTCCATTCTAAATCTTCTCCTTTTTGTACTTTTTGTACCCGTGCCTTATTTATAGGCACGTGTGATTGCTGTGGGCGGTGTTCTTTAGATGCTCTCAAGTGCTATGTGCTTGTTTATGTGTTTGTGCATGTTTTTTTTCCTTTTTCTTTTTACAAAGGCCGATGTCTATGTAATAAAATGTATACCTACCTACCCCTGAGATCAGCTGTTAGTTGGGGAAAGGGAAGAGCGCATGTCCTCCATCGCCCCCCCCCTCCCAACCCGGGCTCAGTTCTGCAGCACAGCAGGAGTTAGCGCATCCAGCCCCGGGTGGCCTGCTCCTCTGCCTGCTTGGGGTATGGAGGAGCTGGTGATGGTCATAGAGGAGCGGATCGTGTAGCCAGCTCTCCCCACCGGCCCAAAGTGTGGTGGCTGCTCTTCCCCATCATGGGGTGCGTGAGGGATTGGGCCTGCCCCAGCTCGTATGGATGCACCTTGTCTCTACTTTGCCCTAGGATGGTCTCTAGTCATTCATTAGCTTTTCTGGTCTCAGGTGGCTTCTACCATTTTTCCATCCTTGGGACTGGCTTACGTGATCTTATGTTAAAAATCCATTTAGTTTAATAGTTCAGACGCATCTATGTTAGGGGTTTTGGTACCTCTTTAGGTCAGCATAAACACTTGACTGAACTGGCACCAAATGTGTGTATAAGCCTCGATTTCATGCTTTGTTTCTCGTTCCCTTGAACGTCTGTGTTTTTAATTTTCTCCATGATTAGGAGTATGCTGTAGTGAAGAAAATCTCCAGTAAATTTACCCAGCAATTTTCTACATTTAAAATGCAGGTGAAAGCAGCAAATAACACATAAATATATTCTTTGGATACACCTGAAGCAAGTTGGAACACGCTCACTCATTGCTTTAACAGATGTTTTTTTACTGTAACTTGTTCCTGCAGAGGGTAGAGTCTCATCTAAATGTATCCATTTTGTTGGGTTTTTTAAGAGTTTGTTCTTGGGCCAAAGGCATTATTACTGTGGTGAGAAGAATGGATTTTCCCCTGTTACTCCTAGAGGAGTATTCTGCAGTCTCCAAGCTAGTGAGATTTGGTGCTCTTATGATAGGTATGGTATGAATGATCCCTTCTAATTCTTGTCTATTTAAAAAAAAAAAAAAAAAAAAGCCAAATATTACTAAGCCATAAAAGCAACCCTAAAGCTGGATGCTGATGTGCAAAACATGAATGACAGAACTTTAGTGATAGCTGTTTCCTCATTTTTCAAAGATTTAGAACCTTCCTTTTGTTCCTGTACGTGTGTCAGTTTTGTTTCCTTTCACTTTCCTTCATGGTTGTACGCTGGGATTTGTCAAGGAACCTAAAAAAAACCCTCCTATAAATAAAAGTTGCAGCTGCAGACAGTAAAGTGGCCATGGTTTTTAGAAAGGACTCTAGTGGCTTGGGGTGGGGTGGGGGGTGGGTTTGTTTTTGAGAGGACCAATTTGAGAGAGGCTTGTGTTGAGTTAACAACTGTGTTTGGTGTAGTGCTTTCATTGTATTTAAACTGTAAACATTACTGGGTTATCCAGAATTGGGCACCAGTACTACATACAAGTGTACATACAAGTGTTGTAAGTTACTTCTTTAGTCTGTGTATGGGTCTGAAAAGGACTATGATTGGGCCTTATAATTTAGAGATCCTAGGCAGAATGCTAATGGGTATGTTAGGAATGCCATAGAAAGACAGATGCATTACAGCCATAACAGATCAAGTAACATGACCCTCCTTTAAATTATGTAGCAATAAATTATGCATAGTTTAGAGGTGATAGTGAGTCATGTGCCTTGCATGCAAACAGTTTTGTGTGGAAATCTGATCCCAGCTTCTTTTTAATGCTAGTCTTTATTTTGGAAATATTCCCACAATTTGCCTTAATGCATTCTTTTTCCCTTTCCCCACTCTGTTGCACTAATGAGCAAATCTTTATGGTCTTGCACTGGAAAAAAAAATGGCCTGAATTAAATTCAACTATTTACCACTTGTTGCAAAGTCACAAACAGAGGAGTTTGATCATAGTGAATGGATGTAGTCGGACTCCATTTACAGTGAACTAGAAATGTCCAGAGCAATTGTTTCAATGTATTTATAATGTGCAAATTGTAGCTGCTGTTCTAGTGGATTGTTGTGCAATTGTATGAAAAGGCCTTGCTCCATGGAAGAGCTGCAATTAAAGGCTATATCGTGAAAGACCAAGTTGTGACAGGAAGTTATGATTTATGTAACACTGCATGCTTGTCACTAGCAGAAATCTATAATTAATGTAAAAAGCGATATTTCATTTCCAGCATGCACGCATATAAACAGTCATGTTCCATGTCATTTTAATCTTAATGAAACTGAGTATAAGGATATAAGAATCAGTTTGGAATTATAATATGAAAGATAGGAATATTAATTTTGTATGAGTCTCTCAAACAATTTGAAACTAGGCAGTCAGTTAAGGTAAATGTACAAACCATCCTGCGTAACAAAAGGATCTAAGCATTGTGCCCGAGCAGAGAAAAACCAAACTTTCAGACATTCCACCCCACCCCCACCCCCCCGCACGGCTTTGCCTGCTTTCAGACCAGCCGATTCCCACGCATATCCTGGCTGCGCATTCTCCTCC
>QEPC01007512.1:13667298-13689789 GCA_003113815.1 Sphenodon punctatus
GGATCGGGCCCGTTATTATTATTATTATTATTATTGTGTGTGTTTAATCCAACCCGTACTCTTACAAAAGTGGGTATGGTCTCTGGTTGTGAGAATGTGAGTCTTTTTAAGATTGCCAGGTGATGGGCAGTGTTTGAAGCTGCGGTGCGGGTTCAGTTAAAGTAATTGGGCTGCACAAGTTCTAAGTGGTTACAAATAACAATCCCCAGCTGCTTCATGTCTCAATTTTTAGTGGTGGTGATCCAATTATTCTTTAAAATAAATAAATAAATGGAAAGTTGTGCATCCAGCCAGCAGCTGCCAGTGGAGTTGCTCCGTTCCTCTTCTCATAGAGCCTTCCTAGCATAGTGGCTATAAACTTCAATAATTCAGTACGCGCTACAGTCTAGATACAGCTAATATTTTGAAATGGAAACAATAATATACTCCACTAATGGTCTGCAAATAGCAAACTCTGAGTTCAGCAGGTTGATGTAGTTTGGTCAATGAGCTAGCGATACAGTGAAGGATTATCTACATATTTCAGTCCCAATCTTGGAACCCAGTTTTTAAAGCTAACAGCTTGCTTGTGAGTAGTTCATAGTTGCCGAGTCATAGGCTGGAAGGAACTTCAGGGGTCATCTAGTCCAGTCCTCTGCACAAATGCAGGAGTCACCGTACCCAAAGTGCCTGTACAGGAAAAAATCCACCAAAACCCAGAGCCAATAAGATTGTCTGCAAGCACATTATAGCCTTTGAGCTGCTGTGATATTGCTGAATGTTCAGGATAATTCCAACTGTTGTGGGGGAAGGGAAAGGCCAGTCAGCTCACATAGCAGCTGTAATAATTCTCAACCTTCTGTGACCTGGCTCTGACATTTCTCTTTCCCCAGAGCAGTTGCGATTCTGAACAGAGGGAAGAGAAAAGTAAAGCGGCTACAAATAGGTAGATGATGCTTTTTTAAAATAACCGGCCAGATCTTTTGCTCTATGTTTTTAGTATAATTTGCAGTTTTCTATTTGTGCCTCGTTTAATCACAAGAGTAAGTATTTGCAGGATTACGTGAGACGTATCTTTGGCCAGATTCTAGCCAGTTTCATTCTCTGGTTCTTTTGCACAGTTGCATACTGATGACTTTTAGGTTGCAAATGCAAGGAATGTCTATTTGTGGTGGAAAAAAAACATGGATGGAATTTATCCTTTAAAGAAACATTTTCAAGTTCACTTATATGCTTAAGTTGTGAATCAAATTTGAGCTAATTCTCTTTTAATTTTTTTTTAAAAAAATTCTAAACAATGTATTTGTGTGTGGGGGGGTGAGTACTAAGAAAAGGTAAGCTGTTTTCGTAGTGGTGGTGTTTGGCATTCTGAGCAGAAAGACAAACCTTTTAATTTGCTGCTACTTGAGTTGAGTTGATAAAGCCTGTACAGCCGAAATCTTAACCGTGGCTAGAGTTCTCATTCTTAGGAGGGTAGCTGCTTAACTCATAACCGATTGCAGTTCATTAGTTGCTGATAAATGAGTCGGGCTAAAATTATCAATCTTTTCATAACTTTTGAACCTCTAAGTGATCTTGGTGATGTTTGGGTACCTCTTAGAAATTACTACTCGCTTTTCTATCTTCAGAAGATCTGCTGCTGCTCTGAAAGGTCACCTTGCTGCTACGCTTATAACAAATGACCTGCCAACAGCACCAGAAATGAGACATCAGTTGTAAAAATTACATACGTGTAAAAATGTGAAGGCATTCTGTGTCTTGATAGGGGCTAGTATTTTGGCAACTCAAATCCTTTTTTAAAAAAAAGTATGAGAAGTCTGTATGGAAGCATCAACTCTTTATCAAAAAGTGAGCAAGAAACTAATGAAAAAATGCCCGAGTTGACTTGCCCTCCAGAATACTTCCTGAGTGTCTGCAGCCAATCAATGGGGAAGACAAGGTCATTTTCATTTTCAACCTATGTAATTTCATCTTTCATAAAACATTTTTCCATTTAAGCAAAGTACCCTTTTGTGTTGATGCAGGCTATCTGCAATGATGATTCATTGATTTCCTTAGCTGTAGGGTATGTATTTACTTTGAGGAACACATGTGACTGTCTTATGATGTATTATTGTTATCTCTAAGGAAGATACGTGGCTGTTTGGGAAAGGTGTATTTCAAACTACAGCCTAAGGGGTTCACAGCTGGTCCTCCAAACTAGCTGCTGCTACAACAAAGTGGAGCTTGGTTCTTGTCTGTGCCGATCTCCTGGTGTGGGGAGGGTTGGCTTGCAATATGCGTGTGATGTTCATGTCCCCCATGGGCATAAGTTTTTTCAAACCCTCCTCCCCTTCACTCTACCTTAAGATAGTGATGGTGGCAGCATGGACCAAAGCCGCTTGCCTGGTGCAGCTATGTGCAGCACTGAGTATGCACTGGGCTCTGTGGCTGTCCCTATCAGATGCATGGTGGTCCATGAGAAATTTGAGGGTTGACAGTTATTTCTATTAGTCGAAAGTTTTGGAGCCATTGAGCCACAAAATTAAAATCTAGCACTGAACAACTGAGCTTGGGGTAAGGGATCAGAGGAGGGCATGCACAAAAATTTAGGGGATAGATCCATGGTACAGACCCATCATCTGGGGACCTTCCTGTTCCTGAGAGCACCCCTTAAGCATCCCACCACCCCACAGACAGCCCCTTATATGTAGCCTTCGGAGCTTGTACTAATTTTCAAAGTGGGCACCTGGGAGGGAAAAGGTTCCTCTCCCTGCCTTACACTGTCGCATCCTTCAGGATCCCGTCCTCCTCTCCCCTTGTAGCTAAGCATGTGTGCCTGAAACATTTCAGCTTCATGAATGTATCTCTGTCCCTCCCTTAGTGCCCCTTCCCATGCCCATTCGAGATTGTAAACCCCTTGCGGCAGGGACGTGTCTCTCTAATCAGCACGAGGCATATTGCTGATGCTATATATATAATTAACAGCAACAGCAAATGAAAGGGTTATTTGTTCCACTGAAACAACCTTGATACGCTACAGGTAGGGCATATGTCAAAAACCAGAAGGCTATTGTATGACACGAGCCACCAAGCACTGTAGAAGTCAAACTTTAACAGTGTTGCACCAGTGGAGACCCCTGCTCCAGTGACCCTGTGTCAGCTGGGCAAGCCAGCCTTCTAGGTGCCTGGTGCCCCTGTATGAACCCCTGCAGGGGTCAGGGTTCTGTGCTAGGGGGGAAATAACAACCCTCACACAGAGTACCCCTCCATTGAAGAAGTGCTTTTAGTGCTGGGTTCCTCCCTCACAGGAGTGACCTTGAGGTCCCTTTCTTTGGGGATAGGCTAGGCCATATGAGACTGCCTGGTGGACCATCACGTCTGATAGGTGGTTCCTGACCTCCATTGTGGGATGGCTACTCCGTCGGGTCTGCCTTCTGGCCAGAGAGGGCCAGCTGGTGCACACTAAGACCCCAGAGGATGTAACTGCGGCTGCAGCCCTGCGAATGGAAATCAGTCAGACAGTTGCTAGACAAGTGGGCCATAGAGCCAGTCCCGCAGGACATGTGGGGCCAAAAGTTTTATTCCCCCTATTTTCTTTTGCCAAAGAAGCCAGAGGGACTCAGGCCTATTCTTGACTTGAATAAATATGTTCAACATTACAAATTCCGTATGGTAACCTTGTCTCACATTATTATCCCATCTCTCAGGGAAGGGGATGTGTTGATCATCCTAGAGATGAAAGACTACTATTTCATATTATGATTCATCCTGCAATTTTTTGTGTTTTTCACCCTGGAGGGGGTACACTACCAGTTAATGGTGCTGCCTTTCAGGCTGTCCACTTCCCTCAGAGTCTTTACGAAGTGTCTGGCCCTGGTGGTGGCAACCCTCCGCAGGAATGTTTCTTCGTACACCTGTACCTAGATGACTGGCTTTATAGGGCCTGATCTTCTGAGGTCCCTGAGTACCCAAATGAGGAAAATGTGTACCTTCATCTCGAACTTGGGGATCCTCATTAATTATGGAAAGTCCTCCATGAACCCGGCCAATCTTGTAGCATTTTGGGGTTCTTGCTTGGATGCCCTCAGTGTTAGAGCCTTCACCCTGGATGACAAGTATCAGGCCATTCAACAGGAGTGCTCTTTTCTTCGGAGACCCATCCTAGGCTTACACTTATATTTTCCAGCTTACTGGGGCTCATGGCATCTACAACATTTATGACTCCCTTGGCCCAGTTGAGACTCTGCCTGCTTCAGTGGTGGCTCAGCCCCTGGTTCTTTCAGGGCCTGTGAAGTCTGGGACTGCAACTTGTCGCACCGCAGGGAGTTCTAGACAGCCGAAGGTGGTGGATGGGCAAGACCAATGTATGCAGAGGGGTGCCATTTCATCAGCTGCTGCCCCAGCTTTCAATTTATTATGGATACTTCCATGCTGAGATAGGTGACAGATTTCCCATTGAGCCACACTTTAGCCATCTGATCATGAGGACAACAGAGGGATTAAAGCAAGTTAAGGCTTTTTTAGTCAGGGGCTACCCTTCTGCCTTGAACCGTTAGAAATACATGGTCTTCTATCTACCTTGCAAACACGCAGTCTTTTATACTTTTTGCTCCTTTTGGAAATCTTGAAAGGCCTGCTGTTTTTCCTTAGAGATGTGTTCTAGTTGAACATAGACAGCCTCCACTATGCTAAGACTACAGCACATAAAGCAGTGCATAAAAGTTCCTTAGTTCTTCCCATTATAGCATCTCTTCATGGATCAACTGGGGAGCATAGGAAGAGTCTGCCTTTGTGGTGGCTTAATACGTATATTCTAGAGCAGGTGTGGGGAGGCTTTTCCCTCCCACGAGTCATTTTGAAAATTAGTGCAAGCTCAAAGGGATGCATGGAAGCTGCGGGTGGTGAAGGGTTGTGCACAGGAAGAGGAGGGATCTATGCCATGGATTTTTCCTCTCCTTGTGTGTATGCCATCGTCTTTGCTCCCTTCCCCTGAGCTCAGTCTTTCAGTGTCCAGGGGACAGATTGAGCAACTGGAAAGGGGCCAAATAAAAACTAGCTGCAGGCCACATTTGGCCCCCCGGTCTGAGGTTCCTCCGCCCTGTTCTAAGGATAGGGGGCCAATCATTTATTATGACTTAAAGTTTACTGCCCCAGTTCTTCCCTGTGTAAGGTCAGGTCTGCCCTAGGTTCGTTTAGACGTGCAGTTCTAATTACTGTAGCCTCTGGCTACAGTAACTGGCTGCCTGTACAGAAAATAATAAACATGATAAAATAATTATCTTCCCCCCTCATCCTTCCTCTCCTTCCTCGCTGTCAATAATTATTGATGGAGTCACAATCCTGCCTGTCCCCCAAGCCCGTAGCCTAGGCTTCATCTTTGACTCACCCCTTTCTTTTAAACCCTACATTGACTCTGTTGCTAAATCCTGTCGCTTCTCCCTCCATAACATTGCTAAGATTCGCCCTTTTCTCTCTGTCTCGTCTGCCAAAACTCTTGTTCATGCTCTGGTCATCTCTCGCCTCGATTACTGTAACCTCCTTCTCACTGGCCTTCCCCGGTCTCACCTTTCTCCCCTCATCTCTGTCCAAAACTCTGCTGCCAGGGTCATCTACCTCGCCAGTCGCTTCGACCATGTGCAGCCCCTCCTCTCTTCGCTTCACTGGCTTCCCCTTCCTGAACGAATCCTGCACAAGCTCCTAGTCTTCACCTATAAAGCTCTTCACAACCTTGCTCCCCCCTACCTCTCTGCACTTATCGCCCTCCATACTCCAGCCCGTGCACTTCGCTCCTCCTCTGTCCCTTCTCTCACCCTTCCACGCCTTCCCTGCTCCCCTAAGCGCCTTCGTCCCTTCTCACTTGCTGCCCCCCATGCCTGGAACTCCCTCCCTGTCCACATCCGCCTTGCCCCCTCCCTTCATACCTTCAAATCTCTCCTTAAAACTCACCTCTTTCGCTCTGCTCTGTCTGACTCTTTATCCTGCTGAGCCACTATTCCTATACCTACGATCGGTTTACCCTTATCCTTGCAACATGGACCTGCCTGCTGTCATTCTCATCGTAACCAAGCCAAGTACGTGCACTTGAGACCTCGCATCTTCATGAATGTTAGACCCCTTGTCTCTCCCTCTGTTCCCCTTCCTATGTCTCTCCCCCAGCTCCTGTCTCTCAGATTGTAAGCCCTAGGGGCAGGGACCGTGTCTACTTTATTACTTGTAAAGTGCCAGGTACGCTGCTGGCGCTATATAAATGTTTGTTGTTAATAATAATAATAATAATAATTAATGAGTTGTAAAATGGCTTATGAAGTACCAAGTATAAAAAGGTACCACTCTGTCCAAATGCAAGAAAGCCACAATGTGTATACCAAGCTGGAAACAGAACATGAAATACTGTCTGTCTTGCAAATAAGACTATTGTATTGAAGGAGAAACCATCTTAACTTGCATCTACTTTTATAACACATCTAAAGAAGACTTCCCTGGGTGGTACTGTTTGGAAAACTTCCTTATGCTTTCAGGGATCCTTTATCAGTAACAATCCTGAAGAAGTTGGTTAAACTGCCTTTAAGAAATGTGGGCCTGCTTCCTGCAAGCACCCTGTCTGGATCAGTTTATCTGTAACAATGATTTAAAATTTCTTATAAATGCACTCTAATGGATTATTCCAAGTTTTGGGTTCTCTTAATACCAGATTGTATTAAGTGTGTATCTTAATCAAAATGGAACTGTCTGTACTTATGCAGGTGTTACAGTTTTTATCTACTATAAAAATTGTAGTTTTGGCTTCCTTGAAAGATTTCTTTACAAAAATAAAAAATAAATGTATTTATTTTAATGTTCTCACTTGGTTTGAAAGGAATTGCCTCAGTGTATTTGACTGCTCTTTTTTGTGCGTTACACTTCCAGCTGTTCATTACAATTTGAATCGGCTAGTTATTTAATCTACTCTGATTAAAACCTCACGTTGATTCAAGTTAGAGTTATTTTCCTCTGTAATTATGCCCCTTGCCTGTGGAAGGCATTTTCGGCTGCCATTCTTGATTCTTGGTCTGTGTCGATATTTAAAATTAGAGTATAGAAACATGCTGCATGTTTGCTACTGCTTTTAATTGTTAATTAAAGATACTTTCAGAGAGCTCAACTTTGCAATGCCCCCAGATGACTACAAAGGGAGATTAAATTTAAAAAAAAAAAAGAATAATAATTTGCTGTGTTATTGGAGCAAGTTGCAGCTATTAATTGACATCTGTTGTTTTCTTTCACCAACTGATATTTGTACCCTGCTCCTAGAAACCATCTAATTTCTATATCTAGCTCAGAAGATGGCCATTTAAAAGAGCATGTACCATTAAGCAGCTATTGTCAGATTGCACTGGTTACAATGGCATTGTTAAATGATGCTGTCGCAGGTATCATTCATTCTTGGAACAATGGTAATTATATTTTTAATGTAAAATCTTTGTACTTTCAAGCCTTAGATTTCATCTGCACAACTGAATTGCTCTGACAGCATTCCATTTGCTTTAATCAGTTGTTGTTTTATTAAATTAGTTGTGAGAGCAATGTGTCTCAAAATGCCTATTGTTTCCTTCTGGGACATAGGGAATATGTTAGTACAGTATTCTTTTTTTCTATTTCATCATGTATAAATTTTCTTGAATGGTTTAGTATTTATTTATGGCAGTCTAACTTCAATGAGCAAAACTTGGCAAGACAGGGACCTGCTGTCATATTTATGCGTTGTTTTTTTTTTTTTTAAATACCTAGAAAACGAGAAACATAAAGTGAAAAGTGTAGCTCTTTCCAACCAGGCAACACTTGTAGAATATTACCGTCTGGATAGCTGTTATTTTGGTTACAAAATTAATTCCTGATGCTTGTTAACATTTTTCCCTTGTCCCCGTGGGAGTTATTTTACTGATCCTTTGCCTGCTTCTCTGGGCAAATAATAATTAGGTAATACATTTTTGTAATAGTTCAGTTGTTAAAGTGATTGATTAATAGACAGTGAATGCAGTGATTAAGCATCAGTCAGCTCTCTTCCTTTTTCATACCTGTTAATATGCTTGTAGCAGTTTTGATTTCATGGAGTGCGTTAAGTATGCCAGCTTCTTAAGAAGCTGAAATTTACCTTGGTAAGTGCTAATTGAGATCCATGTGGCAAGAAACTAAATAGCTATTTTGTATTCATTGTTAGAGAAGGAAATCTGCATGTGGAGGCAACTATTCCGTTTCTCCCAATTCACGCTTTAGAAATACGTTTGGAAAGTATGCAGGTCTCTCCATTTTTAAAACTCTCCCTCAATTTTTTATTTCTGTGGCCTTCATTTAATTACTACCATAAATTAAGAGGATCTCTCACCATCTCTGATTCAATCAAAACACACAAGCACTTGAGACAATTTCCAGTTGACTGTGTGTGATGTCCATTTGATGAAGTGTTGAGATATTTGTGGAGTCCTGCTGACACTTTACGAGGTTCCTGTTGTGAACAGTGCCAAAGTATACATAAATTCAATGTGGATATCTCAAATGAACACAACTTGTGAGGCATGCTTGTCTCTTAATTTATTTTGTTGCTGCTTCCCGGATTGAGTGTCCCCTATGTTTTCAGCCCTTGTCTTAGTTTACAAGGTGTGCCAGGCATGCCAAATGCTGTTATCATTTTTCAGAGATTCTCACTCTACACGTGACTGGGATGATTTATTTACTGCCCTTCAATCTGCTATTTCTGGTAGGGATTTCTAAAGTTGGGCTAGAATTCCAATTGTGAGTTCTAGTGTGTTAGTGTTAAGTTCTCTGAACCTTTCCCAAAGGCACACGCAAAATTTTAAGTATCTGGGACTAATCGGTGCTTAAACTAAGACCATGCTGCGATGCAGTCAACTGCATGCATTCTGCAGGTTCAACTCAACAAAGCTATTACCAAATTAAACCACCCACCTCATTGGCTGGTTTTACACATTACAAAAACTGTGTGTTCAGGACTGCCAACACAGACAATCCTGAACATTTAAGGTATTGTGTAGGCATGTTTAGAAATCGCAGTTCGTGGATAGCCATTGGCTACCTGCAGGCTACGGGGGGAGTATCTGTCCAAGGGGTTCTCTTGCAGACAAGGATTCTCCTTCACTGGACCTGGGGTTCTCCTGTGGCAGTGGGGAGGCAGGACTGAGAAGGGGAGGTGGGACCCTTGGACCTGCCTTGCTGCCACCACTTCTCAGTAGGAGAAATGGCAGTGGCTGCGGAGACTCAGTAGGGAGGCAGGTCTGCAGGGGGCAGCAGCATGAACGTCTCTTCTCTTGCCACTGCCACTCCTACTTCTAGGGTGTTGCACGTACCAACAGTTCAGTTCACGTAACTGTACTGTACCAACAGCTCAGGGCAGGTTAGAACACACAAACAAAATTCAGTATAAATGTTAGATTCCTAGTTGCTTGATCCTTATGGTCAGCCCAGAATCGCCTAGCACGTGCCATGAATGGGTATTGCTTAGTTGCAGTGTAACAGCTATGCATCAGGAAAAGTGCAGTGATGAGTAGACGATAGCAACGCTTTTGTGAACGGTGACAGTATTGCGTAAAACACCCAGCAAAGCATTTTCCCTGGGATTTTTAACCATCTGAACACAGTGTTATTTTTGTTGCCAAAGATTTGTGCATATGTGTAGTTGGCATGTTGTACATTGTGCACAAAGCACAAAAATGCCCCAAGCTCTGTTCTTCTGTTAGTATTAGCACGTTATATTAAAAAAAACACCAAAACCTCAAAGTGATTGTCTTAATTCATGCAGGACACATGGTTCACTGATTTGTTTGGCATGTCATTCCAGATGTTAAGTTACTTGACCCTTCAGTTTTTTGGGTTTTGTTTTGTTTTTTTCTGCATCAACAGGATTCTTTTAAGGGCTGTTGTTCAGAGGCAGAATTTTACTTAACGTTATATTGAAGAGACACATGGTTATTTTTCAGCCCTAGCAGCCCATTGGGGAGCAATTTCTGCTTTAATTGGCGGTTTAATTGCTTCAGAAAATTGTCAGACATGCAGCACTCAAGAGACTCTACTTGTTACTGTTTTATATTTGGTAGTTTCTTCAAAGTTATCTCGGATCCAGAGTGTTGCCTTTTGCTACTTCTGAAGCCTCCATTCTGATATTGCCAGAATGCAACAAATTTTATGAGCAATGATGACTAGCAGATGCCAGTTATTCAAGCTATATCAAAATCTGGGTTTGGAAAGAATCTGTTCTCATTTTGCTAGTGTGCCAAAGTACTTATCACAAGGGGTCTTTAGAGGCAGTGGATTTTTTTGTTTCTTTGCTGCTTCTTTTAAAGATGATCACATTTTAGTTTATGGCCCTTCTGTTCTGTATTCCATAGTTGTAATTTTTCCAGGATTTTGCAACCTAAGTTTCTCTTGAAAATGGCATTTGGAGCCTAAATCACTTAGCTGCTTTTGAAACACTTGCTCCGTTTTTACCAGAATATGTATAGACAGTAAGGTACAAGATACCTTTAAATAAAGACTACAGGACATCCTGGGCACACTTCCTTTGAGCAGTTTTACTCAATCAGTTTTTGGTCCTTTTCTTTCATTAATAATCTGGACTGCGTGCCTATACAAACATGGTGGGTGTAGCGGGTTATTTACAGAAACCAGGTGCAAAAATATTTTGGAGTATGCATTCATGTAAAGGCCACCAACATTAGATGTTTGTGGGGTTTGCCTGGGTACTTGAAAGCAACTTTTTAATGTGTGCATTTAACACGAGCAGATGTCGACACTTCAGGATGAGTTCTCACAAGGTTCTTTAATTGGTGTTATTCTGGATTAACTAACACACTTGGCTTGTTCTTCTGATAAGTGATGTAAATCAACCCTGTCACAGTGCGATTG
This sequence comes from Sphenodon punctatus, assembly GCA_003113815.1. Lineage (NCBI taxonomy): Eukaryota > Metazoa > Chordata > Lepidosauria > Sphenodontia > Sphenodontidae > Sphenodon > Sphenodon punctatus. Next base: position 13,678,156 of record QEPC01007512.1, read on the forward strand.
TCTCACCCTGTCCAAGTGGGGATTCTCGCTACCTTCTGTTCGGCCCCCAGGCCCTTGGACGGGCAGAGTCCCTCCCAACCTGCCCTCTGGGGTACCAGTCTTCTCTGTTGTTCACTGTCCCAGACATCATCTCGATCTTTGGTTAAACCTCCTGGCTCGTGCCCTGCTCGAGCCCCACCTCCTGGGTGAGCCTCCTTTCCTGGCTCCTCCCTGTCTCTCTGGGTCCAGAGTGGCTTCAGGTGAGCTCCCCCCCCAAACCCCCGGCTCCAGCCCAGCTCCAGCTCTCTTCCACTCCTTCCCACTGAGCTCTCTCGCCCCACCTTCCTGCTGCAGTGGCATGCTCTCTAGCCACGCTCGCCAGGTGCCTTTCACTTGCCTCATGGACCCCTGGAGTCTCCTTGCCCCACAGCTCTGACAGCCAGGTGTGTCCATTCATTTCTCCCTCAGTTGTGGCCTCTTCTTCCTCACATCTGACCTCTTCCCTTCCTTCTCTTTAAAGGGCCAGAGATAGTGTGGCCGTCATGTTGGTCCCGAGTGACAGAGACACAAAGTGGTTTGAATGATATTTTTTATTGGACCTGTTGTTATTGGTGGAAATAAGCAAGCTTTTGGGCCTCACAGGGCTCTTCCTCAGGCAGGCAGGGCGAGACAGCCTCATTGTCTGTTACGAACCCACTTGACTAGACTTTAAAAAACCTTTCAATGGATAACGGGCAATAGAGAACAATGAGGTGGTTACAGTGTGTGTGTGTGTGTGTGTGTGTGTGTGTGTGTGTGTGTGTGTGTATATATAATATATATATATATTTATTTTTAAACCACTCTTCCAGATTAACAACCAATTAAATATGTTAATTGGTTGTTAATCTGGAAGAGTGGTTTAAAAATAAATCCTTAATATATATTTTTACAATAAACTGATTTCTGTGTATTTATGCCACACCTCGTGCTGGAAGGAATTAGAATGGGTTAGCAATAGGCCCAATATTGCTAGCAACTAATGGAAACTCAAGAGAAACAAGCCTGATATTCCTAGAGCAGAAAGATTTGTTTCTATCCCAGTTGCTGCTGGGAAACTGCCACTGCCCAGGGCATGTATTCAAGGAGCAATCCTGAAATTCCAGGGTGCAGTGTATTTGGTCCAGCACTCATTTTAAAGTAAATTTATGCTGTAATATTTCACAATCTGCCATTTGTCAAGGGTGTAAAATGAGTTAATTCAAAAAACAACCTTGTTGGCAAATTGCTCCATAAATAATTTTATTCTACCGGCTTCCACTTTGGAATATTGTGAAAGATAAAGAGACCTGGATGGGAAATGAGCGGCTTTGAAAGAAACAAAGGTTTCTCTTACTCCACATTTCAGTCGCTACCCACTTACAGAAAGGTCGAGATCTTTGTTGCCAGGAGCTGCTTGAACAAGCTTTGCTTTAAGGAAAAGGAAGCTGCTGAATGAAATAGCTCCATCCATGATAGACAAATGGGGCTAGGTTTATGCATGAGAGGTTAACTATGAATATCCTATGAAATCGATTAGCGCACTGAGAAATGCAAAGTGCGTGGCTAGATTGGATTCCACAGCTGGTCAAAAAGACGAACTTTGAAGAGAGAGTTGTTGCCAGGTGGAAATTTAGATTTATTGCAGGTACTACTGAGATTTAAGCATGGAAAAGAAAACCAAGCATGAATGAAGAGTGCTAATGATGAATTGAACCGTGTTTGTTTTTGGTGTTTTTACTATGGTTAGTTTTGCAGTTTGTGTATTTTTGTGGTTTGTACCTTTAAGAGTTAGGCTTGGATTAGGGTGGCCAGATATGCGAATTTTAGAGGACACTTATGAGAAATACAGGTTGCAGGGCTACACTGGAGCCAGTGCATCCCTGCAACCTGTATTTTTCATAAGTGTCCTCTAAAACGTTTATATCTGGCCACCCTAGCTTGGATATGACACTTCAAATACATTTTTAGTAGTCATTTTTAATTGTCACTTTCCCCCCAATAAAACGTTTTGCATAACTGATCACAAGAGAGCTTTTCCCACAGCTATGCTGAGCATCGCATACCATAAGAGTTGCCAGAGCAGGACAGACCAGTGGTCCATTCAGTCTAGCTTTTTGTCTCCAGCAGCAGCCAACGCCAGACAATCCATTTGGATGAAGTAAAATGCCCATGTTGTGACTAACAGCCACATTTTATGCCAAGAGTGAAAAACATTCTTGACTCTTGCTGGGCCAGTTCATTGGCCTCTTATCCCCGAGCTGCCATTGCGAGCAGGAGGGTGTGGGATATAAGTATACACAAATAAATATTCTCAGTGAAATACACATAGAAACTGCATTGGACTTGGAGAGAAAATGTTGGATGCAGCTGTTTCAGACAAAAAGCAGCATGTTGTTCTCTTTTGCTGTTTGTACTAGTGGGAAGGGGGACAAGGAAAGGCACCATCCTGCCACAAATCACTTAGAATTAAGACTTGAGAATAAATCACCTTTTTCTTGTAGTTTGGAAACTTATTAACTCAGCCTGTGCCTGTGTCACACGGAATCGTGAGTTATGATTTATGATATGGTTACGATGACTTTTGTAGATGAAACTCAAATAGGAGCCCACCTAGGGAAACATTAATCTCCATCATAAGAACAATCAGTCTCTCAGCACTGGAAGGGACCTCCAGGATCATGTAGTCCAGCCCCCTGCACCACTGCAGGACCTTCCACACCCCAACCATCTGCACAGAGAAATCCCTACTTGTAGCTACAAGTAGAGACTGGGACCAGCCAGAGCGCACCGATGTCGAAAATAACAGAGAACAATTTTAGAAAAAGAAAGATCCAGATGTCTAAATGGGTGAGCCACACCCACGCTGCGGAGGAAGGCAAAAAGCCCTCAGAGTTGAGTGCCTGTCTGCCCAGAGGGAAAATTCCTTCCCTACCCAAATGTGGAGATCCGTTAGACTCTGAGTATGCACCAGCCAGACACCTGATATACAATGTACCGTGGCTTCAGAATGCCCCAACAATCCCACCTCCAGCTGCAGACAACTGTTGTTGCTTCAGGAAGAAAGAGACAGAACCAAAACCAACACTCCAGCATGTATTCTTGGGGGGAGTTTCCTCCTGTAGCATCAAATAAAAAACACCTCACGAGTTTTGTGTCATAAATTTATCCAACTTGGTTTTAAAGCTGTTCAGATTCTTACTCCCGCAGCTGCTCCAGTCAGCTGCTTTCATTCTTTGAAGTGCTAATGAATTTAAGAGACTGTAGAGGCTCTCTGCAGAAAGGAACAAACAAATCTGTTTTGGGGAGGACATAGATGTTACTCATGAACCAGTGAAAGGGTTTTGCTGACTTTTTTTTAAGACAGGCCAAAACCGTTAGGCGGAGAGGCGCCCCCATCTTCATTCTACTGGGTATTGCCAACATGTGAATAAAGATCTTTGCTTTTAAGCTGTCATGTCTGGCCAAATGAGCAAGAATTATGCACTCTGAGAACTTATGATCTGGAAAAAGTATAGCTAGGGAAGCATGTAGATCAAGCTAGTATTGTGGATTGTTTTTCTTCTTTTATGCAACTTTTGTCAATGAAGGATCAGAACTAATACAATCTTAAGCCTTTTTATAAACTTTCTCTATATAAGCTGGTTTTTCTGTGTGACTTGAACAGAGTAGGCAGTAATGAGAAATTCCCAGTTGTCATACTGGGATAAACCTGGCCGGTTTTATACATTTATGTGACGAAAGTACCTTCAAGCTACAAAAGATGAGTTTACATATGCAGGCTGGCATGCTTTGGGATTGAATGATGACCAGCCGAGTCTGCCGTGTCACAGCTGGTCTGGGGGTACTTGGGGCAACAGGGGGAATTCCAAGGACCTTGATCACAGCCTGTCATGGGAATAGATCATTAGCTGTTTGTTACATACAGTACAATGTAATTATATCTGAATTGGGCTTTCCTCTGTTTCAGCAACAACGCACCGTGTACAGATTGACCTTAGTGAAAGCTTGGAACGTGGATGAACTCAAAGCCTATGCTGAACTGGTGTCCCTTGGTAAACCGGACTTCATTGAGGTTAAGGTGAGGCATACAATGGTACTTTATCACTGAATAGTTTGTGCTCCTCCTCCACTCTACCAGACAGAATAATTCAAGATTGCATGAGCAAATAGATGACAGGTACAATTCTTCAGAAGTTGGATTACTGTTTTAATTATGTATAAGAGATCATTTCTTGTTTTAATGTTTGAGAGTTCAGCCGTCATTATAATTTGCATGCACCCATTCCTTGCTATGTAACCCCCTACTGTTCAGAAAAGGTTTTGTCCCCTTAGGCCTTAATTTCACTCCACAGAGCAATAGCCCTATGTCTGTTTATAAAAATGGAGAGTATACAAGCTGTAGATCTTGTTTACTAAAGAAGATAAATAATTTAAGAGGTTTTTATAGAGTTCCTCCATATTGAGGCCAGATTTCTGTAACGGAATCTCAGGAACACAGTTCCATACCACAATATATGCACCCCACTGAGCCTGCCACCATCTTGCTATGTTCCTTTTGTACTATTCCAAGTGCTACTGGCAAGCCAGAATTACTGTCGTGGAATTTCAAAGTTGCTGTTGCTGTCTTTGATGCAGAATAAATTTCCTTGCTCAGGAGTTTAAAAACCTTTCTCAGGCAAAGGTAGCATTGGCTACATTTTAATCCATGTAAGTTCTACTTTAAGTAGAACATAATGTAGCTTGTGTTGATTTTACAGTCCGTGGGTGTGAAGAGTAACATACTCCCGCAGTCTGTGTTTTAGTAGGAAAAGCAACTAATAGGAGCATGTGAGCTAAAACATGTCTGCCATGGAGGTGTGGTAAGTTGCTTTTCTTAGGATTAACTTTGTTGTGTAAATGGTAGGGATGGGAAGATTGGTATCGGATCAGTATGATTCACCTGATTTTGGGGTGAATCGGGAGAATCATATTGATTTGATGATGGGGGATCTGATGTCCACATCGTTGGATCCCCAAGGAGGGATAAAGCTTCTTTCGAAGTACCCATCCTGCTGCCAGTTCTGCCTCTCCCTGACCGGTGCCCATCCCAGCACCTGCCACATGCCATTTCCCAAGATGGTGCTGAGCCGTGTCGGCACACATAGAAGAGCCGTGTCGGCCATTTTGCACATGTACATTGCCTTTGGAGGGGTTAATTTCTTCCCAGCGCGGCCCTGAGAAGGCCACACTGGCAAAAAAAGGTAAGTAAGCAAACTACCCTCCTCTCGACCCCCAGCTCTGCCTCCCCCAGGCCCCTGCCTAGGGTCCAGGCCGGGCAGGGTTTGGGGGAAGGCAGAGTTGGGACAGACATATGGATTAAAACCATATTGCTCAGAATCAATACTGATTACGATTAATACTATTTAAATCCAAATTTAACTCGGGTAGATCCGATACTGAATCAATCCTGATTTTCAGAATGATTTCCCATCCCTAGTAAATGGCTTGTTTAGCAATGGGCAGAGAAAGCTGTTCCTTGCTACTGCTTACACCCATTTTCCAACCAACAGTTTGTTCTCAACTGGATTTGGGCCAGAGATTGCTCTGAATTGAAACCATTGACACCAGGTCTGGATTCTGCCCAAGGCATTTGACATTTATTCCTTCCTCTGAATGCTCTCAGTTGAGAGTAGAATTCTGGCAGGCTTATGCAGAGGAACTTATAATGCAATAATAAGAGCTTAAGTAAATCTGTTTGGGGAGGTTTTCTTTCACACACGTTATTGAATTTAAGAGATTAATATGGAAGCAGATTTTCAGTGTAGTAATAGGAAATCATCCTAACCATGCATTATGTATCCTATGCCATCAAATAAAGCTTGGATGACTTACTTCATCTATTTAAAAACAAAACTATTCCTATTTACGTGGCTCACCAACAGGTGGAATTAGAGCAAGATTGTGACCATAAAGACACGGCCTTCAAATAGTAGGGAATATCTGGGTGTGTTGCCTTCATAGATGCCACTGGAAACGTTGTGTACAGGGGGAGCAGGAGTAACAGAATCACTTGTTATGTTTTCCCAAAGGCAGCAAGCATATATTTCTTTCTGTCCATGCTAGCCTACGGCATTGACGGGTTCATCTGCAAATGTGCAGAAAATGTCTGGGGCAGGCTTCTAATTTTCTGTTTTGAACTTTTTTCAAAAGAATGAATTGATTTTTTTAAAAATAGAAATATTGGCAAAATGACTTTTTAAAAAAATAAATAAAAAATAAACCACCTTGTACCTTTTTAATGCATTGGGGTGAGACATTTCATTAGGTCTTAAACGGCAGTCTGCTGGCCACAGGAAGTTGGCCATGTAACTGGCTGTGGCTACAGCAAAGTGGCCTTCAGTCCACAGCCACACCTGCACATCTGGATTACGTCAGCCGCTGATGACCCCGATGTTGTTGTTGGGGACCAAAGCTGTTCACCTTCTGCAGCCACAGCCCGCATTCAAGGAGCGTGTGTTCGTTGGATGTATCTGAATCTGAGAGAGATTTTGAGGGTTGACGATGATACGTTAGAGACCGAAAACATTGTGAACCACTGTATTATATCTACAGCAACCAAACTTTGCAGTACAAAATTGGACATTTAAATATAATTTAAAAAAATGATACCTGTGTTCTCAAAAATAAATTGAATGTACCACCCCACCATCTGCTGCAGATTCTGCACTAACCTCTCTTATCTTTTGTTACTGCAGCGGTTTTAAATATCGTTCTCCTAGTAATAGCTGTTGCTGTACGGATTTTTTTATAAAAAGTTTTTAAATATGAAGCATATTAAATATGAAGCAAAACGAACTGTTTTGCAGCCACTGGCCATTATTTATTTATTTATTACTGATACTTATAGGCCGCACCCTCCTGCACAAAGGCAGCCTGGGGCAGCGTACAACACAAAATATACTCATAAAATCATTAAAATACAATATATCAAAATACAAAATAAAATAGGCACATAAGATATAAGCATATAAAATATATAAAATAACGGCTACTAATACCCAACCCTACCCCCGATTCCGCTCACCCCGGCCTGGTCCCGCAGCCTCGTCACCAACATCTCGTGGTCAACGGTATCAAATGCCACTGACAGATCTAGTAAGATCAGAATTGAGGATCTGCCCTGATCTAATTCACGGCACAGGTCATCGACCAAGTGCAGTCTCCGTGCCAAACCCAGGGCGAAAGCCAGACTCCAGGGGATCAAGGAAACTGACCCGGTCCAATGCACCTGTAGCTGCCGAGTCACCACCCGCTCAATAACCTTCCCTAAAAAGGGAAGGTTAGAGACTGGCAGATAACTGGCCGGGGAGTCAACGTCCAAAGATGACTTCTTGAGCAGGGGCCGCACCACCGCCTCTTTAAGACGGCTTGGCACCCTGCCCTCCCTAAGGGAGGCATTGACCACCGCTGCCATCAATGGCCTTAATGTCTCCTGGCTGCCTTCACCAGCCAGCATGGGCATGGGTCTAGTTCACAACAGGTGGCCCGGAGACTCCCAAGAACATCCACTGCGTCAGCGGACGACACCCTCTGAAACTGATCCCAGAACAACTGACATGATGGGTCTTCCTGTACCTCCAAAACCTCCACTGTTGTAAATGTGGCGTCGAGGTTGTGGTGAATTTGAGAGATTTTATCCACAAAACAAATCCGCAAACGTGTCACAGCGGGCACTGAAAGATTCCAGTGGATTTCCAGGCGGAGAGAGGCCAGCCTGACCAGACACTGCACCACCCGGAAAAGCTCCACTGGACTCAATTTAGCAGACGCAATGATGGCAGCAAGGAACCTCTTCTTTGCTGCCCACACCTCAACAGCATACGCTCTTAAACTAGCTTTATGCTGCAATCAGTCCACCTCAGCATGAGTCAGACGCCACCATCGCCCTAACTGCCGTCCGGCCTGCTTCATCTGGTGCAGGTCCTCTGTAAACCACGGCGACCCCCGCGGTCGGCTCTCTGGGAGCGGACGCTTGGGAGCTGTTCAGTTGATAACCTCGGCCAACAAGCTATTCTACAAGGCAATGATGTCATGGAGTGAATGGTCATCAGGATCAGAAGGTATCTCCCCTAGAGCATTCCGGAACCTCTCCGGTTCCATAAGTCTCCAGGGGTGAACCCATCGAACCGGCCCTGCACCTTTCTGGGGGCAGACATGTGCTAGGAGACTGATCCGGAGGAGGTAATGATCCATCCATGACAGGGGTAAAACCGATACATCCCCCACCACTGGATCCCCCACCTCAAGGCCAGTGCAGAACATCACGTCAAGGGTATGTCCCCCTCGTGTGTCAGGCCCTTAACCCTCTGAGACAGTCTCATGGTTGTCATGGTGTCCATGAACTCACGCTCTGCTCCCACTAAACTTGCATTGGCGTGGATGTTGAAATCCTCCAAGACCGAAGTCTTTGGGGATCACAAGACCACCTCCAATACCAATTCTGCTAGAGCGTGTAGGGATGCTGCAGTACATGTAGGTGCGCGGTATACCAACAGCAGCCCCAATCTGTCTCACGCCAAATCGAACACGAGGTGGACCCTTCCCATGTCCACGATGGTCTGCAGAGAATACCGCCTCACAGACCAAGTGTCCCTAAAATCAACAGCTACACCGCCTCCCTGCCCCTCTGATTACCCGACTGGAACAAGGTCAGCCAATAATGACCCCGACTCATTGTCCAGCCAGGTCTCTGTAATGCATGCAAGGTCGGCTGATTGATCTAGGATCAACTCCCGGATCATTGTTGATTTATTACCAGCTGACCTCGCATTCAACAGCAACAGTTCCTGACCAGGGGCCCCTCTGATCTTGATCCCTGTGTCACCTGCTTGGGAGCCTATGGGCGGAACAGAAACCAAATGTCTACTTCTCTCTGCAATTGGTCTCCACCTCCCAGCGAGACCATAATTGCCCCGGCCCATCACAACCCCAATGGCTGCGGACCCTCCCCCGCCCCCCCATGGCCGTCCCACTGAACCCCCGAGGAAGCACCCGCCCCCCTCCCCATGTCACCCTCTCTCACTGGGTGACCAGACCCCTCCACCCACATTGGATCAAACCCCCTTCTCTCACCAGGGGGCTGTATCCCATCTTCTCCAACCCAGTCCCCTCCCCTCCCCCATATAAATGGGGAGGGGGGGAAATACATTACCCTCCATCCTCCCCCAATCTCCCATCCCTCTACTATGTACCACTGCCGTTATATTACAAACCTGTACCCTGCCTCCCCTGACCCTTAGGTCGCGGCCTGCAGCGGTGCTGGGCCACCCCGCCTTTCAACCCCCACCCACCGGAAGTCACCTGAAGGCAGGGGAGGAGCCCCCTACCCTGTCCCCGCCCCTCTTACTATGGAGGGGGGGTAACAGCTGTCCCGGGGGGGCTCTCTCCCTCTCTAATGGGGCAAGCCTAGCTGGCTCCCAGCCCCCAATACAGGTACAGGGGGTCTGGCTTGTTAGTGGTGGCGGCAGCGGTGATCCTTGGGTCCCCAGCCCAGCTGGCAGGAATGGCGGCGGCACCGGCAGTGCCCTGCAGCAGTGCCAGGCTGCCCCGCCACAGCGCCAGGCCGCCCCGCCTTTCAACCCCCACCCACCGGAAGAAATTTTCTGAAGCGTCTGAAGAAAATGACACAGCTGTCTATGCGCTGGTGGAATGTTTTTTAGATAGAAAATTTCATGACATTTAAAAAAAATTCAGACACTTTCTTGGAACTGAGGATTTACTTGATATTTTATTCTTTTTTTTAAGTCCCCTCTAATTTAGAGATAATGAAGGACAAATTCTTTACTGCTGAGTGCTTCAGAGGCTTAATTCCGGTGTTGTTGTTTTAAAGCACTTCTTTCTTAAATAAATAAATAAATAAATAAATATACAACCCAAATCCTACCTCTTGAGCTTGCACCTGTTTTAAAGAACTGACTGTATCTCTAGCATTATAAAAGGTGCAAGTTTTCTGCTCTGCAGATGCAACACATCTTCCACTAAATATAGCATTAGCCCAGTCAGTGGCCTTATTTGTGCCACTTAGTTTCATCTGCCAGTTTTTGCTAAACAGCAGCTTTTCAGAAGTGCAGAGGATTTGGCTCAGCGGGGATGGCACAATAGCTATCTCAGTTTCTGAATGTGAAACACTGAGGGATTACATGGTTTCTTACCTCAAGAGTGAAACTGATTTCCCTATCTTCTTGGCTTTCCTCGCCGGTTGGCCAGAATCAAGAATCGGTGCATTCCAATGAGGGTGAAGCAGTGCATTACTGCAGGATAGCCATTGACACCCTATCGAAACAAGGCCAGCTGGGAATATGGTAGCGGACATCTTTGTGTCCTCTTAATAATGAGTTACCCTTTTTTTCTCTCCATGTGTTCTCTCCCTTCTCCCACTGTAATCCTCTCAAGCTGTGGCTGCCTAGTACAGTAGTGGTTCACATTTTTATTGCAGAAGAACAGAGATCACAACTAATGATCACTTACACTGGATGGACTGTCCATTGACATAGCATGAGACAGTTATTGTCCCGTAGAGCTGGCAGTTATAATAGACAAGGTGGAGTAGATGGATGTGTATGTGGTGGCTGGGGGGGGAGGGAGGGTAGGCAGGGAAGCACTGTTATCCTCAGATGAGAAACTGAGGCACAGGAAATGGAAGTGACTTGCTGAAACTCACATTGGGAATAGAATAGAATTAAGCATTGAGCTACATCAGTGCCTTATCACAAGGTCCTCTTCCTTGAGCCACATACTTAACGGCAGCTAGCAATACAGCAGAGCAGATGTAGCTTAATGAATAAGGTGTTGGACTTAGAGCTAGGGGGATGAGGGTTCAAATCTTGTCTTAGCCATGAACTCACTGGATGGCCATGGCCAAATTGCTATATCTCAGCCTCTGTTCCATGTCTGTAAAACAGGATTGATCAACAACCTACCTCACATGGCTGTTGTGAGGGTGAACTAGATAAGCTTTGTAAAGCACTTTGAACATTGTAAGTGCTATATAAATAATAGTAATACTTCTGTCATTGTAGGTAATCCTAATAATTTCAGTGGAGTCTTCAAAAGCCTCTGACTTAAGTACGTACACAGGCTACAATCCTTTATTTCCAGTCTTCCGCTGAGAAGAAGATGAGATGAGTGACCTACATATTGTAGATACGCTCTATATGGGGCTGCCCTTGATGACTGTTTGGAAGCTGCAGCTGGTGCAGCATACGGTGGCTCAGCTCCTTACGGGGGCCAGTTGCCAGGAGCACATTACACCGGTGCTCCAAGATCTGCACTGACTTCCTATAGCTTTCTGGGCACAATTCAAGGGGCTGATTTTGACCTTTAAAGCCCTAAAGGGTCTGAGTCCCATATATCTCAAAGACCACCTCTCCTACCATGTCCCATTACAGCGCCTACGGTTGGCCAAGAGCACCCTCTTGCAGGTTCCATCTGTTACTCAATTGCTATGGGATTGATGATCATCAAACATGTTACATTTACAAAACAAACTGAATTTATTACTAGAACAACACACCGTGGTTTCTATTCTTGGCAGAATTACAGCTACACGCACACACTATCATACAATAGTTCCCAGATAAAGATATCTTACACGTC
>QEPC01007512.1:13698706-13741847 GCA_003113815.1 Sphenodon punctatus
GCTGGTCGGTGGAGCTTGGGGTGGCAGGAAGGCCAAGCCCCAGGAGAGTCGTGGTGTCCTCAAGCGATGACAGCCGAGGATGCTGGGAGCGTATGCAGACGAGCTGCATCCTCACCAGTTCTTGGCCCGCTGGTCGGTGGAGCTTGGGGTGGCAGGAAGGCCAAGCCCCAGGAGAGTCGTGGTGTCCTCAAGCGATGACAGCCAAGGATGCTGGGAGCGCATGCAGACGAGCTGCATCCTCACCAGTTCATGAAGCAGCCTACATCTCAGCTCAGCATGACCAGCTCGTATGAAATGGTGGTGACTATTAAATACCTAGGGGGCATCAAGGACGGTGCTGGAGGAGGAAAGAGACTGATGCTTTCATAAGCGGCAGTTGCTGCCGCATTCTGTTCCGTCCAGTGAGCTTTGGGGAGATGCCATGACATGAAAGTCACCAAAAAGCTGAAAATTGTCCAGAGCCACAGTTATTCCAACTAACTAATGTGGGGACTGAAGAACAATGAATTAGATATTGTCGTCTTGCAGTCTTCATCAGCTGCTTTATACTAAGCGTCGGGGCAAGTCGAATAATGAGAGAACATGGTATCAAACCCACAATTGTCTCCTTCAAGTCTGTTTTAGTTTGGGCAGCTCATTGGGCACAGATATATTGTAAAAATGAATGACCAGCGGTTTCCAAAGCATGGATTTCAAGGAACGCTACTTTGTGGTGGTTGATTGTGTGGTTACGAAATGTTCTGATGATGTAACAGGATTGCTGGTAACCGTCATGCTAATGATCATAGACTGCACCTCAAGCTGGACTGTTTTCAGTACCTAGCTAGGGACTGATCTTGGTGATGTTCTAAATGCAAGGAGGCTATGCTTTTTGGGGAATTGCCATGTATGAATGAATTCATTTGCCATTTTGCACAGAGCCCCCTCTTGCAGCATAAAAGATCTCCTAGCGTGAAAGAGCGCTCCAGACCCAGCATGCAGAATTTCCAAAAGCCTTTGTCAAGAGGGTGCACCAGCGGCGTGTGGGAGCCAAGGGCGGCCAGCCGAGAGGAAGCAGATGGCAGCAGCTCCGTTTAACCCCCCACGCCTTCAAGCACAGAGACGGTACCTGGTTGTGGGGACGGGGGGCCCCGTTGCTGAAACCTGGGGGCCGTGGGATTCTCTCCTACCCCACCACCCTTGTGTGGGCGGGGCTCGGAGATGTCAACTTCTGGGCCGCTCCCCATAACACCGGGAGCGGTCGGCATGAGTGTCTGTATTGTGCGGGGGGTAATGATATATACTGATGAAGAGGAGGGCACAGCTGATTAGGGGGGTGAGAGAGGGATGGAGTTGGGTGAAATATCCCCTGGTGGCAGCAGGGGATAGAAGGATTAGTTTTTGGGACCAGTTGCCTAACTGTGTAGGAGTTGGTGGAATGAGAACATCAGTATGGGGGGCGGGAATTTGTGATAAGACGATAATTTGTGGTTTACTGTTGTTTTTTGCTGTGCTGGGTCCCCTGCGTGGGATGAAAAACCCGGAAATGTATTTTGTTATGATGTGAGCCGCCTCGAGTCGGTTTCCGAGAGAGTGCGGGGTATAAATAAAAATGTTATGTTATGTATGTTTTGAACTCTGACCTGGCCGCTATCCTCCACGCTTTCATCAGCTCTAGGTTAGACTACTGCAACACGCTCTACGTGGGGCTACCCATGGTGACGGTTCAGAGACTGCAGCTGGTGCAGAATGTGGCGGCCCGTCTCTTGGTGGGATTGGGCCACTAGGAACACATTACTCCGATTCTTCGGTCGCTGCACTGGCTGCCTATAGCCATCCAGGCCTGATTCAAGGTGTTGGTGCTTGCCTATAAAGCCCTAAATGGCCTCACCCCTCGAGTCCTGGATCGGCCCTTGCAGTCACCAGGAGGTGCTCTCCTCGAGGTCCCCTGAGTCTTCCGGGTGGCCACAATAGGGAGGGCTTTCTCAGTGGCTGCTTCACGGCTGTGGAACTCTCTGCTGTTAGAGGCCTGTTTGGCCCCGGATCTCCCCTCTTTTCGACGCAACTGTAAAACTTGGCTGTTCCGCCTGGCCTTTGGTGGGGAGGATGGGTAGGGTGGGGGGAGGGTTTGGTTTTGGGATAGGGTTTGGTTTTATTCCTCCTTTTTTGATGTTTTTTGTTTTTAAAGGTTTTATTGTGAGTATTTATTGTGACTGTAAGCCGCCCCAAGCCGCTCTGCGGGACGGGCGAGGTATCAGATTTTTAAATAAATAAATAAAATAAATTATTTTGACCACTGAGAGTCCGCTTTCCTCCCAGCTTTGAAGTCAACAGCTGTTCCTGTGAGGAGTCCCTTTTCTGTGACTGGGTTGGGGTGCGGGGCGAGGGGAGGGACTCATAAGATTGCTAGCCAGGGAAGGCTTGCTCACTCCGAATGAGGAATCCAGCGTACCTGTGGATAAAGAGGGGCAGGATGCAGACTAGCAGAGTCTTTCTAAACAGATTTTTAGTTGGGCTTGTTTCTTTCATCTCCCCATTTCCTCTGGATAAAGGTAGGTGAGGGAGTTAAAAGAACTGTAAGGTGACTAGGGATGCTTACCCAGTGGCTGTTTCAGAAAACCTTCCCCTCCTCCTAACTCTTGTTTTTAGTGCCTGGCTTCTTGCTGTGAAATTAAAAATGGCTATTTAATAGGCTGTCAGTCAAGGGCCACAGGGAAAGCACCTGCACTTATCTTCTCACCCTTATCGTATGAAACGTTAAAGATTATTTAGGTGCTTAAAAGAAAGAGGAAAATTAACTCTTCTTTAATGCGCTTTTAATTACTAGAAGGGAGAGATGATTGCTGTCACCTGTCAGAGTTGTTTTCCAGACTTGGTGCAGTTCCAGCCTGCAGTGAGATGGAAAGTGGCTGATGTTTTTACAAAGTCACCTGGCCCACTGACAGCTCTAAAACTACACCAACACGTTTCATGTGTTGGAACTGCCGTGGCCCTTCTTTATAGATCTCCAAGCTAAACAAGTCACAAGTTGGGGTGGGGAGAGAGAAGGAAACTGCTTTTGTACATGGTACAACTGCCAGGAGGTGGCAGGGCCATAGACATGCCTGTTGAGAGAAAGAGGAGGCCCCAGTACATCCTGGTAGCCAGGGGCCTATCTCATATCACCATCACCTAGTGTCTGGCTAAGCCAATTTCCAGAAAGGCCGGTACTTTGTTCACACAGATGGTAGCTTGTAGTGGAGGGGGAGAGGGGGGGAGTTGAGCTTGGGAGCCTGGCACACGGCCCCTCCTTGTACCCCTACTGCCGCTCTCTCTTGCCAGGCCTGGCCATAGACAAACACCGCCAAGACCGCACCCTCTAGCAGGGGTCGGTGTTGCATGCCACCTTCTTTCTGCCTAAGGATCTCATTTCATTTCTGGACGTGCAAAAGACATCATGACTTGGGGCTGCCTTGCTCACATCCAGGGAATCCCACTCATTCACAAGCCAGTGCCCAGCAGCAGGAGGAGGAGGAGGAGAAGTGGGACAGAGAGATCAGCTGTGCCATACTGTCTTCTGCTTGACTGGGAATAAGATCCCTGGAAAGGCAAAAGGAAGCACACAGCAATGGGGAGGCAGGTAGAGGGAGAGTAGAAGTGAGAGAGGGTGCCCTAGAGCCAGGGGAAGAGAGAGAATCTTTGTTCCAGAGTCCCTCTTCCTCACTTTGCAGCTGTTGTGATGGTCATTGCTGCTACCCCAGTGGAGCTTGAAGCATACTGAAAAGGGGGTGGGGATGGAAGCAACTTCTCAGCTCTGCCTGCATTATGGGGAGGAAGATGGTAAGATGAGCAACATTGCAATCAGGCATTTGGGGAGTTAGGACTTAACACACCCTCTTTCACTAAATTTTGGTTGCACTCCTGGGTCTGTGAGAGATTGATTCTCAGAGATGCTGAATATCTTGTTTTATTCTGTTTGGGGGTTGAGATCTAGCAGTCGTCTTTATTTTATTTTGTGGAAAACAATAATTTCAAGATTGGATTTTAAAAGTTTAAAATTGGATCGATGACTGAATATGCAGTCCTTTAAGTAAACCGGGTATCAATAAAATTACTTCATAAGATGGGGGAAGACAGGCTTTTATTTAAATATTCTTCCCCCACCCCATATTTTTGTCACCTCGACATAAAACCAAAGGTAGTGTAAAACCTTTCTTTGGGGGAAATCACTTGGCAGGTGGGTGAGCGGGTCTAGGGATGAGTGGTTTGTTTGTTTGTTAAGGGGATTTAATGTATTCTGTGTTGTTAATGTTGTAAGCCACTTTGTCTTAGGGGAAGGGGTGGGTAGAAATGTATATAAATGCTATCCTGCGGGAATTGGAGAATGACTAACTAGATACCCATACCCAAATTATGATGAGCTAACACGTTTAATTTTGTAACCAGAATGCAGTGCAAAAAGTAAATAGCAAAAATGATCACTGAAAATTAGATTAGACTTGATCGTCAGTTTTAATTAAGGATGGCCTAGAAAAGATAAGGAGATCAATCTTTTTCTTTTCTTTTTTTTAAATCCATGCTTCAGATTTTCCCTCTCACTTTTGACTACTGAATTAAAAAATAATAGTTGTTTCCCTCTGTGGATCAGCGTGCTCAGTAAGAATCAGTCACATTATGACTACTTTTACAGGAGAAACTTGCCCCTTTGGGGCAAGTCCATGATGGTGTATTGATGCCCTTGGGAATTAATGTCTGATGCTTCAGTGAGTTGCCTGCTCTGGTCAGAAACCAATTTTTTTCTGATTTTTTTCAGGTAGCTAGGGGCCATGGTGCAGTGTGCCAGGCTTACAAGCTCAAGCCTCTGCCCCCAACCATATGCTACCATTGGTGTGAATAAAGTACCAGTCTTTCTAGAAACTGGCTTAGCCATACTTGGCCATGGCTGGAAATGGGACACTGGACAATGCGGTGTGGTGGTGAGGTAGTAACAGAGAATGTCAGATGCTTGGCTGGTGGATCTTGCTTTCATGCGTAGAATCAAAGTAATCGCCCAATTTGGGGTTGGGAAGGTGCTTTCTTTCTCCGTCAAAATTAATTGCTGACCTTGCGTATTTTTGCTGCCTCTGCAGTGTGGCTCTCTAGTTAGTGTCACTGGAAGATATTGGTGGATTTCTCACTGAAATAAGTCTTGCCATTGTGGGAGTCTCTTGCAAAGAGGCATTAGTTCTTCCCAGTCTCTGCCTGCAACACACTATCCTATATCCCTGAGGTTGTATTACTTTGGTCTAACTTTGGCTTGGAGGTTTGACTTAGGAAGGTAGTGTAAGATTTGTTGGCTTGGGTGCAGGAGTGCAGGACTAGATGATCTTATGATCTCTTCTGACCTTGAACTATGATTCTGGCTTCAGTACAATTATTCCAGATTTACATTGGTGTAGCTGAGATCAGAATCTAGCCTCACACGTAGTCCCCAAAGGGTTTTGCATTGAATAACCCTTGCGGCTGCAATGCATGAATAAACTTCAGTCAGTGGCTTTTCAGATGTAATTGACACAAATAAATGGACGTCCTTTGGTAAATCAACTTAAGCATCTTTTAAAAGAAAACAATTTCATAACCGAGGCAATATTGAAGCCCAAGTAATATGCATTTTTATTGCAGTGTGTTCGATCCATCAATGGGCAATTTAAGGTAGTTTGCGTTTGCCTTTGGTCATGATTGTTCCAATTTGCGAGCAGCGATCCTCTCGCCTAGAATAAGTCAAAGATGTTGTGACGGCAGCACATTGTTCTTTTGTCATTTCACAGCAAACTCAATTCAATGAATTTATAATCAGCGGCTAAGACGTTTGAGAGAGTTCTTATTTATAGCAATTATATAGGGAAGCCTGCAGTTTAGTGTAGAAAAAAGACAACCTTCTCTCATTTTTAGTTCACCTGTAACCTTCCATCCACATCTGATTAGGATTAGAATAATTTATGGTAATTCAAGAAGCCAGATCTCCATGGAAGTACAGTTTCCACCTGTCCTGAGGAGGAAAGCTGGACAATGTGACTTTGCATAAATTTGCATGTGAATGTGACTTTATGCAAATTGAAGTAGTCCATTGCTTTACATTGAGGCTTGTCACTCCTTCCTGTGCTCTCTCCAAGTGGTAATAGGAAGGAAGCCAGAGCAATGTTTCCAGCTCCCTGACCTCTGAACCCCCTCTTATAACAAAAAACCTATTAGCTAGGGTTACCAGATGGTCTTTATTTTAATGGATGTTCCTATTTTCAAACACCACAGCACTTGGATTTCTATGGAGCAAGCTTCCTTTTAGCCACTTGTATTTGGGGCAAATTATTCCAAAGCAAAGCATCTACATGTGTCCTTGTTTGCAGAGCAATGCACTTTTGCTCTGAATCAGCTGTTTTACAAACAAAGCTCCTCTTGAGCAACGTGTACATGTGAACACTTCTTCCAGATCAACTTGCTTCATAGCATGGTCTGTTTTCATGGAGCATTGTGTCTGCAGATATCAAACCCCGGTTGCAAGGACAAGGTGTTTCCTAGTCCCCCTGGACTGCTCCCTGCTACACTCCTCCCCCTTCAGGGAGACAGACTTCTCTTGGAGAAGACTGGCTTCTACCCTTTAGCAGGGTGCAGCTACTCAACACAGGGTCTAGCACCCCAAACTGGGCTTTAATGCCCACTCCGGCTTCCCATCGCCCCTCACAGCCAGTCTGTACCACCGGGTCTATCTAGCAGTTGGGGAGCCACCTCGACCCAACTGTCTAAGGGAATTAGCACTTCCTGTTGGGGAGCACTCTTCCACCCAACGTACAGATCATAGGGGATTCAACACAGCCCCTTGCATTTCTCCACCAACCCGTTAGGGATTATATATACAGTTGACCCCAACCGGTTCAGTTGTCTCCACCCTGCTGGGTCCTGTTGCCCCTAAGGCAGCGGTTAATGCCTGGTTGCCGGCTCAATCGCCTACACCCTGCCCCCCCTTAGGCACATGAAGTACTGGCTCAGTCACCTCCCTGTACTTCTGCCTCTTTGTACCTTAGGGGCTGTAGGGTACCGGCTCCATCGCCCCCCTTAGCCCTCTCGTTCCTTAGGCCCCCTAGGTGCCCTGTAGGCCCTCAGGCCTCTTGTTCCCCTTTTCTAAGGGGGTTGGGATAGTGGTCCACCCTTCCTTTCTGTCTATCCCACCCTGGGACCCTTAAAGCCAGACTCCTCTGGCCAGTTAACAGCTACCTACTTGTAGCCTCTGTTAACTCTTTTCTCCAAGGGCTTAACTCTCTCTGGGGTACTCCTTTTCCCTCCAAGTCCGCTATTAGCTCACCATACTCTTCCTCAGAAGAGGAGTCATCCTGCCCTTGCAGTTTTCCCTTTAATTCCTCTATCTCCTGTCTGAGGACTTTATTCTCTTCCACTTGGGCACATCTCTGAGCTAGCATTCTCTGAATGGTAGCTCCTGAGACCTGAGTCATTATACCCATCTCTTGACTGCCCTGCCTACTCTCCCGGCTTCTAGCTCCCTCAAGAGGCAGGCATTATCAGTCAGCACCTGCCTGACTACCTTTTCAAGGGTGTCTGTCTTTAAAGCACCCCCCTTCTACTTGGGTGTCCATAGACCTCCTTCCTTTGGCTAGCTGGCTCGGTCGCCTCCCTGCTACCTTTCCTTGTAGCCCTCTGACTCTCCTTAGGAGGCTTCTCTTTGGAACACTCCCTCTTGACATGTCCCAGGGCTTGACAAACCCAACACCTCCTAGGAGGCCTCGGCTCCCAGTTCCTTTCCTGAACCGGGGTGGGGGTGGTTGACCCTGTGTTCTGGTTCAGGTCTCGTATCCCTCATCCCTCTATAGGGACACAGCCTTTTTACATGTCCCATCACCCCACAGGTCCAGCACCACTTTGCCTTCCCCTGGCTCTGACACCCCAGAGTCCAGGTCTTCAGGAGGCCTTGCCATCTCTCTTGGCAGACCCTCCAATAGTGTCCAAGCTGACCACAACTATAACATGGTTCCACAGTACCTCCCACCTTGGGTCCCCAGTACTTGCGTGTTAATCCTCCTTGGCTGCTGGTCATGCCGCCTCAGCTCCGGCTCTACAAAGTTCCATGAGCTGAGGGTCCTCGGGGTATGCCTCCGGTTCCAGCAGTCATGTCCTGCTGCCATCGCCCAGCTCCAGGCCCACTCTGGCCCCAGCTGTTTCCTGCGTACTCCACACCTCACGTCGGCTCCAGGTGCAAAGTTCTCTGGCTCTCTCTCAGCATCTGGTCCCGAATGCTCTCACAGACTGGGCACAGTCTTCCAGTCTCGTCTGCTTCTGGCACTGGGGCTCACCTCACTAGGGAGCTCACACCGCCGTAGCTTCAATAGGCAACCTTCGATTCTCCACACAAATCAAGGTTGGGTGCAGTGCCTCTCTGCACCAGTGGGTGGTGCTATGCCCATATTCTCCACCACTTGCTGTGGCGGGGGTGGGGTCCCCCAGGGCCACACGGGGCGCTGGGGTCGCACTCACGGGGAATTAGCTCACCCCCTGCTACGCCATCTCAGCCTTGAGAGTCGGCTGAACACCCTCCTTCCAGGCAGAGGGTACCCTCTCAGGACACACCACACAATCCCGAGGGTCTTTCCAGTTCACAGTCCTTTATTTGGGCATCATCAGTCCAGCGTACCTGGGGCTGCCGGCTCGTCCACCTCCACCCTACAGGCCCAGGTCCGTCTCTCCAGATTCAGGAGACATCACAACCACAACCCCCAAAGTCCAGCCAGCCAGAACTTACAACCCCAGGCTCTGACCAAGTCTTCCCCAGCCAAGGGGCTCCCTCCTGGGCACAGTCTCTGTACCTTGTCTGGGTCCCGCTGGTTCTCCAGGCATCAGCACCCTGGAGAGCATAGAGCAGGAAGGCTTTCAGGGAGATGTTGCTCCTTCACCTCCCTGGCAGAGAGACTGTTCTCCTTGCTGCCTAGTCTCTCCTTATATACAGCAGAATGGGCGTGGCCAGGCTTCCTCTTCTCAGCCTTAAAGGGCCACTAACCTGCCCACTCTGTCCCAGGGGTTACTCAGCCTGTATCCCCTAAGGCTGACCCCCAGCTCTGGGGTTGACTCTGCCACACCCCTCGTGTGTGTCCAGCCCTCTGGCTGACAGCCACAACCCCTTCTTAATGGAGTAGCAGCCCCCCTGAACTGCTCCCTGCTACAAGGTGTTTGTCGAAAGGCTACATAGGATAATTGGCATGCAGACATCCCACATATTAAAGACTAATTAAAAGGTCATGCTATGAATGTTTGCATATGAACTGTTGTCTATACTAGAATGTTTTGTTTTCTTTTTCAGTGGCTGCCTCCCTAGCAATGTGTATTTTCATGTATTTCTGAAAGATATAACATGTCTGTCCTAATCTATTCTTCACGTTTTAGAAGCATTATCAGCACTGTTAATTAACTTGAGTTTTAAGAAGTTGGGGAGCTTGTTTGTGCTGTGTGTCGCTAAGCTGATTTTCATTGATTTGCGTGTGTGAGAGAGAGAATTAATCAACTGTCCCAAGTACTTGGCAATTCCATTTGCCTCTGTGCTTTCTTTGCTTATAAATGATATCTTTTGAAGTTTATTAAAGGAATGAGTCATGTTCTAGCTTCCTAGGAGTTTTTCCTCTCCCCTACATTTTTCATACCACTCAAATCATAATCTGCATATTGAATGAAGGGGAAATATTGCTGTACGGAACTCCCTGAACCTTTGAGATGCAGATCCCATAACATGGGTGACTGGATGCTTTAAATAGACACATCTTCAACTTGTTTCAGCCTTCAAGCACAGGGTAAACAAATGAATGCATTTTCCTGTTCAGTTCTCCCTCATTGTACCTTGTATTTTGTAGAGTTGGTCCATTACCTCCATGGAAAACAAGTACGGAACATTACTTTAATATCCATCATTTGGACAGATTAATGAAGGCGGCCCACCTTAAATTAAAAAGGTGAAAAATAACTGTTTCCAAAAACTTGTACAGGTTCTAATTAATGGAATTCCATTTCTTCTTAGAAATTTGTCCTTCAGTTTAAGAGTCTCCCATGTTTCACGGTTGACTTGAATGTATTGAGAATATTTGTGGTGAAGGCCTAAGTATGTGAATTGCTGAGCACTGTGGCAAAATGCTACTTGCCTAGATGGGCACTGGCTAAGACAGCCACTGATACGGACAAAGACCCCCTGCCTGAACTCAAGGCAGGCTTGACACAGCGTTAGGCCTCTAATTGAACACATGGGAAGGACCCCACATTCCTGAAATTCCTAAGGAATGTGCTAATGCCAGCAGGAAGCCGAAACCTGATTGGCCTAGACTGGTCAGCTGGAATTTATACCTGGGCCAGGTGATGTACCTGGACAAATCACAGGGAAGGGTTTTTTTAAAAGCCTCAGACCTTCTCCATGCTCTTCTCTGGGTCTCTGATGGAGTGTGTGTATTGTGACTGTGAACTCTAGCTCTGGCCTAGCCAGAACAAGGACTTGGACCCCATAGGGAAACCATCACCTATGGAGATCAGAGCAGGAGGACTAACCCTGCGTGAGTAATTGCTTGCCTGCCTGCTACTCCAGATACTGTACTAGATAGGCGTGTTCCAAACGGGGTACCATTTCCCCAAACCGGACTTGGTTTGCTCGAAGAGCTATCAACCCCTAGTTCTATGCTTTTATTCCTTTTTATATGTTACTGGTAAAGTCTAAGTTTTCTTTTTACCCTACTGGATGTGTGTGTGCGTTATTGGCTGAGCAGTATATGTCTCCCTATGCCAGGTAACCAGGCCAAGCTACTAAAGAGGGGGAAATCTACCTATTGGGCCAGAAGCCAACAGCTTTGGAACCAAGGGAAGCCTCCTGTGGGTGACTCTGGGGATCTGCCTCCAACGCAGAGGAGGAAATCCCAGGAACAGAGTGCCAAGAAAGGGGAGTGCTTTTGGGAAGCTGTAAGGCTTATGCCTCTTGGGGGGTTCACATTTCCTGAGTGGTGTGAATGCCCTCTGGGGATACACTCGGGTGGTGGCAGCAGAATATCAAGGGTTTTGGGGGGGTTGCCAGCTGTGGGAACCTCTGGTCAGAGATTTGGAGAAACACAGTGAGGTGGGTGGCTCAGCTATGTAGCGCGCCCTACTGGCGTTTCGCCACAAGCACCTTTAACTGTTTTGATCTATCTTAGAATGAGTGACGTGTGGTATTGGAGTGGTAAATGTCGGTGCAGATACAAATGTCCTTTAAAAGAAATGAAAGTTTTCCTACCACAGAAGAACATGAGAATTCAAAATGTAATCATCAATAAAATTGGGTGAACTTTGTTTTAAAGGCACATTCCTGATAGCATTTTGTGACTAAAATAAAATGTTCTAACCAAGTAATGAAGATGATAAAAAAAGATGATGCCAATGGGAATGTGTGGATAAGAAGTGGACTTGGAGTCAGAGTGGTTTTACAGAGCTTTCAGCGTTCGCTAAACGTTAATTTGTTAAAGATGGCGAAGTCAGACTAGCTTCTAGGTTGCATGCTGCTGCAGTCAGTTCTTATCAAAGATATGTTCTCTCTCTCTGTGTATTTGTGCAATACATACAAAATCTGTTTTGATGACATGATACAATTGGACAAAATAATAGCAGATGCTTTTAATGGGGACTAGGAGGATTTGGCCATGGGCACATGGCCACTGACCTGCCATGTGCCCTTGGTCAAGTTGCATCCCCTCTCCTGTGCCTCTGTTTCCTCTCTCACCCGTTGTCCATTTTGTTTGTTAAGACTATAAACTCATTGGGGCAGGGACTTTTTTTTATTGTGCATTTGAACAGCACCTACCACAATGGTAATCTATCTCCTTTGGGGCTTCTAGGAACTACTTGTAATGCAAATAATACATTTTAAAAGATGCAGGAGTAAAATGGCTTTTAAAAATGTTTTTCTAGATGGAAAACAGGTGTTTCTCACCTATTTTTGGACTAATGTAAATTCCACTGATATCAGGAGAGTTGTCTGTGATGGACTTGGTGTAGGGTGAAAATGGGATTCAGTGATTACCTGGTCTCTTAATTGGCAATCAGCATTGATGACTTGTGCTTATAAATAGCCCCCCTTCACCTGAAGACCTCAAAGTTCTGTTTGCCAATGTCTTCAGCTTTATCCCAATTCTCTTAGCATGAAGCAGCTTGGCTGTCAAAGTTGTCCAGAGTCAAAGTAATTTCGCACTTCATATATTTGCACTGTGGATTTGGAAACATTGGGTGTTTTCACTTGGACAAAGAGCAGGTCCAAGGGTGTCAGTCTGTCTGCAGTCTCGCCAAAACGGATCCAGCAGCTGCCACGGTCTGCCCGTGCGGTCCCTCCTCCCCCCCTCCCTTCCCACAGGCGGGTTGCAGGCGGGTCACCTGATGCTCTGGGCTGTATATTTCCCTTTTCTTCAAGCGGACTGCTATTGGGTTTGACATTTGATATATTGTTTATATTATTATGTATTTCTATTACTGTATCTCATTGGTGCAATTTGTGTCAGCCGCTACGAGACACCTGTGGTGTAGTCTGCAGGGTACAAATTTAAATTGAAATGAAAAAAATGAAAATGAAAAAATATTTGGAATAGGGAGTTCATCTCCAGGAGATGGTAGATCATCCATTTTTTTTTGGTAAGTTACCTGAAGAGAAATTAAACATAATTCTGTGGGGAGAGTAAGGGTGAAATCAAATGAGATAATAGCCCACTGGAGTCTGTGTTTGGTCTGTCCAGCCCTCACTCAGCCCCCATTCACATAGTTTAGCATGTAGAGCTAATAAACAGACAGCCCCTTGCTCGCATTTCATGTGCTGGTGGTAGCTGCCACCAGTGGCACCACTCAGTGCTTTCACTCTCCCTGGCTCTGATGGAACATAGTGCCGTACTGGATCAGACTAATAGTCCATCAAGCCCAGCCCCTGTCTCTGACAGGGGTCAATCTTGGTCGCTTGGAAGAAGTATCCAACAGGTCACAGTGGGGTGATCTGTTCACTGTTGTTCACTCCCAGTTCCCGACAGTAAGAGGTTCCAGCTAATAGCTCCTAATGGAACTTAATTGTGCGTTGAGTGAAAAAATACTTGTTTTAAAATACTTTGCTTTAAATCTACTGCGTGTTAGTTTTATGGGATGTCCATGACTTCTAGTACTATTTGAGAGGGTAAATAACTGTTCCTTATTTACTCATTCCACACCACTTATGATTTTATAAACTTCTATCATATTTTCTCTCAGTTGTCTCTTCTATAAGCTGAAGAGCCTTAACCTAACTAACCTCTCTTCATAGGGGAGCTGTTCCATACCCTTAATCATTTTTGGTGTCCTTCTCTGTACCTTTTCTGTTTCTACTATATCTTTTCTATTATATCTTTGGTGTTTTATTGATCATGTGCTTCTTAGATGCCACTTGTGTGATCACCTCAGGGTTAAGTTTTTGGGGCGCGTTTGTTAAGCCACCCTGGATGGTCTGATCTCAGGAGAACGGAATTTTTGCTTACAGATGTTAACCAGGATATTACTTGTCCTGTTGTAAAGTTTCTGACTGTGTCATTTACTAGGAGACAGCAGTTTGTTAACTTCAAACTTCCAACTCAGTCCAATTAAGGGTCGGTTTGTCTAGAAAGGAAGGCTGCATGCTACGGATCAGAGGGTTAAGAGGGCGCCCGCGGGCCCTCTTGGGCGCTATTCTCTAGTATCAAGGGTCACTGGGCATCTCTAAGGGCACCTAGGTTCCTTGATTTTGGCGCCCTGGTGGGTCGTATGATCTAGCTCTGTCATGGGAAGAGTTTTAGTATTAATTCTGCGAGGTATGTACTTGTCTCCTATTGACTGTTAATGGTATACGTGGACCATGTGTTATGTATGGTTATGTCTATGTTTGTCTTATTCAGCAATGGCTTTTGTCTACTCTTAATAAAATATTGATTGATTGTACTATATCTTTTTTGAGATGGGGTGACCAGAACTGCACACAATACTCAAGTTGCGGTTGCACCATAGATTTATATAGAGGCATTATAATCCGTTTTATTCTGTGTCCCTTTACAAATAATTCCTAATGTTCTGTTTGCTTTTTTGATGGCGGCCGCGTTCTGTGTTGAGATGCAAGACGCGGGAACATGTGTGTACATTAGCATGCTCTGGCCTGTACGGTGGGCCCGCGATGTCCCTGGAGGGACGGGGTGAGTGGGTGGTGGGGTGCAGGCCAACATCTGGCAAACACCCACCTGGTGGGGGTTAGTGTAGGCTATTGTCTCATTTATAAACATCCTAGGTGTTTTCATTACTGCATCAACTGTAAGGAACTTACAGTTGATATGGAAGTAAAATTTCTAGATGCCGTAAATGACTGCTTCTTGGAGCAGCTGATCCTGGATCCTACAAGAGGAGGAGCTACTTTGGATCTAGTCTTAAGTGAAGCACAGGACCTGGTGCAAGGGGTAATGGTGGTAGAACTGCTTGGTAATAGTGATCATAATATAATCAATCAAATTTGACATAGCTAAAGGAGGGAAATTGACCAAAAAAATTATGGCAGTAACCTTTAACTTTATATAGGGGAACTATGCAAAAATGAGGAAACTAGTTAGAGGGAAACTAAAAGGAACAGTTGCGAGGGTTGAATGAGGAAGAGGCGTGAAGATGATATAAAAACACCATCTTGGAAGCAGAGATTAAATGTATTCCACAAATAAAAAAGGTAACAAGAGGACCGAATGACTGTCATTGTGGCTAAATGTGGAGTTGAACCAGGCTCTTAGAGCCAAAAAGGCATCCTTTAAAAAAATGGAAAGCTTGTCCTAATAAAGAGAATAGGAAAGAGCAATAAGCATTGCCAAATTAGATGTAAAATGTTCATAAGACAGTCCAAGAGGGAATTTGAGGAGCAACTCGCTAAAGACGCAAAAAATAATAATAAAAACTTTTTCAAGTACATCAGAAGCAAGAAACCTGCTAGAGAGTTGGTTGGGCCATTAGATGACCAGGGGGTGAACGGGGCGCTGCGGGAGGATAAGGGCATTAGAGAAACTGAATGAATTGTTTGCTTCAGTCTTCACTGCTGAGGATGTTGGGAAGATAACCACACCAGGCTGAGTTTTTGTAGGCAATAAATTGGAAGAACCGTCCCAAATAAGTGTAACTCTGGAGGAGGTTCTAGAGCCAATTGACAAAGTAAATAGTGAGAAATCACCAGGACCAGATGGAATTCATCCCGGAGTTGTGAAAGAATTTAAGTATGAAGCTGCAGACCTATTATTGACAATTTGTAACCTGTTGCTTAAATCTGCCACTGTACCAGAGGATTGGAGTGTAGCGAATGTAATGCCAGTATTTAAAAAGGGCTCCAGAGGTGATCCTGGAAATGACAGATCAGCGGGCCTGACGTCGGTGCCGGGCAAACTAGTGGAAACGGTTGTTAAAAACAGAATTACTGCATATTTTTAGAAACACAGTTTTATGGGGAAGAGTCAACATGGATTTAGGAAAGGGAAGTCATACCTCACTAACCTATTGGAATTCTTTGAAGGTGTAAATAAGCATGTGGATAAGGGTGAGCTGGTCAGTAGTGTATCTGGACTTTCAGAAGGCATTTGGTAAGGTCCCTTATGAGAGACTCTTGAGGAAATTAAAGAGTCAGAGGCAGTGTCCTATTGTGGATCGGCAACTGGCTAAAAGATAAGAAGTAACTAAATGGTCAGTTATCACAGTTGAGAGAAGTAACTAGTGCAGTGCCCCAGGGAACTAGTGGAGTGCCCCAGTGTTGTTTAATATATTCATTAGTGATCTGGAGAAAGGAGTCAAGAGTGAGGTGATCAGATTAGCAGATGACACAAAGTTATTCAAGGTAGTTAAAACCCAAGCGGACTGTGAAGAACTGCAGGAGGATTTGGGAGACTAGGTGACTTGGCATCCAAATGGCAGATGAAATTTAATGTGGACACGTGCAAAGTGATGCACATAGGGAAAAATAACTCAAAATATATGTATACAGTCCTTGCTTCTAAATTAGGAGTTACCAATTAGGAAAGGAATCTTGGAGTCATTGTGGACAACGTGGATATGGTGTTAGGAATCATTCAGAAAGGGATAGAGAATAAAACTGAAAATATGGTAATGTCTCTATATAGATCTATGGTACGACCGCACCTGGAGTATTTTGTGCATTTCTGGCTGCCCCATCTCAAAAAAAACATAGTAGAACTAGAAAAGGTACAGTGATGAAGGGCAACAAAAATCATCATGGGCATGGGATGGGTCCCATATGAGGAGAGGCATGATAGGTTAGGGCTCTTCAGCTTGGAGAAGAGATGACTAGGAGGGGATATGATAGAAGTTAGTTTATAAAATCGTAAGTGGTTAAGACCATGTAAATAGGGAGCAGTCATTTACCCTCTCTAAGAGTACTAGAACAAGGGGGCACGCCATGAAATTAACTGGTAGCAGATCTAAAACAAATAAGAGAACGCATTTCTTTCACTCAGTGCAAAATTAACTTGTGAAGCTTACTGCTAGAGAAAGTGGCCACTGCCGGTTGTGTAGCTAGTTTTAAAAAGTGATTGGATAAGTTCTTGGAGGATAGGTCCATTAATGGCTATTGACCAGGTAGCTTTTGGGCTGGAACAACAGGGAATGGATTGCCCACTGTGACCTGTTAGGGACTTCTCCCAAGAGAAAGAGATTGGCCACTGTCGGAGACAGGATGCTGGGCTTGATGGACCATTGGTCTGACCCAGTATGATACTACTTATATTCTTATGAACTGCTTAAAGATTATTTGACTCCTATAATTTACATCATGCTGCTTTTATACACGAATAGTTTGCTATTGTACCTTCCTTCTAAAGATCTCAAAAGACTCTGTGATGTCATTAATGTACTGACTGAGGTTGGGGCAGAGGAAAAACATTACACCCATTTTATAGATATGGAAACTGAAGCACAGAGCTTAGGTGACTTGTCCAAGGTGAAAGGGAGCCTTCAATAGGGGTGGGAATAGATCCCAACTCTTCTTGTAGCTTGGAACTGCCATAAAAAAATATTTTTACATACAAAACCCAAACACAAGTAGTGCTTATACATTCTGCCTTACTTTTATGGAAAGATGATTGCTGATTACTTTAATATGTCTCAACAGGGAGTGACATATTGTGGTGAAAGCTCAGCCAGTAACCTCACGATGGCCAATGTCCCCTGGCATGAAGAAGTGGTGCATTTTGTTCAGGAATTAGCAGCCTTTCTTCCGGACTATGCAGTTGCATGTGAACATGAACACTCAAATTGCCTCTTAATAGCTCACAAGAAGGTAAGAACTTCTGAAAAGTCTTTCTCCTGATAATCTGAATGTGCACGCATGTACTCCTTGACTCCTTACTTTCTAAAAATAACCATTGTCTGGTTTTGAAGCATTTGTCCGGCAACTCTTTCTCTCTAAGTTTAAATGATTATCTTTCTTTAATCCTTTAACAGATATCCCATGGAGTCCTGTGGATTAGTTTGTAAGGCTTCTGAGTTCAGCTATTGCCCTTGGTATAATCTACAGTACTTTCCTCAGTGACACAAACAAAATATCAAGCAACCCCTTGAAGGGTGTTTGGCTCTCAAAAAATGAAAATTTAAAGAATTAATTATATTCCCATTGCTTTTAATTTTTTGACAGCTGGAATAAAGTGCATGGAGGTCAGCTAGTTGCATTCTCTGTTTGTTCTTGATGATGTTGCTCAGCAACACAGTGCAAAAACTCATTCTGATATCACACCCTCAGTAAATGCTCTCTACATTCAGAAGGGACACCCTAGGTTAGAGCAGTTTGGTGTTTTATGCAATCATTAGAATGTCTGTCAAAACCACAGACCTCTTTATTCCTATTACTCAGAACTGGAGTAGCACGGGGACTCTCTTCCTCATGTCTTTGAGATAAACAGTTTTTGTGCAAGGCAAATTGAGATGTGACTGTTAAACATGGAAAGATTTCCTCTTAATATGTCTGGTTTACAATGTCGGAGAAGTCCTTTAAATTGTGTTTCTTAAAAATGGCTTTAAACAAGCAATAAAACAGTTCTGTCATAATGCCAGATTTGCTGTAACCATACACATGATAGATAAAAGGCTCCAAAACCACTTCTGCTGTCAGGATAGGGACACCAGTCCGACATTCTCTCAGGCGTTAATGTACTTTGCAGGCAAATCATGTTTTCAGTAGCATATATCTTTTCTTTGAAATGTAAGTTTCTTATAAATGCCATCAAAGTAATTGAAAAATAAGTGAAAATGCCAAAGGAATGATTAATTTTTAAGGTGCAGGGTATTGAGAATACTGTTTGGTAGTTTTCCATACTGAATTTTATAGAACTCTAAAATAGAGAGAAGATAAAATTTTAAAGAGTGGCTAGGCAGCTGTTTTAACTGTTTCTCATTACCCTAATTGGGATTGTCTTATTATTGGCTTGTGCTTCTGCATCTGTGTGTATCCACAATCTAGGAATCTGATGAGACACAACAGGTGAACTCTTTTCTATGAGCGCGTGCATGTTGAAGCAATGTTTGTTGTGAGATGAGTGTGTTGGAAGCACTCATGAATGCCATCAGGTGGCGCAAACTGATGTTATGGCCATGTTATACAAGGAGATGGCCTCACAAGTACTATAATCCAAGGGAATATGGATGCTAGGAAGACCAGAGGCTATAGACAGCCTTTTAAAACCTAGACTAGGCTGCCGAAATCACAGTGCATCCGGCCCTGCGCACTAAGTTGAGGAGACGTGAGATGCGTTAGCACACCCTGGCCTGCGCAGTGGGCCCGCGATGTCCCTGGAGGACCAAATGCAGTCCATAGCTAATTTTAATGTGGCCCCTTTGCAGTTCCTACCTCCGATCGCTGCAAAGAGTGAGCTCAGGGGAAGGGAGCCGAGATGAGGATATGCACACAAGGGCAGGGGACAGAGCCATGATTTGGACTCCTCCTCTTCTTGAGTGAATTCCCTAAGCACTCCTTGCCCCAACGTCTTTGCAATCCTTGGAGTGTGTACTCATTTTCAATTTTTCGTCCTTGCCAGCACCGTCGCCATCTCTAGAGATAGGAGGGACTTTGAGGCAATCCATATGTGGCAGGCTGCCTGGTGCAATCCTCCCCTTGACTTCCCAAGTGCCCTACTCAGGGGAATTAGCTAGCGCTGCCATACAAACACTCACCCCAAGGCAAGTGGTTGGGTGAGTTGTGCTTAGCTTGAAGCTGATTCAAGCCTGCCCTCCTCACTCCTCTACATGCAGTCCCAATCCTTCTGGGAAAAGGGGCTTCTCTCAGCCTCGCCGAGTCCCCGGAGCAGCCCCGCCCAACCATAGCAACTCTCCGAGCCCAACCACCCGGCTTGCTCACCTCTGTCTCCCCGGGCCATGTTGGTGGTGCTGGCTACTCCAGTGTTTTCAGTCAGACCTCAGTTGCAGGCTTTTCTTCAGCCTAGTACGAGACTGTTTTCTCCTCACAGCCTCTCCTTGCCCGTGTGAGCTCTCTGCCTAGTCTCCATGCACTCTCTCCACTTTGCTGTACTCTGCTGGTTTTGCAGATCATATGCAGACTACTGACATTGGCCTGATTGCTGTTCTGCACCATTGATCTCTTAGTACATCACCCTTATTAAGTAACTATAACAGGAGTAGATTGATACCTGCCTGTCAGGGATTTTGCACAGGTTTCCATATGAGCTAGTAGAGGGTGCTAAGCTCCAGTTCTAAAATAGCTAATAAAAATAAATTTCACTTCTACTCCTTTTTAATTCTGGATTTTAGGCTCCAGTGGAGAATAAAGTTTCTCAGTATGGTATTTTAAGGGGAAAAAATCTATGCTGTGGGAGATGTTGAGCTGAGCTGAGGAACTGCAAAATGAAAGGCCTCTGAAACTGAAGAAAGGTTTTTAGAGGAGGAGCTTGGCAGTAGCAGGGATTTGCAATGAGACCTGGCTTTGATTCTCTGTTTCACCATAGACTTTCGGTGTGACCCTATGCAAAAGCACTTTGCCTTTGGATTTCATCTCTAAAATAAGGCTCCTAAGGGTTCCAGGAGGGTAAAATGTATTACTTTGTGAGCTGTATAGTACAGCAACCAGGAAAGCTGGGGCCCCATCTTAACATAGAATTGTTTGAACGATGCACACTGACTTGCCCATCGTGAAAAGGAAAACACTTAATTTTGATCACTTAAACATAACATCCCCCTCAGGGGCCAGAACATGATGCCTTGCAGGCCTATATGTTATGCATTACGTTGTTGTATCTAGCTGAGGCCCGCCTCCTCAGTTGCCTCAGTGCCTCCATGCACTGGGGTTTCTTGTGTTTGAGGCTCTGTGGAACTGTATTTTATGCCAGTACTACTTTCACTCGAGTTTTCACTTCCAATTTATTCCTGTACTCATGTATTGGGGGACTCTACAGGAGCACGTTGGCCTGTATGGTCATACAGCCTGTGCTTTCCTGGATCTGACTATGCTCTGATACCAGGCCAGTAGTATAGCTGGGTTTAAAAAGGACTGGATACGTTCTTGGAGAGCAGGTCCATTAAAAGCTATTAGCCAAATAGGTTTAGGGGACACAACCTCTTACTGTTGGAAGCTGGGAGTGGATAACCGGGAATGGATTGCCCATTGTGACTTGATTGGGCCCTTCTCCCAAGTGACAGAGATTGGCCACTGTCGCAGACAGGTGCTGAGCTCAATGGACCATTGGTCTGACTCAGTACGGCACTTACGTTCTTATCATTCAATACCGTTTGTGTTCAGTCAGGGCTTTTCCTTGCTTGTGTTGCCTATTCTCTCATGCCACTAACCCATTTAAAGGTATCCATTCATGTTTGCCTTGTTTTGAAGTCCTGTCTCTCTTTCCCTATAGCACCTTTTCCTGAATTGCTAACTTCATGTTCTCTTGCTAAGTACCTGGAGTATTCCAGTTCTCTCTCTCTCTTTTTTAAATTTCCCTTCACAAGTGCCATTGTCTGCAATAATTGCATTTGCTTGTGACAAATCCGATAAACACCAGACTTACAAAAGCCTAATTTATTACACTGCTTTTGAATTAATTGGTGGCAACTTTATAATTTAAGAATTAATTCTAATAACCTTTCTAGAAAGAGAATTTAGCCAGCTGCCTTGCCTTGTGTTGTAACAATCAATGTAGATTGCCTTGAGACAAACCGAGTGAGTGACTAAGGGAGGAAATCTGTTGCAGATGCCTTCCAGCAAATATCTTTTGAGTGAAAGTTACAGACTTGATCATTTCTGGAATAAAATGTTATGTTGCTTTCTGTTTCAATTTGTGTTTTTTTGCTTTTGCCACATGTTGACACTCTCGCTTGCTACGTTGCTGCAGTGTTGATTTAAACACCTACTTTGCTTTTGTTACATGTTTATTTTCCAGCAGTGCCATTTCTCTTGTGTTGCATTAACAGTTCTCTCATTAGATCAATTTGTATCACACCCTGCTGTTCTTCTGGTCCAGTATTCTGTTTTCAGATTTTTTGATGCATAAATGCTAGAAGACTAACACCAAGGGTGGATGAATTAGTGTTTGGCATTAAATAAATATATTGATATAATGGGCATCTCAGCAACCTGGTGGAATAAAGATAATCAATGCGATGTTGTAATACCAGGTACATTATATAGGAATGACAATCATACTGGGCAGGAGTAACACTATATGCTAAGGCAAAGACTCAAATAGGATACACAGCTTCAATGAAACAAACTGTGCCTGTGAATCTCTATCAATAGAAACTCCATGTCTAAATAGAAAGAGGGTTTGACATAGATTCAGGATCAGGCAACTATAGTCACTAATTCTGATGTAAATTCAGGATCAGGCAACAGGCACTAATTCTGATGTAATTTCAGAATCGGTCAACTACAGTCACTAATTGGGGCTGATAAGGCAGCCAAAATGTAGCATTCCCCCTCCCTCCCAGCACACTTTCATCTGTAGATCATTAAAGGTATAATATCCTAATATATTCCTGGTGCAGCTGTGTCCCTTGCCCCTGAAAAAGGGGGCAGGGGGGCCCATTCCATCTTCTGCACCAGGGCCCATTCTGTCCTAGTTTACATCCCTGAATAAGAGAACCATACAGTTCTTTCTGCTTCAGGAAAGTGATGTGTATATTATCATAGTTCAGCCAAATGGAGACCCTGGCCCTTTGAGGATGTAGCACCCACAAGGGCGATGGTGCTACTTGAGGTTCAGGCACCACTAGGAGCAGGAGGGCACCTGTGCCTGGATGAGCCACTAGCCATAAGAGCCTGGGAAGGGCTCAGTCATGGGGAAAGTTACCAGTGAGAGTTGGAGACAGGAACTTAGGCGGAGTTTTCTCACCCCATCAACTCTGCTCAGAAGGGATTACCTGAGCTGGAAGATTTGGGAGTTGTGCTGGGCTGCAGGAGGGGAGCTGTGAATAAGAGGGATGACTAGAACTGTGGGGAAGCAGCCTGAGGAGCCTTGTGGCCAGGTGCCTCTCTCTAGGTGCTGAGAGAGACAGCTGGCCACAAGGGCTTAGGCTGAGAAGTCTGTGTCTCACTAGACATGTATATACAAGACTGGAGTAATGATGAGACACTGTATGTAAAGGAGTAAAGAGTCAAGACACTGGAGCTAGAGATTCTCCTGTTGTGTGTGGTGTTGGGGCAAGATCCTGTCAATACTTACCCCTGGCCCGACCGGCCCTGCTACACACGGGTGTAACATCTTTTGAGGATCTTTGACAGTTTCTCATATCATGGAGATGGTTCTGGTGTGCTTGAGGAAATGCTATATCACTAGTTATTAAAAAGGGGCACTACAGTTATTCCAAAGTAATCCATTTTCATCCATGAGAATTAAAGTTTTCTGTGGGTAATTCTGATTTAATTGGTAGATTGGCAGCCGCATAATGTTGCTGGTAAGAATGTATCAAATCTATGCTAATGCATCTTTTATTTAGGATAATCTCCCCAAGATAAAATGTAATAAATAAGTAACACAGAGATATTCCATTTGTATTTTATTTCTATGGAGTAGGATACAAGCAGAGCATTACCATTTTTATTCTTTCAGAAAGTGTTCATTTGCAAACCATGACCGATGCCAGTTTTGAAAGATGTTCTGGTATGGCTTGCTCTAAACTGGTGATCAGATTGTTAAATTGTTTATACAACGGAAGCAATGTGCCTGGTGCTAAACAGCTTTGGTCAGAGACAGGTCCCACGCCCTGCCCCAAGCAGCTTACAGTGTAGGATGGATAAGGGGGGAGAGGGCAACAAGGAGAGATTTAAAGGATGGGAGGGAGAGAGCAGAGTATGTGTGTTCAGGGAGGAACATCTGTGCATAAAGGACAGCATAACACACACATAAATAAAACAACCCCCCACCATGACCTTTTAAAGGCTATTTCTAAAAAAAAGAAGAAGAAGAAAAACTATGTGAACATAAGGCTGTTTTGGGCGAGAGAAAGGACCTGATGAACAGAATGGAGGGAAATCTTCAGGTTGATCCTCTATTCACAGTGTTGTTTTCTGGATACAGTTCCACACCGGTATTCTTGTTCTCTGACATTCCCTTGGCTTCTCTGACTTTCATGGGATCCTCAGGGCATAGGGCATGGTGACACTCTGTTCATTGCATGCCCCATGTGCTGTAGAGACGGTCATATTTTCATAACACCCTGTACTGCACATCTGTGCTTTGTGACAAACTTTAATCCTAGTTTGTAATTAAACTTGTAAATCCAAACTTTGTAATTAGACTTTAATCCTAGTTATCCCCATTAAAGCATGAGGTTATAACTAGCCTCTTTTTTTAAAAACAGACTATCTGGTCTAAAGTTGATGAGTTAAACCTAAAAAAATAGCATAAAATACAATGGAATCCAGTATCCCTTTCTAAACCAGTCATTTCCAGAATATAATAAAGTCTCTCTAATCTGTTGAGCCTCTGTGCATAATAGCAGAGTTCTTAGTCTCAGACAGATTTCTATTGGTAGATGACAAAAAACAGCCTTGCAATAAAATGTGCATAATTTGAGTTTCCTGCACATCTATCACATATAGTCTGTTTTATCCTGCTTTCTGTGAATGTATATAAACTATTTTATGTATTAAATTGGCTTACAGTCATTAATCTGAATTACAGAACTGAGGCTAGAAAGTTGTTTTAGAAAAGTGCAAAATGCTGAGAATGAAGTGGGTGGTTTTCACTGAAATGGTTAAAGGACAGTGGACTAAAATAGCTATGCTGGAGAGCCCTAGATAACTGAATAAAGAGGCAATTTATACAGCAGAGTTCATATAAAATTACTTTGTGCGTATATTGCTTCTTTGCATATGAGGAACTTTGTGTAAAATCCTGACACCATAGAAATCAATTGAAATTTGCTTTTTGACTTCAGTGAAGTTAGGTTTCTACTTGTAGTTATTAAAACATTTTTTGGTTAAATAGATCTATGAGTTAACGTAGTGTTAATCCCTAATGATCCATTTTACAGATGGAGAGACAAGGATGTACAAAGGTAAAATGATTTTTCAAGTCAGTGGCAGAGCTCTGGACACAATCGAATTTTGTCTGTCTGTCTCTGCCCCCTCATCCCATAACAAGGGTGTCTGATTACCATATAACTCCTGGCCCCATTCTTTGCCCAAGGCCACACATGCCTTCCTGTTGCCCAAATACTCTTGTGTAAATAGCACTCTGTCTGGATGCTGGATATGCAAATCTATTGTGCACACAGACTGAGTCAATGTAGTGCTATTGCAAAACGAATAATTTGCTTTAGTAGACACAGATTCTATAACCATTTCATTGTGGCTGCTTCTGCGGAGAGCGGACGCATTCCAGAATGCGCCATGAAAATGTATGAGGAGGAGGATCAGCAGAGTGGACAACTGTCTGTACCTTCTCTCTCTCACCAGATGGCTAACTGATAGTGGCTGACACTTCCACTAGCCTAGAAGCAAACACCTGTTTAGACTGACATCTTGGGAGAAGAACACGGTTAGCTGACAAAAGTTGGTTTTGTTATAACTATGGTGTACCACTGCTGGTTCCTATTGGGCTGTTCAAGGGCTGTACTTCTGCTATAATTTTGCTCTCAAAATACATTTGCATAAACAAACAGCCTTTAAATGTGACACTTTGGTATTTTATCATGGTCACAGTCCAGGGGTGGGGGTGGGGAGGTGAACTTTCATTGATTTGAGGGGATGGGACAGCCGGAAAACCAAACTACAGTTTTATAACTGCAAGCCTTGAATTACACCCCCGCGCTGTATTTGCAGGTAGAACAATACTCTGCAAATGTGTGCTGCGGCTAATCAACTAGGAAGATGCTGGCTCAAAAAGTTGCAGAGACCATTAAATCACAGAAGTTAGTGATCGAAAATCTCTATTTTGATTATCCAGCAAATGCAGGATAACGCCCTACAGTACAATCTTGTAGCTGTTTCTCCATCAGTACAACAGTGTCACTGAAACGTACATTGCTCTTCCATCTTTTCACTGAATGATTTTATAGTGTCTAAACAGGCCATAGTGTCTTTTTAACCAGTCCATATCCACATGGACGATGCAGCTTATGTTTTCTGGAAGTAAACATTTAGCATATAAAACGGTTGCCAGACTGAATGAATGAACGGGGGACCTTAATCTTAATTTTGAATGCACTTTCCTCAGAAACAAATACAGTGGTATCCTTTTTTGGATAAACGAATTGATTTTTGGCTGAGTTCCATTTTTTCATTTCTAGCATTTCATCTGTCACACTGTTACTCTTCTCTATCATATCCCTCCGTATAAATCTTTTCAGATTTTATTATTTAACTACAAATTAAGCATGCCTGATAGAATGCAGAATATTGTACTATGTTTTATTATCTCCCAAATAAATTAATTATACTGTATGCTTACTTTCTTTTTAAAAAAAACGTTGTTGTGAGATCCACTGTTGATAGGAGAAATATGCAATTCAGCGGTTTCCTGATGGAAGTGGTCATTGTGCTCAAATAGATAGTACATTGGTAAATGTTTTTTTATTGGCATCAGTAACATTAAGAAATAAGCAATAATAATCTGTAACAGGCTGTCAGCATATGACTGAAACATCCTACTCTGGACTTGATTGAAGGTCCATTGAAGTAATTTGAGATTGCCAGTGACTTCAGTTGAATTTGGATCAGGAAGGGGGCTGGGCTGGAGTAGGTTGGAGTAAGAGTTCTAAATATCTAGGTGCCCACCTCTGATGGTTCATCTTGAAACCTCCACTTGCACACCCTTAAATACAAGGTATCCCAATCGACTGGGGCCATCAAGAAATTTTACCATTCAGTAGCAGGGAGATCAATTTCTGCTTCAATGCGCGGTTATTATATGGTGCAGAGGTGTGGGGCTGTGTGGCAGGGGAGGAGATATTCTGCAAAACAAATTTTTGCGCTCTCTGTTAGGTGTGCCTCCATCTGTCCTCGCGCCTTTCCTCAGTTCGGAAACTGGTATGCATGCAATTGCAACAGGAATTACTACTAGGGTGCTAGCTTTCTGGTTCAAAATTTTAACCTACTCCCCAAGGAGGTTTCCTAAAACGTGTCTATTAGAAGACAATTTTTTATTTATGACCTGTCAATCTCCTTGGTTGCGGTATGTGTCCCATGCCATCCAAGTAATGGGTTTTGGATATTATCTAACCGGTAATGAGAGATTCTTTTCTCAATCTGACAAATTGCTCCTCTATGGTAGAAACCAAAACGGTCATGATTGAGGGCCGTAAACTCTGTATCCCAAGATCGGAGAGGGTTTGTCCCTGTTGTATTTGGGTGATAGAGGCTATGGTTCACTATGTCCTCGAATGTCCACTATATAGTGCTCTTAGAAATAAATACCTGTTTCCATTGCCTCACTTCCTTAGGGCTTTTTCGCAATGGGAATCACTAATCTGGATTATGCAGCAAGAACAGCAGTCATTTATATTGCGGTTAGCTGCATTTGCCTTTAAGGCAGAGGACTCTAGGAAACATTTTATATTGCTTAAAACTCTGAAACCCGTATAATTTTACTTTGTTTAGACTTGTATTGTACTGCACTTATATTTGTGGTTTTTGGATCATGGCGTTTACTAGCATCCGATAATAAAGAATTAAGGATTAGTTTTACCAGAGTTTGGGGGGAAAGGCTCCACCAATTACGGTAACTTTGACTAGGTCAAGTTCTCTCTGAATCAGATTCCATTAATTAAAACAGGATTCATGATTGCACTTCGAACCAATTTATGCTCACAGTGCTTCCCATGCGTGGGTCCCAAAGCATTATTATTTCATTTGGAATTCAACCCAGGTATGCCTGCTGCAGTCTAGAGATCTCATTTGCTGCACTGTGTGCTCCCTTGGGTTACTTTATGAATATATTTTTGCTTGACCCCAGTTTCTTTGGGCCTTGATAAGTATCCATTTTAGGTTCTGTCTCCTTTTTGTTTTGCTCATGCAGTGCTCCGGTTGAGTAACAGTATTGGATCCCATGGTTCTCTCTGTGTAATTTGTATGCCATGCTCAAATATGTCTTTCAGTCTCTGCATAGCATTTGAAGTAGATGGATGCTTTGCATAATTGCGTAGTATGTGGTCTTGGATGCCTTCAGATTATTCTTTTAGGGGATTGTGTGGGTTAACGTTTTCTTAAGGAGTTTGACAGCTCATCTTGTCTTCCTTTTAAGAGTGGGGTGTTCTCTTCTAAAAAGACTGCATGAATTTGATTTTGTAAAAAAGGGCCCATCCAAGAATAATGGGGGCTGTTTACCTGTTTTGCTGCTCCAGTTTTTTTCCTGACCTGCTCTGATGAAGGTCAGTGCCTAGAACAGACAGAGCAATTAAATACCATTGTGGCCTGCCTTCAACATGGCAGCTAGTTTAGTTTCTCACAATAAAATAAAATAAAATCTAGTTTTGTAAAAAGACAAACCAGAACCCCCACTTTATCTTTAATCCTGTCCAAAACCTCATTTTAAAAGAACTCCTCTCCGTGAGAAACAATTTAGTCCTTTGCAAGTTCGACTGCAGTAGTGTTTTATTGCTGTAGCAGCTGCTGTCCACTGTGAAGAAGACAATGAAAGGTGCGCTAAGCCACTTGTGAGCTTATTTTTCTAAACCCACGCATTGCTATTACACCCCAGTGAAACACAATCACTGTTGATTAACTTTCCACTATAGAGGTTGGTGGGGGTGGGTGAGATTTGTTCAGTAGCAGCTGTCTTTGCCCCTTTTGATAATACGCAAAAATTACTGTTATTGCTAGTTTTAGTTTACTAGGCTGAGTTGGAGCCTGCTGTGTGGGCTGCTCCTGAAACTTATTCATAGCTTTGTTTGCTTTAAGATGAGTGGTTACACAAGATTTTTCTTGTGGGATTTGGGAGAAATGTTAAGCAGCCTTCTTCCAAGCCCATGACCTTCTCAAGCCTAGAGGCACCCACTGGCTTACAAAGAGGAAGGTTTGCTCGCTTGCAAGCATTTGCATGCTTCAGGACTCTGTATTTACTATTTAGATGATCTTTTTGGTTACTGCCCACTAGGTTGCTCTGCTCCCCACTTCTAAATGGATTTATTTCAGTTCAGTATACATGGACTATAACTCATCACACTTTAATGCAGTTCAGTCATATGGACCATGTTTAGAGCTACGTTAGCAATCCTGTTGTTTTCTGCCTCTAAATACTGCTGCATGTTCATAATCAATACTAGCCTTTTCTGGAGAAACGGTGCTTTCTACAAAAAACACACACACACCCCTCTTTAATTTCAAAGATCTCAAAGCTTGTTTTTCTCATCAAGGGCCTGGTTCTCAAAATGTTGCACCATTACATGCTCCATTGAAGTGACTGGGCTTGCACCGGCATGGCTTTATGAGAACTGGAGCCTAAGCCTTGCAACATGCTGATGACGTAGATAAGCAGAAGAGCTAGTTAACAAATGGGACAATAAGGCACAGAGAGGTAAATGAATTGCCCCAAATTTCAAAGCAAGTCCTAGACAAAGCTGGGAATAGAATTCAAGACTAATTTTCCTTCTCCAATTTAATAGTAGACACTAAGCTCTACTACTTTTTAGTAGCCAGAGAGAGTCTTCTTGCCACGACCGTGGCTATCAGGACCGGTAGGACGCAAATCAAGATCTGCCACGGCCCTGAGCAAAAATGTTAGCTACACTACCACGGAGACAGCAGAACTGGAGCACGCTGAGCTGTGAAAACCCCGCTATGCTGGACCCCTCCCGTACCACCTCCTTGATCATCTGCTTGTAGCCTGTACCCCAATTGATGAGGCCAGATGACAGAATTTCTGAGGTTCTGATAGAAGCTTTGAACAACCAGGCATGTTGCTATCACAGATTTCTTGCCTTGCTTCATTTCTTGATTCCTGCCCTGCCCCTTGCCTCTCTTGTACCTGCCATTTGGTTTCTGCCCAGTCCTCCACCTTCCCTGCACGTGCCTCCCGGTTTCCTGCCCCGCTCCTCATCTTGCTTGTTCCTGCACCTTCTCTTTCTGTAGCCCATGTCTCGGATGGAGCCTCCTGCTTTCCCCAACCTTGTAAGGCATGCTGCACGCTCATGACTACTGTCTTTTCTGACAGCTGCCTAACTCCTGTCTTCTGACCCCAGCTCTATTTTTGGCCACACGTTTGGTTTGCTCCGCTCCCTCTGGCATCTGAACTGAAACAAAATCTTTACCTGTCCTGAGCTACTCACTCAGCGGCTGGAGACCTCACTGTGGCCAGATTTCACAACTTGAGTTAAATTTCCACTGTACAAGCTCCTGTACATAAACCTAATCCTTGCCCCTAAAAAGCTTGCACTCTAGACTACAGACAAGGGTTGAGAGGAAGAACAAAATTAGAGGGAGAAGTAATTGGCCACAAGTCACAGATCCAGTCAGTAGCAGAGCTGAAAATAGGACTTCTGATTCCCAGTCCAGTGTCCTATCTCCCAGACAAGAACGCTGCCTGTATAATAAGTAATAGTGAGCTTACCGTAGTAAGAAATCTGGCTCTTTAATTCACAAATTTCTTTAGTTATCGGCTAATATGTGCTAGGGATAGCTGTCAATTATGTTTTACGCATAGTATTCTTCTAATTGCTCCTTTAAGATGGATTTTGAATATAATTTTATTTTACAACAAAAGCTATACCCTTCATTTCTAACTTTACAGCCTCAAAGTTTTAACCAAGAGGAACACATTTAGGACTCCTTATGTAAGTGTTCTTTACACTTCATTATATTGGCAGGAACGTATAACATTAGCAAAGTTTTATTGGACATTTTGCTGATGATGGCATATTTTCCTATAGAAGGGCTTTTAGCTTTTGGCCAGAAAATCAAATGCATGATGTTGACTTTTTTAAAACCACCCAGGAGCCAGGACATTTTGAGTCTTACTTGGATTCGGTTTGCAATAGCCACTTAATTCAAATAAAGCCTAATTGAGGATTCAAGAGAGGATGTTGCTAAATTAACAGAACTGACCTGTTACATAAATGCAACTTGTCTTGCAAGTTAGACTTGTCAAAACAGGCAATTCATAATATTCCTATTGGCCAAGAAGAAAATTCATATCCTTAATCCCATCTCTTTTTCTTCATAACCTATATGATATGTTCTGTACCTCTAAGGATGACTCAAGCCTGCCTGTTACCTGGATGCTGCAAGCAGGTGTCTTGATTCTGTGGCCGTGAATGCACTCTGCCAGGCCCTTCATCAGACTGAGCACTTGCCTTAATGCTTAGAAATATAAAAGTCTGCAGCATCTGAAACATGGTTGTTCAGCTAAGAATCAAAGTAGTGTCCCTGGTTAATGCTTCCACAACCGTGCAAGATGTTTTAGCATTAGCCAGTAGATGAAATGTTCTTTCCAAGGAGGTGACGCTGCATGTTAACAAGTCCTGAAGTACATTTCCTTTTGGCATGCAGGTAATGCACCTAAGAAATCAAACTTACATTGAGATTATCTCTTTTGCAGTTCAGTTTTTAATGATTAGGGCATTCAGAAAAGTTACTGTTCCACACCGGTTTCCTCTGTCAAGTCATGAATGGGAAAATGTGGATTCCCATGGATGAATAACAGACTGCCAGTGGTTTTCATGTTCAGTCATATCTTCTTTAACTTTTTGACGTCATCTTCCTTTCCCCAGCACAAATGCCATGTGTAAAGAATGGATCCATTGTGATGATCCACTTGAAAATGTATATATGCACTTTGCAACGAGCCTCATTTAATCTTTTTTGGTATCCTTTCTTGGTCACCGATTTGAGACTATATATTTTTTTCCCCCCTTTCTAGTTCAAAATTGATGGAGAATGGTGGACGTGGATTGATTATGATCACTTTCAGGAGCTCGTCCAAGACTACGAAAAAAGCGGGGGATCAAAGACATTTACTGTGGCAGATTATGTAGCCAGGACACCCCACTGGGCAATGTTTGGTGCAAGGGAAAAGGGCTTTGATCCTATGGATACTAGATTTCATCGAAAGAATAAAGCAAAGGACATCTCTGGGTGCTGATTCATCAAAACAAGACCTTCTGAAGTACTGTGACTGATTAGATCTGGGTTTTTTATACTAAGCTCTAAATAGAGCCTAGCACAGATATGGAATGGTTAGTATTCTCTGTCTGTGCCATTGACACAACCGAAGGCCAAAGCCTTTTATAGCCTCATCTTAGTCTTTGAAATATTAGTAATGTTTTGTTTTTCAAAGCATCAAGGTAAGTAATATACATTTATTTGGCAGGCTGACATGTAATTCCTTTTCTTAGTGCAACGCTGAATTTGTTTGTGGTCTGTGCGATTTAGTGGTAGAAATTTCCTACTTCACTGCTGTATTGCTTTCATTGAAGGGAAAGCCTGGTATTGGTTTGCTTCTATCTTAATATTGAAGTACTGATGGTTTTCTGTGAAGTTTTGTACAAGCCAATCCACTAGTAGATAGGGATCACCTTCTGTTGTACCTGTCTTGTTCCATTATGAGAGAGGATATATTTTGTTTGGCAGCAAACATTTGCAAGTGTGTAACTGAAATGAGACACTGATTGCTGTCCAAATTTAAAACCCAATTCTTCCCAGGTAGGAAGTGGGCCTCTCATTTATACTGGTAATGTGATGCCTTTGTCTTGTGCCCACATATCCTCAAATCTACCTGGAAGGATTTTTGTTTTGTAATGAAGATTTGCTTGTTGTACCCCCTTACAACCGAGTCTCAAACTAAAGTTTGCTCAGTTTTATATGAAATCCTTTGAGCCAAATCATGCTAATCTTATTTTCTCACAATGATTTCTATGGTTCTCATAGTGCAAAGTAGTTCTTAGTATGAGGCAGTGAAT
Organism: Sphenodon punctatus; assembly: GCA_003113815.1. Classification (NCBI taxonomy): domain Eukaryota; kingdom Metazoa; phylum Chordata; class Lepidosauria; order Sphenodontia; family Sphenodontidae; genus Sphenodon; species Sphenodon punctatus. Next base: position 13,731,053 of record QEPC01007512.1, read on the forward strand.
TTCAATTTGAATTCCTAATCAGAAGTACTTTATATAATTTATACATAATTCAGCATAATAATTTATTATATAAACGACTAAACAAAAACATTCTCTGTGCTTGAGAGGGAAACATTTATGTATCTAAAATATTCAGAAACCATTAGGGGTTGGGCACAGTCATAATCTCCCAAACTAGGTTTAATAACTTGATTTTTTGTTTTCCTTAAACTTTTTAAAGATAAATGCCAGCTGCTTTAACTGGAGCGTACTTGGTATAGGCTTGTCTGCACAGCCCTTTTTTTTCAGGTTTATGGGGGTCAGGATTTCACTTTTCAGGTGTCTTCACAAAGTTAAATATTCCTGTTCCTAATAGGGATAAACTTATAAGCACTCTGATTCCATGGGGTTGACTGCTTCTATGCTACTAATACTAGTTAATTAACCCAGAAAAAAACCAGTCTTAAGAAGCAACTATATTGAAGAATACTGTGCTATTGTATCATGGATTTTGGTATTCTGCTCTCTCATATGATTGGTTTCTAATCTTTTCAATAGTGTCCATCTTAGTGTGAAATAAGTATAGAATTGGAGCCTATTTTTTGTATTATTTATGCCTTTTGTTAAGCTAGCAGTGATGCTGCTGACACAGTAGTTAGAGGTACGATGTCTAAATCCCACCCAAGTCTCTTGTTCTAAAATTACTGGCCTTCAAACTGGAACAAACGTGTGGCCTGTATGAAAGATTAAATTGATGTTTTGTATCTGCCTCAGGAAGATTGAATCTTTTTAGCATTCTGAAATTTTAAAATAACTCTTGCAGAGACTCTCCATTTAAAGCTATGGGTTGTTTAAATACTTCGTTTGTATTATTACAGAGGAAATTATTCCTTTTCTTCCTTACCAGACTGTTCTCCTCTGTTGATGAAGTATGCTTTTCTGGCATGGAGCATGGGGATTCCAATGGAACATTAAGATATGTTAATGTACAACTTTGCAGGCATTCAGGTGAAAACGTCCACCAGGACAAATCAGTATACATCCTAGAAGTCAATTATGCTGATTTACACCATCTGAAATGGTGACTCCAATATTAGAATGGCAATTACACCTTCTGCTGCATGCGATGACTAGGCAATAAAGTTTCATTTGAGTTGCTTCCTCTTCTACAGCAAGTTCCACAAACATGAATAAAAGTTGCTTGTACATGTTCTCCAATAAAATATCAGGCTTATTATGGCCATATATTAGCAAGACTGTATTCGCCAAGTAATATCTGTGTATTTTAGATGTATTTGCTCAGGGTTCCCAGTGCGTACCATAATGTTTTCTGGCTGGAATCTAGCTACCTACCATGGCTATTTTATGTGTGTGTGTGGGGAGGGGGGTCATTACAATTTTTTTTCATTACTTTGTTCCAGTAACTCATAGTATTTCCAAATACCAATATTCCTGCCTTAAAGCTCATACACATTGCTGTTCATGGGATTGTAATTCTTAACAGAAATTCAGTTGTTAAACTCTAAAAACGGATGGCGAAAAGACATGAAATAAAGGAATTGACTTTCCAACACAATCGTCCGTGTGTGATGTTGTTTATCATTTTCTATATGGGGACATGAAATGTTCAAGGATTATTGTTCTGGGGATTTAAAAGTTCATACTTTTACTCTCTTTTTACTTCAGTCTGGAAGATGCTTGGATTTGCAGCCTCCTAATCATTTGGTTAAAGAAATGTAGAAAAGGTGGCAAATATATGAAGCCGTGTTTCTCAAGAGAAGATATTTATTAGTGTTTAGGTCAGCGGCAGTTTCTATTACTCCCCCCAGGTCCCCCGGGACTGACTCAACTCATTTATTGCTGCGGACGTCATCAGGCATGTTGTTCCGTCCATGCAGCATTGGCTCCTGTCCTGACTCCTAAGCCTGCAGAGGTTGAGCTGTGGTGGTGGTGGCGCGCCGCACTCCTTGGTGGCGGGTCCACTCTCTCTGGCTTGGGGAGGTGTGCTGCTCCTGTGCATGCGTGTGCCATCACCAGTCTGCATGCTACAGCGCGCAGATATGCGCATCTGTGTACCGCGCCCCCAGCAGAAGAAGAAGGCAGAGAGGAGGGGCTGGGCCAGAAGGCAAGCTATGCGGCTGCGCCTCTCATTGGCTGGGCTGGGCAACTGGGGGGGCAGGACCAGGATAGGAGGAGGAGGAGCTCGGTGCCGGCCAGGCCACCACCCACCTACGGATAGGAAGCCTAAAAGGACAAAATTAACAAATCCCCCAACACTGCAGTATGGGCTGCTGGGAGCGCTGACCATACTACTGCACTGGGGAAATGTACCACTTATAGGTAGTCACTGTGGGGCACTGTCTCATTGTGGGGAATGGGAACTACTTAATTTCTTGCCTGGAATGCAGAAGTAAGACACCCAGGCAGCCAAGGGGACAGACTGGGACTATGTGTGAGAGTTGCGGGTGGAGTCAGCTAGCTGCTGAACTGTGGCACGCGCTGCCAGCAGTCACGAGGAACCAAAAAAAACCATTTCAAAAGAGTGACTTCCATGATCTAGCACTGACCCTGACTGTCGTCACTGGTAAGAGCCGAGAGGATTGATTTAAAACCATTAATACCTCTCCCCCACCCCCTCCTCTAGAAAAGATTTCTCCTCCCACCAGCCAGAGCAAAGCCATTTAGGAAGGAATTGGGATGGGAACAAGAAAGAAAGAACAGTGAGGGGGAGGGAGGGAGGGAGTACACCTTTTAATTTAAGCTTGCTGCCTGTTTTGTAGAAATTCTGACCCCCCACCCTCCAAAAAGGGAGGTGGACAGTGAGGGGACCGTAAACTGTTATTTGCAGGGCTGGAAAAAGTATCCAGGGAACTCTTCCTCCCCACCCCACCCCAAAAAAAAGCAGGGAGGAGAGGGAATGTAAAGGAAACAATATATAAATATATATACACAAATAAAATCAGAGTGGAAAGATGGGGAGTTGCTGGCCAAGGGGCTGGGGAGGAATAGGGGTTTCCCCCCCAATTCTACAGTGTTTCGTGTTCACTGTTTTGGGATGTGAGGATCCTGCTCTGTACTGCAGGGGGCATGGGGCAAGCTGTCTCAAGCTTTTCTGACATCCTCCTTGTCCTGACATTTCTCCCTCTCTCCATCAGGTCAAGAAAGGGCAAGAGAAAATACCTTTTTATTATTATTATTATTATTATTATTATTATTATTATTTATTTTATTATTTGTATTATTATTATTTATTACCAGCTTCACCCTGCCCTACTACATGCTCCCTGCAAAGCATCTCGGGATGGCGTGTGTGTGTAAGAGTGAGAGAGAGAGACTCCCATCCAGGCTCGAACTTCCTGAGTAAGTCGGCTCCCATCCCCACCCCTCCCCAGCTTAGGGTCCTCCTAATTTAAATCTTCCCCTGGGATGAGGGTGGGTGGGCGTGTACCTTTGTTGTGCATGTGTGTGTGTGTGGGTGGGGGGGGGGGGGGGGAGGAAGGAGCTTGGAGGGTATCTGCCCCTGTATATGTGGTGGACTTTTTTTTGAGGGGGGTGGGAAATCAAATGTGTGCCATGGTTTCAAGTAGTCTTTAATTTAATTAGTTGAAGATTAACAGCATGTGAAACTTGAGGCTTAGCTTGAAGCTATTGTAAACAAATTAAATTTAAGGCTTGCGTTTTGCTGTTACTGACTTTTCCATTCAGGCTCTCGTAGCTTTGGAGCCTTTTCTAAAATAGGAGTTATGAAATTTGCAGGTGCCTGGGAGCCATTGGTGCCCAGAAAACAGGCTGGCAACTGGTTTAGGCGTGTAGTGGGGTAAGACTAAGAATGGTTTAATATCAGGATAAAGTCTGGCAACTGAATTTTGGGGGGAAGCTGCTGGAATTTGATCTGAAATTTCACGCTCTGGATTAGTAATGAATACTCCTGTGTTCTCTTCACCTTTGCAACTCATCCATCACCACTTTATACATTTGCTCTGCCTCAGTTTGCCCATTGTAACTTGAATAGAAAAATGACTTGCGTTAAATCATTTGCTGGAGTAAGGGTTGCTGGGTTTCACATAGTTTCCATGGGGGCATTTCATGCACTGAATGAAATACACAGCTTTTGGGGATTTGCACATGTAGTTCCCTTGTATTATGAATGGTTTTCCATGGGGGTGTTGACGGTGGTTGTGGCAGAAAGGTGTTGGTAAGTTTTACACCTGCTGTTCTGGCAGGGTCTTGCTCCTGTCAAGGTTGGGTTCTCCTGGGTGGTAGAAAGTTTCTGGGGTGGGATTGCTGGGAATGAGATTAGATCGTTGCTCCTGGATTTTTTACAGCTCTGTTTTTAAATGGCTGGTGCTAACCCCATCCCTCAACCAGTTACCTTGTCTTATCCACTCCCACCCATTCTGTGCTTCCTCATATATGTCTGTCCTACACTTGCTCAGTTGATATATTTCTGACTGGCTATGCTACATGCCTGAGGAATGGCCCTGTGTGACCCGTGAGCTTACACATTCTTACCAACAGAAGTTGGTCCAATAAAAGATATTATTTGAACTAATTTGTCTCTATCTTACACTTAGTGAAGCAGTGTTGAAGATACCACAGTGCTTCGCTGTATCACTATGCGAAAACTGCAGTTTGTAATGAAGAAAGTTTCCCACTTGGGTGATGAGGTCAAGCAAAGGAACTGCCCTTTTGCAAGCACTCTACTGAATTGGAAATGAAGGATAATTTATTCCAGTCAAAGTTGCCTTTGGTTGTAAAGTTCCAGGAAGAGCACAGTATCTCTTTGTTGCAGAACTTTGATTTAAACAATCCTAAAATGTTGCCATGACTCACTAGAGGCATTGTGTAAAGAAACTACACTCTGATGAGGATTTTTGTAATCTAAGACCATGAGCAATTCTGTTACATTTAATAACAGCTGTAAAAGCTGACCGACTTCTTGACGCGTTGAGATCTGTGTAAAGCAAGACCAGAGGCCCTCGTGTGCACAGCAATGCACACATTCATTTGGCCAGGCAAAAGTTAGGAAGTAGACTACGTATTTCTGAACCTGCTGCTGGGATTGCTCAGCATGGGCTTGCATGTACACCCTTCATGTGGACAACTTCTGCTAAAGAATGATTATGTGAATGAGCTTAAGCTAAGGTAATGAGATCAATATAATTTGGCGCACATGTTGTGTGTCAAATCGCACAACTCAGAGCAAAGAAGATAGACGAAGGATATGCTTGTGCCCAGAAAACCTGTCAATCCTGGGATTTGGTTCTGCTCCCAGAAGCAGTTTCCAAGGATGTGACTCTCTTGCTGAGAAACTCTGCTTTCTGGTGCTGTGGTCAGTTCATTCCAGGACCCCAAACCACAAATGAGTATGATGGATTTTCAGTATGCAGTAGTGGTGCCCTGACATTTATTTCCTACCTCACATGTGCCCCTTACACCGCCGCCATCACTCCCCCACGCCGCGCAGGTTCAGTGGCCCCCCCGACCGCCGTCCACCCCACCCCCCCGTCTCCAGGGCCTCCCTCTCGCCCACCCTGTGGGCACCGCAGAGCTCTGGGAGCTCCCCCCCCCCGTCCCCAACGGTGTCCTGGGAGGCCTCGGTGTCCGGCGGGGTAGACGGTGGTGGGAGGGAGGGAGAACCCTGGACCTGAGGGGCCCCCATGGCGGCTGCTTCCTCCGGAGGCCTACAGGGACAGGGAGGCAGATGCGTGGCCCCAGCTGGCGGGGCAGCAACTGGGGCGGTTGGGGGGGGGGCGCCAGAGGCCCCGCCATGGGGCCCTGGGCAGGCAGGGTGCCCGGCGGGGTGACTGACATTACATAGGCACTCATGGTGCCAGTGTGTAGGAGCAGGGAGGTCCTGATGTCATGGGACATTTCCATTTTAGCGGAATGCTCCTGCTCCATCTCCTCGACGTCCTGTTCCAGCTGCCCAAACGTCTCTACCTGCCTGCTGTGGTCCCGGCGCACCCGCCTCTGTTCCAGGTGCACCTCCGCCTGGAGCCTCTGGTCCCTTGCCTCCGCCTGTTGCAGGGATCGCGCTGTGGCCGCCTCCATGTGATCCACGGCTGCTATCATCCGCTCCCCCTGTTCTGTGGTGGTGCGGACGATGTTCTCCACCTGGTCCTCCCTCCGGCACCATGCCTGGTGCTCCCTCATCAGTTGCGCTGGGGGCATGGGTTGCTGGGGCCCCTCAGGCTGCCCTGTAGAGTTATGGGGTGGCTGCCCTGGCTGGCTGCACCCTAGGCGGGGACACGGCTTGGGGAGTAGCGAGCCCCCCCGTCGGTGGCCGCTGCCCCCCCTTTGCCATCACCCTGCCCCCCCGCGTGACCCGGGTCCCCCTCCCAGCCTCCTTGGGGGCCCCCCTCATTGCCGGTGTGCCTCACCTGGGGCCTCCGGCTGCTTCAGGGGCTGCTCCCCGCTGGCCTCTTTGCCTGCCTGACTCAGGTGCTGGGGCGTGCCGTGCCCTGTGGCGATATGGGGTGGTGGTGGTCGGCGGAGGGCTGTAAGTATGCCCGGGCAGGCCCATGGGCCAGGGTATCAGGGGTGGATGGGGTGCCCCCCTGCCCGGGGCTTCCTCCTCCCCCCTGGTCCGTCTCTCCTTCCATCTGACTGCTTACCCTCAATGGCTGTCTCTGATCCCTCCAAGGCCAGCCCCTCTGTGTAGCTGGGGGCCCCCAGCGACCACTGGCTGAGAGTGATCAGTGTGCTGGCCTTGGAGTCAGCCTGTCCGGCCAGGGGGTGGGAGCTCTCCGGGCTGGTATCGGGGGGCGGGGGTGTGTGGCTGCTGGTCCGGGAGGTCCATGGGCGTTCCTCCGGGGACCGGGGGCCCTGAAGCTGGTGCCTTCTTGTGGTGTGGTGAGGGGAGGGGGTACCTCGGTCCATTCCCTGCCCTGAACCACAGCGCTCCCCACGAGGTGCGGGGCTGCTATCGATCCCTTCATATGGAGAATGCGGTCCAGGGCATCCTAGTAGGGGGTGGTCCGGGCTCTGTCGGAACCGCCGGTTGTTGTCTCGAATGGCCTTGTACCCCCTCTTTAGCTCCTTGGCCTTCAAGCAGCACTGGGCCACGGTCCTGTGATGCCCCACCACCTCCATGTCCCACACTATCTCCCGGAACACGTGCTCATTGCGCTGATTGAGCGCGAGCTCCAGTTGATGCTCCAGGGTCCCCAAGATGCGGATAAAATCCTGGGTCTCCCGGTGCCCCCATTGCCCCTCTCTGTGGTCGGGCCGTCTCCCCTGTGGTCCCCCTGGGTCCTCCTGCTCCTCCGCCTGGGCTGCGCCCATCTCCTCTGGGGGCTCGGGCTCCCGGGCCCATTTCCGTGTTTGAAGGACATTGGGGGGGGGGAGGGGTTGGTTGCTGTTCTGCCCCTGTCCCGCGGCCCGCCCCCTTCCCCCTCTCCTGCCGGCCAGCCAGCCTCCTTGGTACCCCTGTGCCACCGGGTCCCCTCCCCCTTTGGTCCCCTTACCCGTTTCTGGGGTGCCTCCTCCCCCAGCCCGGTTGTTGTCCCCGGGGCGGCCTGTCCTGGCTACTGCTGCTGCCGCTGTGCCTCCACCTCCTCCATGTGCAGCACGACAACCTCCTCCTCCACCACCTCATCCCTCACTCTCTCGCCCGCCACTTTCCTCTCCCTTCCACTTCGCTCCATCTCACTATGTCCCCCTGCTGCTGTGTGCCCTTTAAATCTCCCTCCCTGGCCTGTGTTGTTACTGGTTGCCTGGCAGTGACACTGCGTGCTTTGTCCCTGGCTGGGAATCATTTTGGTTGATTCCGGCCGGTGGTTGCCGTCCAGACGTTACTTTTTATTGTTTCCCGGTGGGAATTGCTTTGACCACGCTTTTGGCGATGGTCCGGGCCAGAGCTCTGGAAGCGTGGTTGATTTTGACCCCAGGTGGGTATTGACTGTGGTGAACATCTGACGGCCACCGAACAGACGTTCAGGGCGCTTTGGCCCCACCGCGGGATTGACCGTGGTTCACTGTGGTTGACTGTGATCGCGTAACGTCTGAAAATACCCTCTGTGACACATGATTTCCAGTGATACTTGATAGTGGACAATTAGCCATTTCTTCACTACCGATAGTTGTAGCCTCTAGGCTCAAATAGAGAACTGGCATTTTTCACTTCTATGACCCATCAAGTGAGTCATCTTGGTTTTTTTTTAAAAAACAGATTAGAATAGAAAGTTTCTCCCCAAAACAAAATTCTTTAAAAAAACAAAACAAAAAACGCCAACGCTAGCAATTTCTCTCTGCGTTTATTTTGGGCCAACTCCAGATCAGTTAAAGCATTATGTTCAGCGTCATGCCATAAGGGGAGGATGGAAAGTGATGTCTAATTTAATTTAGATAGGGACATCTTTTTCATTTCATTAAGTGCACACTGATTTATGAGCTGGCACAGGGTTAGGGCCTGTGAGCGATGTGCCAATAGAAATGCCACTAATGGCAAGGAAGGGCAGATGCTGTGTTAATGATTGATAATGATGAAGCAAAGGGAGGAAATACTGATAGATTCGATCAATTTGAATCCTGCAAAGACTCCCCCTCTTTAGGGGGAATGCAGACAATCATTTTATTTCTTTTTCTTTTCATACCCGTGGGTATGTGCATGGGTTTCTATTGAAACGAAATAAAGTTGCAGATCTGTCTCCTGACCTAGAACTTGGTTTGTGCATTAAGCTACTCAAGCTCTGAAATTTTATTTTGGCCACTGTCACAAGATACCCTATATCTAAAGTATCCCTGATGAATGCCTATCCAGTCTTTCCTTGATCACTTCAAGGGAGAGAGATTCCATAACCTCCCGAGGCAGCTTGTTCCACTGCTGAACTGCTCCAACAGTTAGGAAGTTTTTCCCGATATTGAACCTCAACCTACTTTCCTGTAATTTAAACCCATATCCTCAGTAGTAACAGTCTCCTATCTTTTTTTTTTTTATGGTACCCTTTTAGATATTGGACAACTCCCAGCATTTAGAAATAAATATCCTTCCTCTATATTCTTTGCTCTGGTTAAACATGCCCCGTTCTGTCAGTCTTTCCTCACATGACTTGTGTTCTCTAGACCCTTCATTGCTCTCCTCTGAATTCTTTCCATTTTGTCAAGATCCTTCTTGAAATGCAGAGCTCAAACCTAAACACAGTAATCTAAGAGAGGTCTGGCTATTGCCGGGGTCTAAAGTTACTGTAACTTCCTGAGTCTTGGATAAGATGCTTCTGTTAATGCAACTCAGTGGTCAGTCAAAGCATTTCATGTTCCTGACTTGAAAAAATAGGAAGCTACTGTATATCCAGTGTTTAACATTTAAGATTCAATATAGCCCAATTCGTTTATAAAACAAAGCTTTTAAAATTAAATTTTACAATTACAAAGTGATTGAAACTCTACCACCGGTGTCATTGCATTTGTTCTTTTGCCTTATGTCAAAAGTGAATTACTTTAGCTTCTGACTGAAGTATCATTCGGGAATCAGACAACGAGACTGAAGTGAATGTTCATTAGGTAACCTTTAAGGATGAAATTGCAAGTCCGGGACATCTAGGCTGCCTGAATTCTGGTGCTTGTCTTGGTTTATAAATTCTGTGTTTCTTAAGGACCTAGGGCACCTTGGTCAGGAGGCTTTGCTTTCCCAAGGTCTAAAATTACATCCAATCTTTCTCCAAACCAGGTTTGACTTTCCTCACCTGCCCTCAGCTAACACCCAGGAAAATACATTCTGAAGACAAGACACTGTGACAAGCCTTTGTTCCACCGAGTGCACATTTCAAAAGCAGTATATTCAGAAGTTGGGGAAAGTTGGCACCATATTTCAGTGCCTCTTTCAGGCAGCTGCTGATATTTTAAAAGGCAATGTGATAGCTTGCTACGGTTAACCCTCACATTTTAATGTCATTCCGACTGGGTTCTAACACAGCAGAAATGGAGGCGGAAGGGCTTGGTTGTTTGGTTTTTTTTGCTTCCCAAGTAGGTATTGCTCTGTTTTAAGCCTGCATTGGCTGGGAGGTGGGGAAATGTGCTTCTGTTTCAGGGTAGACAAATGTGATTGATTTATTTAACTTGTGTCTGCTATAATACAGGTTTGCAAGAGTATCTGACAATGGTTCTCCAGCTTTTTGCCTGCTTCATCCAACTTTGAGACTTAAGTGTAATTCCATGACCTATAGATGGTGTGACCTCACTCAGGGCCCTGGCACACACAGTTTGGGAAACTTTGATATCAAAGCTGTCATACTGGCATACTACCATTAATGGCTATTAGACAAGCAGGTTGGGAGATATTATTATAAACATTTGTATAGCACCAGCCGTACCTGGTGCTTTACAGAACAAAGATAAAGACGTGGTCCCTGCCTATGGCTTACAATCTAAAAAGACAAGGAGAGGGGACAAAGGGAAGACAAGGGAGAAGCAAACAAACATGCAAGCGGCTGCGAAGTCTCAGGTGTGCATGCTTGGCTTGGTTACAGTTAGGCAGGAGTCTGCTGAGGAGGGCAGACCGTAAGTATTAGGGGGAAAACAACTAGCAGGCATTGGGAAAGGCGGCACAGAAGAAGTGGGTCTTGAGGAGGGATTTGAAGGTGCGGAGGGAGGAGGCGAGGCGGATGTGGGTAGGGAGAGAGTTCCAGGCATGGGGGGCAGCGAGGGAAAAGGGACAAAGGTGGTATGGGGAGCATAGGAGACGGGGGAGAGTGAGGGAGGGGACAGAGGAGGAGCGGAGGGCACGCACAGGAGTGCATGAGGAGATTAGGACTGAGAGATAGGAAGGAGATTGGCTGTGAAGTGTTTTATAGGTGAGTACCAGGAGTTAAAACCG
>QEPC01007512.1:13742005-13775645 GCA_003113815.1 Sphenodon punctatus
AGGTTGCAGTAGTCAAGGGGAGAAATGACCATGGCATGAACAAGGGTTTTGGCAGAGGAGATAGAGAGAAAGGGGCGGATCCGAGCGATGTTATGGAGGGCGAAGCGGCAGGACTTGGCAACAGAGTCAATGTAAGGCTTAAAGGAAAGATGAGTGTCAAAGATGAAGCCCAAGCTACGGGCTTGGGGAACAGGATGGATGGTGGCTCCATCGATGCGGATGGCCAGGGAAGCGGGAGAGGAGGGAGGAAATAAGGAGTTCAGTCTTGGCCATGTTGAGCTTGAGCTGGCATTGGGACGGAGGCGGAGATGTCAGCGAGACAGGCGGAGATGTCAGCGAGACAGTTGACGAGGCATGAGTGGACAGAAGGGGAGAGAGAGGAGGTAGAGAGGTAGGGCTGAATGTCGTCAGCGTAGAGATGATATTGGAAGCCGTGGGAGGCAATGAGTTTGCCAAGGGACAGGGTGTAGGTAGAGAAGAGGAGAGGGCCAAGGACAGAGCCTTAGGGAACCCCAACTGAAAGGGGGAGGGAGGAGGAGCTGGAATTGGGAAGAGAGACATTAAAGGAGCCATCAGAGAGGTAGGAGGAGAACCAGTCAAGGACAGAGCCGCAGAAGCCCAAGGAGCGAAGCGAGTCCAGTAGGAGTGAGTGGTCGACAGTGTTGAAGGCAGCAGAGAGGTCAAGGAGGACAAGAATGGAGTAGATGCACTTAGATTTAGCGACAAGTAGATCATTGGTGATCTTGGCAAGGGCAGTTTCCGTGGAGTGAAGGGGGCAGAAGCCAGATTGGAGAGGGTCCAGGGCGGAATTGGCAGAGAAGGAGGTCCAGGCAGCGGGAGCAGACAACACGTTCCAGAAGCTTAGAGGCAAAGGGAAGGAGGAAAACCAGCTGGTAACTAGGGGGGTCAGATGGGTCCAGGGTGGGCTTTTTGAGGATGGGAAAAACAGTGGCATGCTTGAAGGTGGAGGGGAAGGAGCCAGTGGAAAGGGAGAGATTAATGACATGTAAAAGGGGAGGGGGGGGGAACAGTGAGAGCAATAGAGGTCAGGAGGCAGGAGGGGATTGGGTCAAGAGGGCAGGTGGAGGGGCTTGAAGAAGAGAGCAGAGTGGAGACTTCCTCAAGGGAAGCCGGGGGGAAGGAGGCGAGGATAGAGGGGGGAAGGGGAGGGGTGGTAAGGGAGTGGGAAGAGGAGATGGGTGGGAGGCAATGTCCTGGCAGATCTTGTCGATCTTCGAGGTGAAGAATGACGTGAGATCCTGAGCAGAAAGGGAAGAGTGGGGCAGGGGGGCTTGAGTAGGGAGTCGAACGTAGGGAAGAGGCAGCGAGGGTCGCGAGAGTAGGATTCGATCCTGGAGGCATAGTAGTGTTGCCTAGCCATGGAGATAGCAGAAGAGAGGGAGGAGAGGGAGAATTTATAGTGGAGTAAGTCAGGAAGGGAGCGGGATTTGCTCCAGAGGTGTTCAGCAGCTCAGGTGCAAGAGCGGAGGTAGCCGATGTTAGGGGTGAGCCAAGGATGGGGGTTTGGGGGTTGGACGGGGCAGGAGGAGATGGGGGCAAGAGAGTCAAGGGTTGAAGCGAGGGAGGTGTTAAGAAAAGAGATGGCAGAGTTTGGGGAAGAGGAGGAGAAGACTCAGGGGAAGGAGGGGGAGAGGGAGGAGGCGAAGTCAAGAGGAGTAACGGCCTGCAAGTTGCGGAAAGGGTGGGGGAAGACGAGGGGGGTTGGTGGGAGAGGTTGAAGGAGGCGAGGAGGTGGTCAGATTTATGACAAGGATCGAAGGAGAGATTAGCAACAGAGCAGTTTCTGGAGAAGCTGAGATCGAGGGAGTGGCCATCAGTGTGGGTGGGAGAATCGGTCCAGTGACAGAGATCAAAGGAGGATGTTAGGGAGAGAAAGCGGGAGATAGGGGACTTGGAAGGTGTGTCGATATGACCTCTGACTCTGGGGAGCTGGGAGTGAATGGCAGGAAATGGATCACTCTGTTACGACCTGTTGAGTACTCCTCCGAAACAACCGAGAGCGGCCATTTCTGAAACCTGGATGCTGGGCTTGACAGACAAATGGTTCCATCTTGCCCAGTGTCCTGCTTCTGAAAATAATCAGCACTGGATGAATCAGAGGCGGCATATAGTAACAGGGCATATATGAAGCGATCTATCCACTGTCATCCTCTCCTGAGTGTCTGACAGTCAGAGATTGTAGCCCTCATAATCTTGGCTAATGACCCTTGATGAACCCATGAACTTATCTAATCTTTTTCAACCCAGTTATTCTATTGGCCTTTTATAACATCTCATGGCAATGAGTTCCACAGACTAATTGTGCATTATCTCAATAATAATAATAATTATTATTATTGTTAACAAACATTTATATAGCGCCAGCAGTGTACCTGGCACTTTACAAAGTAATAAAATAGACACGGTCCCTGCCCCTAGGGCTTACAATCTGAGAGACAGGAGCTGGGGGAGAGACTTAGGAAGGGGAACAGAGGGAGAGACAAGGGGTCTAACATTCATGAAGATGCGAGGTCTCAAGTGCACGTACTTGGCTTGGTTACGATGAGAATGACAGCAGGCAGGTCCATGTTGCAAGGATAAGGGTAAACCGATCGTAGGTATAGGAATAGTGGCTCAGCAGGATAAAGAGTCAGACAGAGCAGAGCGAAAGAGGTGAGTTTTAAGGAGAGATTTGAAGGTATGAAGGGAGGGGGCAAGGCGGATGTGGACAGGGAGGGAGTTCCAGGCATGGGGGGCAGCAAGTGAGAAGGGACGAAGGCGCTTAGGGGAGCAGGGAAGGCGTGGAAGGGTGAGAGAAGGGACAGAGGAGGAGCGAAGTGCACGGGCTGGAGTATGGAGGGCGATAAGTGCAGAGAGGTAGGGGGGAGCAAGGTTGTGAAGAGCTTTATAGGTGAAGACTAGGAGCTTGTGCAGGATTCGTTCAGGAAGGGGAAGCCAGTGAAGCGAAGAGAGGAGGGGCTGCACATGGTCGAAGCGACTGGCGAGGTAGATGACCCTGGCAGCAGAGTTTTGGACAGAGATGAGGGGAGAAAGGTGAGACCGGGGAAGGCCAGTGAGAAGGAGGTTACAGTAATCGAGGCGAGAGATGACCAGAGCATGAACAAGAGTTTTGGCAGACGAGACAGAGAGAAAAGGGCGAATCTTAGCAATGTTATGGAGGGAGAAGCGACAGGATTTAGCAACAGAGTCAATGTAGGGTTTAAAAGAAAGGGGTGAGTCAAAGATGAAGCCTAGGCTACGGGCTTGGGGGACAGGCAGGATGGTGACTCCATCAATAGTTATTGACAGTGAGGAAGGAGAGGAAGGATGAGGGGGGAAGATAAGGAGTTCAGTTTTAGCCATGTTGAGTTTGAGTTGACGTTGAGACATCCAGGTAGAGATGTCAGAGAGACAGTTGATGAGACGAGCTTGAACAGAGGGAGAGAGAGAGGGAGTAGAGAGATAGAGTTGAGTGTCATCAGCATAGAGGTGGTATTGGAAGCCATGGGAGGCAATGAGTTTGCCTAAGGATGAGGTATAGATCGAGAAGAGGAGAGGGCCAAGAACAGAGCCTTGAGGAACACCAACTGAGAGGGGGAAGGAGGAGGAGGCGGAGTTGGAGAGAGACACATTAAAGGAGCGGTCAGAGAGGTAGGAGGAGAACCAGTTATGGACAGAGCCACAAAAGCCAAGGGAGTGAAGGGAATCCAGCAAGAGTGAGTGGTCAACAGTATCGAAGGCAGCAGAGAGATCAAGGAGGACAAGAATGGAATAGAGACGTTTAGATTTAGCCACCAGAAGATCGTTGGTGATCTTAGCGAGAGCAGTTTCAGTAGAATGAAGGGGGCGGAAGCCAGATTGGAGGGGGTCAAGGGAGGAGTTGGAGGATAGGAAGTCAAGGCAGCGGGAGTAGACAACACGTTCAAGCAGCTTGGAAGCAAAAGGAAGGAGTGAGACAGGACGATAGCTAGAAGGGTCAGAGGGGTCAAGAGTGGACTTTTTGAGAATAGGAGAGACTGTGGCATGTTTGAAGGCAGAAGGGAAAGAGCCAGTAGAGAGGGAGAGGTTGATGATGTGCAGGAAGGAAGGGGCGACAGTGGGAGTAATGGAGGTGAGGAGGCGGGAAGGAATGGGATCAAGGGGGCAAGTGGAAGGGTTGGAGGAGGAGAGCAGAGAGGAGATTTCCTTAAGGGAGGCAGGGGAGAAGGAGGACATGAGAGAAGGAGGGGGAGGAGGGAGAGGGGTGGGAGTGGGAAGAGAGGAGTGGGAAGCGATGTCGAGGCGGATCTTGTCTATCTTGGAGGTGAAGAAGGAGGCAAGATCCTGAGCAGAAAGGGAAGAAGGAGGGGGAGGACAGGGAGGCTTGAGGAGGGAGTCAAAGGTAGAGAACAGGCGGTGAGGGTCCCAAGAACAGGACTCAATGCGGGAGGCATAGTAGTGTTGTCTAGCAAGGGAGATAGCAGAAGTAAGGGTGGAGAGACAGAATTTGAAGTGAAGGAATAATAATAATAATAATTAATAAGGCTGCATTCAACCCCTGGATGATGAATCTTTATACCTGATCTTTTATTGGGCAAACTTCTGTTGCTGATAGTATGCTACTATGCAAGCTTTCAGGCCACACAGTGCCCTTCCTCAGGACCTTGTCTGGTCATAAAGTTTGCATATTTCTATCCGCAAAAGTTCACCTGATTTCTTTTTTCTTTTTAAATCATCTGAACCACTTTATCTTGTATGTTTTGGACCAACATAGCAACCACTCTCTCTTGATTACATCTTTGCAGACATTGTAATGCCGCCATAGTTCTGAGTATTGAGGGGCAAACAAGATTGGACAGAATTAGAGCTTGCATTGATTGCTGCAGTACCTTTGCATATACAGCAAATGTCAATTATATTGTGGCCGATTGAAGGTAAAAGGTTCATAAACTGTTTCTCTCATTGCCAGATACCCAATTCATTTTCTGTAGGTGACAATCAGGGCCATCTGTGGTGTAGGGAGCAAACAGGACAGTTGTCCATGCCTCTTACCTTGGAGACCATGTCGTGGGCAAAGGAGGCTTTGATAATAAACGAGTTGGAGAGAATATTTTCCAGTACTAAAAATGCACAGGTGTCTTTTGAGAAGGGGTGAGTGCTAACTTAGGCCTACTTAAGAACTAAAATTCTTCTTCAGTAGTCATGCCAAACCCCCTAGCAGCTCTATTGTACGTGTAGTGTTGTGGGACGTATTGGGCCAAGGTTTTGCCTCTTTGATCATAGACACGCCCCCAGGACCCCTACCAGGTGGAGCTTTTACTCGCTCTTTCCCCCTCCCTTACCTAGAGCCAGGGGAGGGAAACAGAGAGGACCTTGGCTTTGGTCGTTCCCTCATCTTGCTTCCACTGTTGCTGTTTCTCACTGAGGGAGCTAGATCCTGACAGCTACTTGGAGAGGGGCAGGGGCTACCCATGTCTCAGATGACAGTGAGGGGAGCATTAGCGAGTGCAGGGCCAGGGAGCAGCCTCCCTCACTTAGCAAGAGTCTGGCTGTGCCGTGTCACTCTTATTCTGCTTCTGGTAGCAGAATCCCTGTAGTAAGGATTAGAAAGCCCTAAACAACACAAGGGGACAGTAATAACTTGTTGCAGTATGTTATGTAAGCTGGAGCAGAGTCAGAGCTGTGGCTGCTATTGAAGTAATTTTCTCTCTGAAGAGTTGTACATAGCCTGGAAACTGGCATAAGACCCGCTAGCTTCACCCTCCGCTGGTCATGGTCGGCCTGGCTGGCGTTGCTCTTTCAAGCTGAGTTTACATGGCAGGGTTAGTAGGGTCTGAGAGAGACACTCCATCCATCACTGCTGTCTGTGGAGTGCTTTGATCTAACCCTCCTCCGATCTAAATCAGCTGGAAGGCACAGCAGTCGGCTTAGAAGAGATGTTGGCAAGAGGCAGCTTTTTTGTGAAATCCTTCTCTGAACCTCCAGCTGAAAACAGAAGTGATGAAACAGCAGCTCGTAGGGCAAGCGGGGCATTGTTTTGAACGTATATATTAATCACGGGGGACATGATGGAGCTTTGATGCACCGACAGAAAGGGGGAAAGATCTTGTTTGATTTGAGGGCTGTTTTTATGAAGCCTTTCCTTTTGATGGGTGCGGGGATTAGGGACTGGCAGATTCAAGGAGGAAACATAGAAGAAGTGTGTGTTTAGCCCCATAATTTAAAAAAAATTCAAATAAAAGTTGATCTATTTCAGTTAATAGAAGTTGGTCCATTAATGGCTTTTACATGTGGTCTTGGTCAAAGTTTGGTAAGCTCTGATTATTCAAAGGTGTTCAGCTCCTTCTAGTCCTCTTGGTTTCAGCTAGCATTTTGAGGGGGCAGAGCTTTTGAAAATCAGCCCGTTAGGGTGGTTTCATATATTACAATAGCTCCATTGCTGTTCTTCCCAGACCCAGCTTGATGTGGAGTCATAATGCAGGCCTGGCTTATATAGTAAACCTGGGGCTACAATAGTGGTGATCAAAATGAATTATAGCTTTCTTCCTCCCACCCTCTCCAGTCAAATGGCACTTGGAGTACTTCACAAACAATTCCATAAAATACAGTCCATTTAAAGATCATTTTAAAAGGGGAAGAAATTGAATCCAGCAGTGGATCCCCTAAAAGCATCCAGTGAATTTAACAAACACCCCCCACCCCCATCTTTTTAAAGATACTTTTAAAAATAAGACAAATATCTGGAGGAAGCAAGTTCCACACCGGGGGCCCGGCTACAACGAAAGCCCAATCGCCCACTTGACGTACAGTGCGATGGCGGGATCTCCAAATAGTGGGTGGTATCTGAATGTGGATAGAATCCAGGCAAAGTTCCAGGAGCCAAGTCTCAAAAATATCCGGAGCTTCTACCGTTATGGGCTTTAAAATCCAGTAGCGCAATCTTAAATTTAGTCGTCTGCTCTTATCAGCAGCCAACATAGAGAGCGCAGGGGGCATAATATGGCTCAGTTTCCCAAGGGGATCATTCACACAACATCCTACCCCCTTGCAAACTCACCTCTTTTCCCCATAGCAATGTATTCACACAGCTGCTGGTTTCCCTGCTTTTCTGTGCCTGCTGTGCTGCACAGGATATCAGCCATATCTTAAATAGCAGGGAGAGAAGTTCTGAAGATCTTGTACTTTATTATTATTCTTTTAAAAAAAATCAAACTCTGAGGGACTTAAGAACAATAGCGATCTTATAAACTAGAAGCTGTTTTATGGGGGACTTCAGGAATCATAAATCCCCCCAAAAGTGGCCTTTCCAATTGGAAAGACTATTTTAATCACAGTTATATTGTGATTAAAATTTGCATCATGCACCAGAGACTTAATTTTTAAATGCTTTTAAAATTTGTAAATGAAAATAAAACAAAATTGTTTTCAGTTATCAATGAATGAATGTAAAATACATCCTTTGAAACAGAAGTCAGTTTTGCCCTGTTTCTGTGCCTTGACTGCTTTGAACTAAGCTGTCTTTTCCCACCCTCAGAAGGGACAGTGCATCTTGTTGTCCCCTTTCCTGCACAAATGGTCTAATGTGGTCTAGTGTTTTCAGAGTGAATCCCCTTAACCCAGAAGTGGAAGAGTGATCTCTCCTCATCCTTTGAAAAAGGTTGTTTCACGGTTAAATCAAGTGATGTCCCAATTAAATAGCATTGAGATCTGTCCCCAGAGTTCTGTCCTATTTAAGCAGAAACCTTGATTGTTGGTGTCCTATTTAAGTGGTGCTGACTTGCACGTTTTTGAAAAATTATAAGCTTTCTTAGTTGTCTTTTTTGGTAAGGTTTTTAATGGCAAAAATCTCCCCCAAGCTTCATATTTAGACACAAGTTTCACATCCTTCCTGTAAGAAGTGAATGGTTTCTAGTTAGTTACGCTTTGGGAGAGTTCTACTTGAACTGGTTCATTTCTTCCTTGAGTGGTTGTTGTTAATTACAAATTCAGGGTGATTATCTGACAAATTGCCTACCGTCCCTGTATCTCAGTTATGCCTTAAACTGTGGAGGAATCTTAATGTTACTCCCCTCCCTTGGGCCTGATTTAATAAAAACTCCATCTGGCTCCTGCATATTGCAACTTCTGGGTTGTAGAGAGAGAGGGAGCGAGCGAGCTTCTGTAACATGGGTGGAATTCTGTAATGAATCTGTCCCTGAGCCTTTTCCATTTTGCTGCCTGTAACGATGTTACAATGTGCTGTGAATCCTACTGCAGTAGTCAAATGTGAGCGCAACACAATCTTACTCTTGTTGAATTAAAACAGTGCACACTGCCGTTATTGTCTTGCTTGATCAAATGCTGCTACTTCCTCTTGTAACCGCAAGCAATACAGTAAGAACTAGAGTAGAGGTTCCCTTAGTATTGATTGTGGCTTCAAGTGGGATCACACCATTTGCAGGTGGAGTCAGGATCCAACTGATATTTTAATATACTTTGCATTATTGTTGCTCTCTGGGGCCTTAGTATTTGTAGTAGCAAGTGCCACCTCAGGCCCTGGTACCCCTGGGTTGCCCCTGGCCAATGTTGCTCTAAGTCCCTTAAACACTCTTCACGTTTGGGACTTGCCATTCATATAGTTCATTTACAACCTTGGGTGCCTTGCCCCTGACCACAACCCTTCTCGGGCTTTACCCAAGGTCCTTTACAGTGTTTCCTTAGCCCCAATAATCACGCCAAGTCTCTGGTGCCTCAAGCACCCAGCCTTTCACACTTCCCTGTAGTCCTGAGCCCCAGTGGGCTCCCTTACATTGGCCCTCTTGGACTTAAGTATCCCAGCCCCACGGGGCTTATCACAGTCCAAAGCCACTGACAGGGCTTGAGCCCCTTACTGGGATCCCTTCAGGCTGCCCACTGGTCCTGGAAGCTCTTGCCTCCACACAACATTAAAAAAGTCCTAGGATGCTTTACTTAACTTGTCTGGGGACTCGCTCTGTCCCACCTGGGCCGTCGCCATCTCCCTCTCCCCGCTCTCAAGCCTCGCAGACTGGTTCTGCTCAGCCAATCGGACAGTGGACTCTGGCTCCATCCTGTCAACCCCGGTATCCCACCGGCTTCTTCTCAGCTGGCCCACTGACTCTCGGGGACCCCAGATGCATTCCAGGATAGCCAGCCACGTCCAGCCTCCTCTCCACCTTTCTGGAGCGTGGCGGCAGTGGGTTGAAACACCTCGTGTCGTCACTGGCGCTCAGGCTCTTAAAGGGGCCTTGCCGTTTCCCTTACCCAGGAGCGGCTTGGGGTAGGGTTGAAGAACACCCGTCCTGCTACAGTGGACTCCGACTCTGTCCCATCAGCCCTGGTATCTAACCGACTTCCTCTCAGCTGGACCACTTCTGGCCTCCTCTCCACCTTCCCTGAGTGTGGTAACAGTGAGTTTAAACCCCCCTGCACCAGCACTCGGGCTCTTAAAGGGGGCTTGCTGCTTCCTTTACCCAGGAGCGGCTTGGAGCAAAAAGATTTACTGTAGCAAATACTATTTTAAACTAAAATTGCTGATTCACCATTTTGTCACCAAGGTGATTATGTTGCTTTCTGTGATGACTCCTTAAGGTTCCTGTGCTGGAACATCTTTTGGTACTTTCATCATTGTAACAGGGGAGAGTCCGTGAGGGCCACTGGGCCTTTAAGAAGACAGCTAGCGCCTGCGAGGGTACCGGTGCTAGCTGAGCTGCAGACGCTGCAAGTTGTGAGATGGAGCACCTTAACCTGCAGCAGCTGTGTGCGCGAGGGTGCAGCAGGGGCCATTCCAGAGTGAAGAGCCAGAAAAGGGCTCTGTATTGGCAGACTGCAGCAGAGGTAGGAGCTAGGGAGAGCTCTACCTCCAGACTAAGACTCAGAGGGGTTGCCTGAGCCAAAAGGGTTCTGCTGGGTTGCAGAGATGCGTGCAGGGCCCAGGGAACCCACAGTATTGAACAAGACTGAGATTCTGGGAAGAGATTCTGTATAAAGAGTAAAAGAGACTGAGAGCTAATTCCCAGAGTGAGTAGCTGTGTTGGGACCTATTTCTGCCAAGACGCACCCTGGGCAAGCCCGTCACTGCCAAAATCATGTTTGTCGTCTGTTATATCGCTCTGTGTGGTACAATCAGTACTTCTGGACATTTGGTACTTCCGTTAAATGTTCTTTTCATCATTTCTGTTATCGTTAGCACCTTCAGCATTTTCGTTAGCCCCTTCAACATTTTTTTATTTCTTTTCCCACTTAATTTAATTATTTTTACTTTTTGTATATATTTTGTCTACACTCCTGTTCGCGTGACAAAAAAAGCACCCCTGGACATGACGAAATAACAAAAGAGATGAAAATTCACTGGCGGGAGTCCTGGAAGAGGTGAATGGTGAAAACTTGTTCTGAGCATCAAAATTCTCATAAAAAGTCAACAAGGTTCCCAAAATGATGAGAATTCCTGTTTGTTCAGGAACGGACGATTCATTTAATCAATATTCAGCGTGCCGTTGGCCTCATGGCTTCCCCATTCTGTGACTCCAGAGATAGATTAAGCATTCTTGGAGCCCTGAGCACAAAGAACATAGTGTGTCCCCCACCCCCCCGCCCTTTGCTCATCTCCCCAACCAGGGTCATAGTCTCTTGTCAACGGTACAAGTGCTGGCTGATTTGTAGAGCGTCTAACCATGAGATGTTATAAACGTCCATAGTCTAACCCACCCTGAGTCGTAGATTTATGGTTGGATAAAAATTTAAATAACTGTAAAGACAAGGATTGCACAAGCTCATTCAGGATAGGTACATCAATGGCTGATTATTTGCCATGACGGTCAACAGTTTTGCATCTTCATGCTCCTTTTTGGCTGTGAGAAGCTGTGAGTGAATGAGAAGGGTTAGGTCCTATTTCTTACGTGTTGTCTTTGAAACAGCTGGTGCTGGCTACTGTTGGCGACAGAATGCTGGGCCAGATAGTTTGACCCAGTGTAGCAGTTCTTATGTTAACATCATCCAAATGAAATGAAAGCTGGTAAATTTTGTATTGGCTTAATTAGCTAGTCTCTCCCTACTTCCCAGTGCTAATCAGAGAAATTGGCTGATTTCTCTGTCTCGCTCTCTGATTGGATTCGCCACACACATTCCCATCCGCAGGAATTTTTTCTGTGCGCTGAAAATAGTGTAATCCTCACCTCTGGGGCAGCCATCTGTGAGTTTAAACTGCCATCGCCATGTTTAAATTTGATCCTCTTTGCCAAGGGCTTAGTTTGGACCAGCTGTTTAAATCATCTTAGCACTAAATGCTTGTTATTTAGAAAGAGAGAGAAAGGCATGAATAATTAGCTGTTAAATGTTCTCTGATTATTTGGTGGTTTGCCCAAAGAAATGAGAAGAGGCCTAGTTACAATATCTGGAGTGATGTTAGCACTCGACCTGCGTTGGGTTCCACAGCAACTGTTTTCCCATTTGAATCTGGTCATTCACAAAATCTGAATGAGTCTAAGGTGTTGGTTATCCTGAGGGTTGTCTTTAGCTTCAGCCATTAATTTAGAGTGGTCTTGTGGCTAGGGAAACTGGAGTGAGGATTGGGGGTCCCGTGTTTGATTCCCAGCTTTGTCAAACACTCTCTGCTTTAGAGAGTTGTCTGTCTGTGGAGTTTGGGAAAGAATTCCCCACCCAGATGTGCTTGGTTTGTTTCATTTCTGCTTCTGAGGTATCAGACTGTCGCGGCCAGTAGAGGAATGCTGAATGAGGTGGTCCGGCATAGAGTAAATAAAGCAAATGTATCTTGTATGAACGGTGGGTCATGCTTATGTGCTCTGAGTCTAACTAGTCACCCTTTTAGGGATCAAGGAGTTTTCCACCATGGCAGGTTGCCTGGTGACTACAGGTTGTGGGGGTGGTGATGGTTGTTTTCCCCCCCCCCCTTCGTTGACAGCTTAGAGTGTGACTCTCTTGCGTAAGTTTTTTTTTGGGGGTGGGTGGGTGATAGCTCATCAAATTAATTCCCTGCCATTGCAGGGACCTCTGGTCGTGGTGCCTCTTGGTTCCTCCTGCTCTCTGCCCGTGGTATACGAAACATTTAGCTTTCCAAGGGCTGTATTAGGTTTTGTCTATTTTGGGGGTTGGTGTTTTGTATGCTAGTTGGAATGGAGTGACTTGGTGGCCTGCTATTATACAGGGGGTATGTACTTCTGGACCATTCTGACCTTGAATGCTATGGCTTAGAGTAAGATATTTCAGCTCTCCATGTCCCTGTTTGTCCAGCTAGCAAACAGAGGACAATAAGCTACCTCTCCTGAAGTAAGACTAGGTAATCCTTTTAACTCTTTTGGCCTTACAATTTATGTACAAATCCCTTGTTTAGAGACACCAGAGCCAAAGTCTGCCAGAAGCCATGTAGTCCGTTGGGTTGGTGCGGTTAAGGCACACCAGTTTCTGTGGCTTTATTTATTTATTTAGTAATATTTCTATATCGCCCTTCCCGCAGAGGCTCAGAGTGGCCTACAATCAGAAAAACAATTTTAAAAAACCATACAAATCAATAAAAATCCCCTTAACACCCCACCCAACCCACCCCAACACCTTCCACCAAATCCCCGCCTGCCAAATTCCTGACCAAATAGAAAGGTCTTACATTGTTTTTGGAAGATGAGCAGGCTCGGGTGTAGGTGGACCCCAAGTGGAGGGAGTTCCATAATTTTGGGACAGTGATTGAGACTGCCTCCCTGTGCACCTGAGTTATAAAAACATCCTGGAAAGATGGCACCTGCAAGAGGGTGCCCCCAGCTGACCTCAGGGGCCACGAAGGGATATCAGGGAGGAGGCAGGTCTTTCAGATACCTGGGACCCAAGTCATTTAGGACTTTATAGGTTAAAACCAGTTTCTTTAATTTTGCCTGGAAAACTGTCAGCAGCCAGTGCAGACTCTGGAGCACCAGTGTAATGTGCTCCCAGTGACCCATATCCATGGGCCACTGTGTTCTGCACCAACTGCAGCTTTTGAACAGTCTTCAAGGCAGCCCCACATAGAGCACATTGCAGTAGTCTCACCTCGAGGTTAGACTGTTTTATCAGAATCTGATAAAAAAAACAGTCAAAGCCGCCTCACCTCCGCAACCTGACAATCCAGGCACAGCAGTAGATCCAAGAGAGCACCCCCAAGGCTGCGAGTGAGTGACCAAAGGAGGCTGGACCCCATCAATAACATGGTCCCTACATCTCCGAGGTCATATGGTCGGCCAACCATCATCACCTCGGTCTTGTCTGGATTCAGTGAACACGGCAATATTTATTTATTTATTTATTTCTAAAACTTATATCACGCCCCCTGCTGCCTCAGGCATCTCGGGGTGGCTCACAGCATTTTAAAACATATTAAAATATACAATAAACAACAATTAAAACAGTATAAGCCCATCCCCACCCACCCCACCTCCAGGTCTTACAGTGTCTGCAGAAAGAGGGGAGGTCGGTAATCAAGCGGACTTCCAACGGGAGGGAGTTCCACAGCTGCAGAGCAGCCACAGAGAACGCCCTCCTTATGGTGGACATCCAGAAAACCCAGGGGACCCCAAGGAGGATGCCCCTGGCCGACCACAGGGGCTGATCCAGAACCTGGAGAGTGAGGCGATCCCGCAGGTAGGTGGGGCCCAAGCCGTTTAGGGCTTTAAAGGTCAACGCCAACACGTTGAATTGGGCCTGGAAAATTATCAGCAGCCAGTGCAGAGAACGGAGCACCGGTGTAATGTGCTCGCATTAGCCTGTTCCAGTCAAGAGACGGGCTGCCGCATTCTGCATCAGCTGCAGCTTCCGAACGAGCACCAGGGGTAGTCCCACGTAGAGTGCATTGCAGTAGTCCAGTCTCAAGGTAATAAACGTGACTCCTTCCGGAATGGTCATGCCCCTGGTTTGGATTACATCAGGGTAGAATTTATAAAGACAAACAAGTCCTGGTGGTTGCCTGTCCTAGCAGCCCTTTTTACAGCCATCAACAGCTCTGGGCGGGTGCCAGGGGCGTGGGCCACAGCCCTGGTTGTCCCCATTTACAGAAAGGGAGCCAGAACTGATCCGGCCAACTATAGGCCAATCAGTCTTCTCTCAGTCATATCTAAGATTTATGCCAAGCTTTTGCTAGGGAGACTGACTACCTGGATGAGGCAGGAGATGGTTCTCTCCCCTGAGCAGGCCGGCTTTCAACAAGGAAGGTCTGCGATCGAACACTGCCATATACTGCAATATCTGGCAGCCAAGTATTGGGCCCGGAACGGGGCACTCTATGTAGCTTTTCTAGATCTCAGGGCAGCCTTCGATTCAGTCAATCGGGCTGCCCTGTGGGAAAGGCTGCAGGAGTCTACCATCGACAGACTCCTATTGTCCCTCATCAGATCCCTATATGAGAATTCATCAATGGTAATTAAGATGGATAAACAGGGTCATATCACAGCTAAGATACCTACCTCTGTGGGGGTTCGGCAGGGATGTGTGCTGGCCCCAGCTCTTTTTAACTTCTTTATTGACAAAATTATACCAGTCGTGGCAGCACCACAGTTTTTTTCCCCCAAAATTGGCTGTCCGGGCCATCGAGTGTTTATGCTATGCTGATGACGTGGCCCTCCTGTCTCAAACGAGGGTGGGCCTTAAATGTCAATTACAGGCCTTTTTGACATTCTGCCAGGCCAATAATCTAGTAATTAATTATGACAAATCTAAGATTTTGGTCTTTTCTGCTCGCCCCAAAGTTTAGGGGTGGTCATTTGGGGGTACCTCAATACAACAGGTTAAGGCATTTAGGTACTTGGGTATTCTCTTTCACGAATCCGGACGTTGGAAGGAGCACGTTAATAGAAACTTGCGGTCGGCACAGGCAGCTGCCCAACCAATAATCAAGCTGTTTGCTAGGCAGGGAGGGATGGCAGTCCATCAGGCCATTCAGGTCTACAACAGCAAAGTGGGGTCCCAATTGCTTTATGGGGCCAAACTTTGGGCGCCTTTCCACCCTGGTGTGGCGGATAAAATCCAGTCTAGTTTTCTCCAGCGTCTTCTGAAAGCCTCAAGAGGTACCCCGCTGGCAGCCATTCGGGTAGAGCTGGGGCAGAAATCATGGACCCAGGCCGCTAAAGAAGCCAATTTAAAATTCTGGCTTAAATTGCATTCAGATCAGAGCCCCACTTTAATAAGAGCAATGCTTGAGGATCCCTTTGAGGACCAATGGTCCTCAAAGGTGATATTTCAATTGGAGAAGATGGGGATCTCGCCAGACTATCTCAAGCACAAGCTGCCGGACACGCGCAGGAAGGAGGTTCTATTGAGGGTTAGGGACATAGGGTGCTAAACAGAATTGGCCAGAGTTAGATCTTCTCCGCATATGCGTGAATACCTGTCCTATGCTCCTGCGGTGGGGCAGGCGGCCCCCTATTTAACAGCGCCAATTTCGGGCCGAGCCAAACAGTTGTTGGCTAGTGCCCGCTTCAATGCCTTTCCCTCACGCGTCCTGGAAGGTAGAATATTAGGGATCCCATTTATGGATAGATTGTGCCCTGTTGATTATAGTACAGTTGAGACAATGGGGCACATAATTATACATTGCCATTTATACGATGTTCCACGGCAGGAATTTCTTGCTCCCATTATAGATAATTTCCCAGGTAGGGACGATTCAGTTTTATTAGCGATTCTTTTAGATAACCCTAATCCGGATATCATCCGGAAGGTAGCGCTGTTTTTGTTAAGTGCTGTTCAGCTTAGAATTAGATTTTTAAATAGCAATTATCCAATATAAGTAACTGTCAATTCTGTACAACAGTGTGGTTGGAAATTTGCTCACTTACCAAATATGATGTATTTTATGTATGATTTGTATGTTTGTTTGCTATGATCGTAGATCTCGCAATAAATTATTTTGGTTTGAGGTAATAAACGCATGGACAATTATGGCCAGATCCGAGTCCGAGACATACGGCCTAAGCCGACACACCAGATGTAACTGCTGCTGAACCTCTCATCATAGATGACAAAGTAACTCAAATCTAGAAAGAAGGGCAAGTTACTTTGGTGCAAAGCTTAGCTTAAAGTAGTTAGCCTTGGGGCTCTGCTCTGGTACAGCTACAGTAGAAGTAGAGAGCAGGGCAAAATCACATTATAAGCAAGGTGTAAGCTGCCTTAAATAGAGCCAGAAAGTTATTCTACCTTTCGCTGGCTAATTACTTTGAGAGTAGAGAGCCTACTTTGGGAATCTTTCCCTGAAAAGTGATCCTTCCTTTTCTATCCAGTAGTTTGAGACTATCTTGGAAATGGTATGCTACCCTTAGGTTCCCTAGTATACAGTATGTTGATATACGAGGTAATGATGCATTTCGCTGTCATATATCAGGTCCCACACTCTTGTGTAATGCATGGAGAAGTAGCACTGAGCTGACTTCATTTGTTCACTTGTCACTAGCCAGGAAACCAAATGGTCCAAGGCCAACACCTTATCCATTGAACTACATTGCTCTCAAGAACCTCATTATTTCTAATGCATTTAACCTTGCAGCATGTCATTTATGAGGTAGGGAACTGTTGTTGCCTCCATTATACCTGTCAGGAGCTGAAGTCTATGGCCTTGTCTCAACAGAATGTAGGTCAAGCATCAACTAGTTAAAATAGCAGCACCTAAAGTCATGGGGTTGGAAGAAATTTCAAGGGTCATCTAGTCCAGTAGTTCTCAAACTGGTGAACGAGGAAGGTGTGCAATGAGATTCCCACTCCTTTCCAGCTTAGTCGGAGTGTGAAGATGGCAGTTTCCAAACCTATTTGGTGAAAAGGGGGGAGAGAATCAAAGAACAAAGGGGGTGGGGGTGGGGGGAGAAAGGAAGCAATTAGAGGATGGGAAGGGGGAGAGGAAGAGAGGGACCGGGGTGTGGTGGCGGGAGAGAGACCTCAACAAGTACAGACAAGTGGAAGGGAAGGTGTGGTTCCAAAAAGTTTGAAAACCACTGATCTAGTTCAATCCCCTGCTCTAAACTATTGCAGACATGTGTTGGTCCTTACAGTCCATGAAAATATCCAATGAAAGAAATTCCCTGGCATCCCTAAGCAAACCTATTCCATTGTCCAACTGTTCTTTCAATCTCTTTATTTGTGTAACAAGCAGCTACGATCCCTGGGTGCAAAATGACTGGAGAGGGGTGGGGGTGGAGCTAAAAGAGGAGCTGCTCGCTTTGCAAGGGCAGACGGATGTATGGCTGCACTGCTGTGACCATTGCTACTTGGTGTGGGGAACAAGGTGGTGAAGCTGAGGAAGGTAACAGGGACTCAGAACTGTACACTTAGTTTGTACATGAATCCAGTTGGTGGAAGAAATATGCTGCCTGTTGTCTTTGTGGGCTGGATTCTCCGACTCTTGGCTAGAGCAGGCTGTTCTTTTTACAAGACCTAGCCTACTGTCAGGCCCTTTGTAGAGCAGTTCTCGAAGGTCATGGTGGAACCCCTTTAGCACAGGGTCTCCTGTGTGGCTGAACAGCCCTCATGTGCCTTAGAACTCTCCTGATGGAAGATGCTGAATAGGCCTCCCCCCTTATTAAAATCTTTGAAGGCGTTCGGTGCGCAGCAACGTCTAGTACTTTATTGAAACATTCCTACTATAATAACTGCATCCTCCAAAGAAGTCTGTGTGAGCAGAGAGATCTAAGCACACAGAGCTCCTTGTAGAACTGGAACATTTTATGAAACATAATCCATCCCTCCTTCTCCAGCCATCTCCTATCACTTTCACTTGATACGTGCCAGGTAACGAACCTTCCTGCTTCGCAGCGTTCTGTTTTGGAGGACAAGAAAAATGATTACGGCTTTGGTGCATGCTCGCAAATGAGTTGTGGGATTACCATTCAGAGTAACCAGCTTTTAAAACCCCGGATCTCCTATTTGATCTCTCTCTAATCTTCTGAAATGCATTAGGAGGACAGACCCGTGGCCTCTTTCTTTTTCTGTTGCTACTTTGAGAGGTTTGGAAATGTGCAGTTATATGTGAAACCCTCGACACGTTTCTGTAAAATATAGAAAGGTCTCCTACCAAAGTTGGGAATTTTCTCCAGGCACGCTTGCTTTACGATAGGTGCAAAGATGTGGAGCCTTGCGTGTTTACTTCACTCAAATCATGTTTATGATTAACACGGTTCAAATCAAGAAACTGATTTGACAGCAATATTTACAAATTGAGTGATTGCTTTCAAATAATTCACATACAGGTTTCATCATTAGCTTGTATAATTTCTCCGGTTTACCAATGCGGTCTCTAGTCGCATTTTTAAAATTGTACCTACAAAGCTTTCCCCATAAGAGCAGTTTGCTTATTTTAAATTTATATTCTCACCCAAAAATCTTAATGAGGAAAGCCAAAAACCCTGCGTTGCAGCTCTTATTATATGCACATTTCCAGGTGGGATTATTTTCCTCCCATTTATTAGAAGGGACCTTGTTTCCATTTGCTGGTGCCAGAAACTGATCTGGGAAGGATGTGTCAATTTTCATCCATCTTCATACGCGGAGGCAAGGCAGGAACTCAATTTCCGTAATGAAGAAACTGATCGCGATGTGATAAAGGGCAGCATCATTCCAGCACGTTGATTTCATTGTTCCGCCATCCTTTTCACTGTGCAGAGGGAAAGTCAAACTGAATAGGTTCCCGACCTACATACAGACCCAGCTCTTTAGAACCTCAGAGGCATGAATGGCACTTTGTATCAGCAGGTGCAAGCTTTAAAATAATTCACTAATAAAATGTTACAAATTTTTTTTTTTTTAAAGAAGTAATTTCCCAGTTTGTGCTGCTTTGTGGGGTGTGTCCCTGTAATCCAGACTCCTCCCTGCCACCTCCTTACACTTTGCATATAAGTAATGGAGTAGCAATAGTGAAAAAGAAATGGGGTAAGGGATAGCTTTGCCCCCGACTCCACACAGTCATGCCCCTGACCCTTGTCATCGCATGCCCAAATTAAATAAAATACCACCTTAAAACTCAGACCCTTGTCAATCACATGCCCAAGTTGAATCAACTGCCACCATTTCTCTCTGGCTGCTGCTTCCAGATTCTGAGTTACCCCGGGGAAGACATCCGTGCTGCTCCCTGCTGAATTTGGAGGGAATGGCCCCAACACTGGCCCACAGATTCCTTTAGGATGTCTGGCATCACCATGCTAATGCCTCCCTCGTGTTTTGTATTCTGCCCATTGCTTATATAGATTTCACATGGGTGAAGGTTAGAGGGGGGCTCCTTACATCTCTTTCTTTACTGCTCCTGCCCCACAGACAGCCAGCATCTCAGCCACCACTAGACATACGTAGGTGACTGCCTAGGGTGTAGATTGTAAGAGGGGTGGCCAAATGCTGCCCTCTTCCATTTGCTGCCATTTCATGGCAAGGCATCCTCTCCCTCACCAGCCAGCAGGTGGACAACTGTGGTGAAACTGACAAGTCAAATCATGAAATTGACTAGAAACGGACTAGCTGCCATAGCAGTTTTATTTGTTTTCTAGCCAATTTTGAAGATGAAGAAGGAGTGTTGGGTCTGAAGATGAAAAGCAGGGGTTTCTTTCCTCCAGGACCCTCCCTGCTTGCAATGCAAGGAGGGAAGGTGTAACCCTAGCACTTCATCCCCCCCCAATCGAGTACTGCAGGCAAGCAGCACTCCTGGCATTTTGGTTAGGATGGCAAAATGTTTAAAGCCACCCCTGTCCTCCCCCCGCCTGCCTGCTGCTGCTGCTCTCTATGCAGCTGGAATCGCATGTTGCACTCTGATCCTGAGTGCATCCAAATTGTGAATCCAAGTTTGAGCCTGCTGTTGTACTGTGCAGCCAGGCTATATTGGGTGTTTTTAAATGAGCAAGGCAATGGGGAGGGGGCCCCCGTGGCTGCTGAGTGGCACTGACGTGGAGAACCCACTCAGGTGGAGGGTGTGGGGAGGGATTGAAATGGGCGGCTCCCAGTGTGGCTACCCTGGCCATGGAGGCAAGCTGCCACACGCTCCCTCTGCCACGGACCATGGGGGAGGGAGAAGCACGCCAGGCCGGTCTTTGCAACTGACATGTCCCTGGCGTGAGTGCTGGGGAACCCAGGCTGCCTAGCACTCCCAGCCAATTCTTACGACTTGCAAAGTCTGTGTCCCCCATCCACGGTGCCTATGGGTGGTGGATCCATCCGCTGGTGTGGCTGGCCACCCCAGTTCATACCGGCAGGGACTCCGCGGCTGCCTCTTGCCACAGATCTATTTGGCTTGTGCCACACCGAGCACTCTGGATTTCTCGGCAGTGCTCCATAAGTGGTGAGGAGTGGGTGCTCCATGGAGCGCGCATCCCCATGCTCCCCATTCAGAGGAGTGGCCAGATGTGTGGCTTCTGGGTAGCCACGCAGGGTAGCATCTTGTTTAAAAACACCCGTTATGTTCTCCCTATTATGCTGAATGCCAAATGCATCTGCTTTCCCTTTTCTATGGGCCGTGTTATTGAATGATTGGAAACTGCAGATTAAGCAGGGGGCCATACAATATTATTTATGATATAGCACCAGCAATATGCCTGGCACTGAGCAGTCGTTAATTAGGGGGGCTTACAATCCAAGATGAACAAGGAGGGGAACATAGGAAGAGTCAGGGATCCGTTTATGAAGTTGAGCAGGTGCAGGGGCACGTGTTTAGCTTAGTTGCAGGGGAGAAGGGGCCCTGAATGACAGGAGAGTAGAGCGACCCCCAGAGTGCACCTGGTAGGGCTGAGAAGATAGGGGAAGAGAGGTTTTTAGGAGGCATTGGAAGGTCAGGAAGAAGGGAGGAAAGCAGCATTCTATACTGTACTTTCCAGGGGTGGCTAGACATATGGTACATGTGATCCACTTGGTCCAGGTATCAACCTTAGGTCATCTACCAGAATCCCTCCTGCTGGCTTCGGTGCTCCAGGCTGGGACCCTCCTGCTGGATCTCAGCTCTAGGCTGCCCAAGCAACTGGTTTTAGGAATGGAGAGGAGCCTTCCCCTCTGCAGTAGTTGAGCTCTCCTAGCCCAGAGGTGCTCCCTGGGGCATGGGTCCCAGTGCCCACTCTCCTTCCCAGAGGTGACCCCTCAGAGGCTGGTCCCCATCCCCACGCAGATTTCTACTGGAGCTTGTGATCTACCAGTAGATCAGGATCTACCTTTTAGCTGCTCCTTGCTTTACTCCCATCGTACACCATGCCAAGGAGACAGAAGTTTGAGAATTCTCTGTGTTGTGCAGAGAATGGACAAAAGCCATAAAAATCCTTCACCCAGATTTTGTTTTGATGATTAGCATTCAACTTTCCTGGTGTAAATGACTGTATACAGAATCTGAACTCTCCCACTGAGTCGCTTCCATGTCTTATCTAGAAACAGCAGCCTTTCTGAAAGCACATGTTGGGCTAATTTACATTCTAATATAACAGACAGCACTGTCGCTCTGACTGTCACAGAGTGATGGTATGTTGCGTTGCACTGGAGCCCAATTTGCATGCGTGATGCAGGGCAGCAAATAAAAATCTGCTTGGATATCCTGTATTACCTGGTGGGTAATAACTTACTTGCCCCTTGGGAACCTCTGCCATAATTCTGTGCTACTTAATAGGCTGCACTGTAACTAATATATCATCTCCATACTATAGATAGCTACGTTGTAGATTTATGCTGTGTAAAAACCAACCAACCAATATATTCATATGGTTTTCCTGCAGAGATTGAATAATTGATTTACTTATTTTGATTTATATCTCACCTTTTCCCACAGGCTAAGGGCATCTCACAATATATATTTATAAAAAAATTAAAACCATATAAAATTTCCATTAAAACCACTCCCACCGCCACCCTCCAAACCATATCTCTCCTTAAAAACCCAGTCAAATAAATAGGTTTAAAATTGCCTTCTGAAAATTCTCAGGCTTTCGCAAACCTCCAGAGGAAGGGAGTTCCAAAGGTTTGGGGCAGCCATTGAGAATGCCTCTTTGTGTGCTGATGTTGTCTGGACCTGATGCAGTGGTGGAACCTGACAGAGGGTGTCCCTGGCTGACCTAAGTAGGTAGGTGGGTCTCTTAGACACCAGCACCTTGAATTGTGCCTGGAATACTCTTGGCAGCACTAGGTGCTGATTTTAATGTATACAGCCCTAAATGGCCTGTACCCCAGATATCGGAGAGACCGCTTCTTCCCTTATGTACTGCCGCGGTCTCTGAGGTTGCCCTCTTGCTAGTGCCAACTGCCCGTGAAGTTGTTATAATGAGGAGGCGGGGGGGGGGGGGGGGGAGATTCTCAGTTGCTGCCCCACAATTATGGAAGTCCCTCCCCTTGGAGATCTGCCCAAGGCCAAGCCTGCTTGTCTTCCAGAGGAGATGCAATACCTTTTTGTTTGGCCAGGTGTTTGCTAGGCAGGAATAGAGTTGGGTGGGCCTGGGTAGAAGGGTTTGGGGAGGAGGATTGGTTGGTGACTGGTGGCAATAAAGGGTGGGGTGGTTGGGAGGTTTTAAACATATTTGACTGGATTTGATACTTTTTATGTTGTCAGCTGCCCCAAGTCTTTGGAGAAGGGCAGGGTAAAAATGTAAATAATTTAATAAAGAATGTGCTTCTGGAGACCTACTACGCCTGCCAGAAGGCAGACGACCATGTTCTGCACCAGCTGCAGTTTCCAAACAGTCTTGAAGGGGACCTCCATGTAGGTGTATTGCAGTAATCTCGCCTCAAGGATACGAAAGCATGGAGGATGGTGGCCAGGTCCAAATCAGACAGAAAAGGTCGCAGCATCCTCGCCCGATGAACTTGGTGAAAAGCGCTCCTGGCCACTGCCACAACCTGATGTTCCAAGCACAATAGGATTGTGGTGGATATTAGCCTGTTAATAATCAAGTATTACTCGTTGGAAGCAGGCTTATGGTATTATAACAAAAATTGCTCCGGTAAGGAATGTAGGTAGACCCAGAATAGCTTAATCCCTTGCTTGCATCCCATTTCAGCTGCTGAAATCCACACAGAGCATCACATTTCATCCCTTTAAACAAATAAGCCACCAAATGCCCTTTCATAAAGAGGTAAGCCCCATCAGGCCAAGTTAATTTCCAGCTGTTTCAACTGGAAATTGGCACTGAGGAAATGGGAAAGAAACAGAGGAACCAGCAGTCCCCTTGATTTCTTATTTCCAGCAAACATTACTTCCTAAATAAGATACTGGAATCCAGGGAAAAACCAACCCAAACCTGTACGATCATAAAATACTGAACAAGTGTTAATGCATGTCATGCCAGATGCCCTGGAGGCAGCTGGGATTTGATGAGGAGCCTTACTGTTTGTTTATTTAGACTAGATTTATACCCAACCCTTCCCCAAAGGCTCAGAGTGGGCAGCAGCATAATAAAAACACATACAATTTTGTTCCCCCTCTCTCTTGCAAGGTCTTAATTCCATATAACATTGTTTATGGGAGAAAGTCATCCCTTCTTAAAAATATATTTTTAAAAACAGGTTCCTCTCCCCTCCCAAGGCTTCAGGCCTCTGCAAGTAATCCTTTTCAGCTTTAAAAAGCCATGAAAAAACCAGCATTGGCAGCAAGCTGAAGTTGTAGTGTTGTAAAAAGCACCCAACAGGAGGCAGCACCTTCTACCTTTGCTCAGGCAGTACAAGGTGTGAGGAGGGAAAAGCTGAAATCAATAGGGGTTATTTATTTGCTGTTCTGCTGTCACCATACCTGCTTTCCCCCCCACCCCCCAAGATATAAGCCAGGATCCTTGGAGTATTTAAACTCGTGTCGCTCTTTGGATTCCGTTAGAATGATGGGTATAAAGGCTTGTTGGTACAATTCTCTGCAAAATGCAAATAGCAAATAAAAGGCCAATCCCTTGGTAATCTGCTTTGCGTAAATGAGGGATCGGATTGAGCATGCAGATGTGGGCTTTGTTTGACGATAATCTTTTGCTTAATGAAAACACAGGATGGTTTTATTCTGACTTCTTACTCCAGGCACCTTCCACTCTGCTCGCAGGGCAGTTGAGAGGCCAGTAGGCATTCTGTGGGACAGAAACCCTTTGTGGGCTTGGGTTTTGCTGAGGAATGCTTTCCGAGGTGATGGGAGTATTGAAGGAAGGGAGTTGGGGGTATAGGTGACTTGTGGGCCCCCTAGATCTTTAGAAGCCCGATAGAACCTTACAGAGCCCTGTTCAACCCCCACTCCTCTTCCCCCTCACTATCAGCAGTTACTGGTAGCCTATTGTGGGGGGAGGTCTGGATAAGGACACGTTATCGTACAGGTACTTTGATGTAGTTGCACCTTAAATTACTTTTACTTCTGATTGCTTCACTTGTCAAGAGCTCTAAACTGAAGTTATCCAGGAGTAGAAAGTGAAGTGCCTACTCCTGAAAAATACAGACTCTATGCTCCTCTTTGGCAGAGGCGTAACTCTAATAGGTCCAGTTGGACCCCACGGGGCCCATGTGCTTGCCCCCCGCCCCCCCCATAGAATGCATATGCACACTGGAGTGGAGGGTGCCAGCAGGGGGCCTATTCTGCCTTCAACACTGGGGCCCATTTCCATCTAGCTATGCCCTGCCCAGCCAGGCGTAGACCTCTGTGAAGTCTGGTGATTGTGACATCAGCAGTAGCTGAACCAATGCCCCTTGTTCCTCTCCCAGCTCATTTGCATTTTTTGCAAACAGATTAATATTAGACAAGTGTATGGATAGAGAGACTTAACCTTTGGCTAGTCTTACAAGTTTTCACTTTGTATTTTCCCAAGTGTCACAGCAACCTCTGTAATGGCTGTAATGAATGAGCGGCCTGTTTATCGTTTTAGTGGGATTGAGCATCTGGAGTTTTTCTTGGTGTTGAGATCACGTTTGTTCAGCACTGTCAGTAATCAGTTCACAAATGCGTCTTTCTGGGCCAGCCGTTAATGAGTGATCTGTGGGAGGCAGATGCATTTGAACAAGGTTTTAAAATGTTTACTTTGTACCCAACAGACTGGAACAGCTCCTTGGGAGCTATACTGGAACACCGCTGACATAATACTGTGTATCGAGTTCCATAATCATGCTTTATGCACCTTTTAGGTGACTAACGAGTTTTCAGTTTGAGCCATTGGTGTTTTGACAGGAACCTGTAAGGTTTCCACACAAGCTGTTGCCATTTTTATCACAACCTTGTTTGTTTTATCCCCTTATGTGCTAACGCCTTATGACCTTCCAAGCAACGATGAGCTTCCTTTCCTGCCCAGTAGAACTCAACACACAAACAAAACGAAACCAATTTATCAAAGTCAAAACGTTGGGTCAGGTTTTAGTGACCCACTTTGGCATCGTTCACATTACATTCCAAAACCAATTTAGTACCATCGCGATCAGTTTCCAGTGGCCCATGTTATGAAAGTGCATGTGATGATACCTATCCCTTCATGCTTTGCGCGCAGAGCATTCTGGGTTGAATCCATGGGGCTGTTGGCAAAAGACAGACTTTGTGCTGTAACCTAGGATTGAGTTGGATACCGTGTTTGCCAACCAAACATAGAAAGGGCTCGCATTGCATGGTGCTTCAGTTTAGAAAGCCGAGGGGAGTATCTCTTCCTGATTTTTTCCAGAGAACGTACTTCATCTCTTACTCATTAATACTGTTGCTTGGCGTGTGAATGATACTGAGCTACAAGTGAGTTAAGGACTTATTAAATCAATTTAGCTGTACATGTGAATGAGGTCAAAGAAACAGAGGTTAGGAGGAGAGGGAAAACAATATGGTAGTCTTCCTTGTTGACACCGCCCATAAGTGAATCCTTCTTTGTTCCAGACATGCTTTATATCTGTTGTGGTGGTACTGGAAATACATTATTTCATTTCATTTTAAGTTTCCACTTTGCCCTATCCCCTTAAGACTCAGGGCAGCATACAATTTAAAATAAACAATAAACAAATATTAATTAATACCAAAACCAAATTCCCCAACAATATGTCCCTCATACAAAAACAAATTATCTGACAGAAAAGTGCTCCCTCCACATCCCACCCGCAATGCCTGTAACCGCCCCCTCTCACCAGGGGATGGGGTCATGGCTTTTCTGCCCCACCCAGTTGTACCTTTCTAGCCTTCCTGCCTCCCCACATTTCCTTTTCCTACCCCACCCCCTTCAAAAGCATGATAAAACCCCCAACTCTAAATACGATGAACACACTTACAGAAATATAAGCTATAACCCCCTCCCACCCTGATGCCCTTCCCCTCCCATGCTTCTCAGCCCTGAGACCCTCCCATACACAAACAAAAAACAGAGTACGACAGACCTATTATAAAGAATTCTGCATGTTTAAACACATCTGGTGTGCTGAGCTCCACAGACCAGCAATTGTGTTCTGCTGGGAACAAACCTACGGGTTAAATAGAGGTTGGAGAGAAGGTAAATGCAATAGGCAACTGGGTGGCGGTCAGCAGAGGTAACTAGAACCACAGTGACTTGATTCCGGGCTAGCTTACACTATGACCGCATTAGCAGATGTAGAAAGCCTCAACAGATAAAAAGAAGCTACTTGAGCAACATGTTGGCTACCCAGCACACCTACCAGAAACTCAGACTCTGCTGGAGGTTCCCAAGTCCTGTCTGCGTTTCTTCTTACACAACCCTCCTGACTTGTTCATTCCCCTAATTCCAGCCTTGCCTCGCTACCACTCCAGCTGCGACCTCCTGGCCCTGCCTCAACAGACCCTTCTGACTCTGATTTGGTTCTCGGCGTCCGACTTGGCATAGCTATCCTGACTCCTGCTCCAGCCATCCACCCTGATCAGGGCTCCTGACGCAGAGGTCGCCGCCTGTAAGAAGAAGCATCAGCTGCAGGGTCTAGACCAGTACGATGTCTGGTTCTGGGGGACACCCTGAGTCTACTAAAGACAATGGAGTTCTGTCACTGGCATCTGTGGAGTCAGATTTCATCCCAAAGCAGTGCTACAGATAGTTCCAACCTCT
Source organism: Sphenodon punctatus (assembly GCA_003113815.1). Lineage (NCBI taxonomy): Eukaryota > Metazoa > Chordata > Lepidosauria > Sphenodontia > Sphenodontidae > Sphenodon > Sphenodon punctatus. The sequence goes on from QEPC01007512.1 coordinate 13,768,930, forward strand.
AGGGGCTGCTCCCATTGTTGAGTGTATGTGCAAGGCTGGTTGTCTTGTTCAAATTTAAATGGGCACATTTGCTTGTTGGTACAAGTGCTAAGTGGAGGCCTGCCCTCCAAACAGTTTTATACCATGTCATGTTTGGAAACCCTTGGGCTTGCTGAAGATGAGGACATTAACAGCTTGTCACCTCCTTTTACCTTAATTCCTTGTTCTCTTCCATTAAGATTTGGCACCATTGGAGATTGATTGTTCCAGCCTGGAGCTTAATGTCCCCTAAGATTGGCAAAAAATGAGTTTTAAGTCAGCACATTTTTTTTCTCCCGCCCCTTTTCCACCTTGTTTCATTTGTCCTCTCTGTTCCCATCCTCTAATGCTCCTGCTAAAAGAATTTGCGCTCTCCTCCTGCTGATGAGTAGCCAGAAGGTGCATTGGGATGTGCCATCCTGCAGCAGGGCAGGCGCAATGTGAACTGCATGACGTTGGAATTGCAGCAGCATGTAAGGACCCACTGTCCCCCATGGCATAGGCAGACTCAGGGAATGGGTCCAAAGTGAAGGGGGGCAGGGCAGATACAGGAAGAGGGAGCAGTTCAGGAGAAGGCAAAGATCAGGGAGGAAGTGGCTCTGTGGCTGCAGACCAGCCTTATATACGGCAGGCAGCCAATCGGGAAGCTGGGAGGTGTGGCAAAAGCTGGGATAAGGATAACCAACAGGGCCGGGACTGGGTGGAGCGATGGAGGAGCTGTGGAGTAGAGCACTGCCTCAGGACAATGGTTTGAGGCTGGGTCCTGACACATCACAGCTTAGCAGCACTGAGGGGAACTAATGAGGTGGGAGCAGACAGGGGCATGGAATAATTATCAGCTTAGCTTCCTCACCAACATGACCATGAAAAACGCTGACGGACCTAGGTGACTGGGAACTGTCAATAGTGAGGGAGAGGGGTACCGTTGTGGAGGCTGGACAAGTTCTATACAGCTTCCAAAAATCAGGGGGGGGGGCATGTGCTCCCCCCTACGAGTTGCCTATGCTGGCAGGTGACTGGCTAACTCCTCCACACTGATCTCTCACTCTTGACATCAGTTTCAAATTACTCCAAGTGGCCGGTGTTAAAGGATGCATGTGTCATGGGGAAGAGGAAGTGGGCAAGATAATGTGAAGAAGGTTTTTTAAAAAAAAAAAAAATCTTGCAAGGATTCATTGAATTATAGGTTGGAAAGGGTTGTCTGTTTGTTTGGATTTATACCCGACCCTTCCCTGAAGGCTCAGGGCAGCTTGCAACATAATAATAATAATAATAATTATTATTATTATAAGTGTTTATATAGTGCCAGCAATGTATCTGGCGCTTTACAAAAAATAAGATAGACACAGTCCCTGCCCGAGAGCTTACAATCTAGAGACAGGGGGAGGGGAGACAGGGAAGGGGGAGCAGAGGGAGAGACAAGGGATGTGACATTCATGAGGATGCAAAAACTCAGGTGCACATTCTTGGCTTGGTTACAGTAAAACAGGTCTTACATTGCATCTGGAAAATGCTAAGGCTTGGGCTTTGGCAAACCTCCAAAGGAATGAAGTTCCAGAGCTGGAACTCTGTGCGCCCTTGCTGTATGGACTTCATGCGATAATAGAACTTGCAAGTGAGCATCCCCGGGCAATATGTCAAATTTTTATAAAATTCCAATTAAAACCACTCCCAAATCACAAACCCTATCCCTGTCCACTAAACGCCTGGCTAAATAAATAGGTATTATATTGCCGCCAGAAGACGTTTGGGCTTTAGTTGAACCTCCAAGGGAAGGGAGATCCAGAGCTGAGGAGTAGCCACCGAGAATGCCTCTCTGTGTGGCTTTGCCATATGGACTTGGTGGAATAATGGAACTTACAAGAGGGTGCCTCCAGCTGACTTTGGGGAACATGGTGAAACATGGGGGAGGTGATAGTCCTTTAGATATGGAGGGCCCAAGCCATTGAGGGCTTCATAGGTCAAAACCTATGGTCCATCTTGAGTGAGGACACTAATTTCCTGCACTCTTTTTCGTCTGAGGGTCTTAAATTGCTGAATGCACCATGTCTTAAGGCAAGGGTAGGGAGTCTTTCCCCTCTTCTATAAGCTATTTTGAAAATGTGTACAGTCTCGGCAAGCCAGATAGGAGGTGGAAGCAGAGGTGCTAGCTTAAGGGGTTACTCAGGTTGGGTGAAGGAAGGGGAGACGTCCAGATCATGGATCCATCCCTTGGGCTTGAGCGCATGCCTTGAGCCCTCTGTCTCCTTCCCTCAAGCTCACTCTTACAGTGCTTGAGAGTAGGAACTGGATACATGAACCAGATCCAGGAACTGGAAAGGAGACTCATGGGGCTCAAAGAGACTTCAAACTGATCTCTCTCCACTAAAGGCAGAATTAACTAGACTCTAAAACTATCCTTGACAAATATGTATCCTGCCTCCTCTTAAAATCCTCCAGTTAAGAAGGTTTCACTTATGTGTGTTTAAAACAGAGACACCTTTTAGACAGAGAACCCTTCCGACTCTGTAGTGGCTGTGCTTGGGGAGAGGGATGGATCATCCCGAAGTTTGTTACGAGGTGCGCTTATTCCTTATATTGGATATTCCTTTTTAAAAACTGTTTTGGCTGCAGTTCACAAACCACTCACTTCAATGGGACTACTCCAGAGTAAGCGGTTAGTGACTCCCAGCCATAAATTATTAGAGATCTCTCTCAAATCTTCAATCTTATTTTTGGTGAGAGAAAGAAAATAGGCAGAAGAGACTGTCCGTTTTAATAGCAATTCTCAATTTTCCAGACCAGCTTCTTAGGCCATTTGCCCTCATTACAGAGATACGACGGGGAAACTCACAAGTAGCTCTAACGTGGGCACAGGGGTAAAATTGTCCTCAGGCGTGTCCCACGGTGATTTCTCCGACGGATGACGGCTGGATTTTGAGCCCTGTCATTCGTCGGAGAAATTGCTGCGGGACGCGCCTAATGATGCATAATTCCCCCGCACTTGTGTTCAGAGCTATTTGTGAGTTTGTCTACCGGGAATGCTCAGGGAGTTTCCCTGCCATATCTCTTAACGTGGGCAAGTGGCCTTATTTTTTAATTCAACTTGTTGAAAAGGAAGGGGATTGTGCTGCTGATTATAAAGGTACAAACATACACAGAAGGTAGGATCGTAGGTCATGGAATTTTATTGGCCATGGGGAATACAGAAGTAAACTCATGCTCCAGTTCTGTGTCTTGCCCTAACGTGAAAGGAAGGAGCTACAAATGCATTGCCATAACAGTGCCCATGATCTATAGAACTTCTCTTGTAACATCAAGAACATCTGTTTCCTGCTTTTCTTTCCTTCTTTTTCCCCCCCCGCTGAGATTAGACAGGGGACATGGCAAACAACCGGAACCTTTTGAGCAATACATGTAAGACTCTAATCTCTTCAAAGACAACTTTTGATGTTTGATTTAAAAGATGCCATGGAGATTTCATCTAAACATCTTTTCGAGGCAATGTGGGATGTTTACAAGAGTGCCAAGTTGGACCTGAATTCCTTTTGGTTAAATTAAATTCAGTATTCTTGGATAACATGCATGCTACTATGATTGAACTAAATGATCACATCTACCTCCTTTTCTATCAACTCAAGCACAGTAAAGGGAGGGGAAATAAAGCTGGCACAGAATCTTGCCTAATTACAACGCTGAAAATGTACGAAAAGGAACATCTTGCCTCCACGGAGCAAACGTTTCAGTTTGTTCCTAGATCCTTAGACACCAGCACTGATGTGTCGAAAGGGCACCGTGAGTGGGAAGAGGACTCTGGGTAGCTTCATGCAAATGAGCTCACCAAGACAGCCCATGAACTGCCAGTTCAGAGAGCCTTGGGATGTGAGTTGCAGTAGTCCAGCTTGACTGTATATCTCATTGTAAAGGGTTGGTGGAAGAAGGGTGCACAGATAGAATGTGTTTTCAGCAGTAGGGGGAGAGGGGGGTATTGCATGTTACATTAGCCACCTAGCTGTGGTCTCCTCGCTTGTCACAATCCTCATTTGTTCACTCTCAGGTATGTGTGCATAAAGAGCTATACTGAACGTGACCAGGGAGAGAGGGTGCAGTTTGTAAAATGATCACACACTGCAGATAAAAGCATCCATCAGGCTTGTGCTGATAAGGACGAATAAGGGTGCTTATTTGAAACAAGCGTGTGGAGGCAGCTGCCATTCAGGGAACTTTTTCTTTCTGCTGGGATTGTTTTACAGACTGCATTGTCTCCCCCCAGCTTGCAGGCAGGATGGGTCTTTGTGTAGGTGTACCAGCCAGCAGACAAATGAAGATTGCGCCCTCCGCTTGTGTCAATCAATATACAAATATGGCTCTGGCTACAGGCCAAATCTGGGGCAGTTGTTCCTTGGAAAACTTGAAGCAATTGTCAGTTTTCAACCAAGATAATAATGTGTGAAGGCAGCAGCCCAGGATCAGCTGAACAGCTGATCCTTGGTAGCAAGAGCATTTCCCTGCTATAGTCCTCCTGCAGCAACACTTGCTGCAGCCCCAACCCATTTCTCTCCCTAGCCATGGTCTGAGTAGTTAGTGTAGACTGGGTGTACTCTCACATGTTCTAATGCCCATGGCAATGCCAGCCCTTGCTACAGGCAGGGGTGTATATGAATATACCCCATATCTGCTAATGATTGTGTGCCAAATGTGATCCAGTGCTTTAGTGGTAAAAGGTTCCATACCTGTTTCCTAAGAGGTTTGTCTCTGGTCGCCTTCTCGCGCATGGAATGTACGATTCACTTTCTGCATCTTGGCTTGGCTTGCGCCACACCAAATAACCTGGTGCAGTTGCCATCCGCGTGGCCTGTTTGGTTTCTCGGTACTGATCCACTCTTGTGATGTCGTCCCCTTGACGCTCGCTGGAACTAGACATCATGATCCGGTGCTGTGCATTGATGGTGGCTGGTTTGCAAGTCGCATGCAAGCAGCTGACAAGAAGCAAGTTATGTCAAAGCCTGAGTGGATGAGAGGGTGGCTTTGCAGATGATATTTCTTGCCTGTGCCCTGAGAGCTTCGGTACGGAAGACATGGCTGTGACTGGCGGAGTCTAAAGCATTTATGAAATCTGCTAGGGTGCCTTTGTGATGTGTTTTTCTGTATGAGACATTTACAAAGTGTTCTTGACAATACATTATCCCTGTCATAGGTTAAGTGCAAGTATTTTAATGGGGCATAAACTTTAGGAGAGCATGTTTAATTTTCTATTTTCCTATGTAATGGTCCATTAAGTCAATCTTTTCATTACCATAAGAAAACTCTAAGTAACTTTACATACAAATAAAACTGTTTACGGTCTCCTGTTCCTATGATTAGAGGAATAACTGTTGCATAAGCCATTTTCTCACTCTAATTAAAGATTTCCCTGGATGACACAATGAGGTTCTAAATATTAAAGGATGAAGAATTATTTCGGCAGAGGCATACGCAATAATAGATTGACATAGCAAATGTTTATCACTTTAGCCTAATCTGCTTCCTTTGCGTAACTGTTTGCACTAAAACAACATTAAACATTAAATTATGCTAAGTTACAACTGCATGGTATATTTCAGGATGAATGTCAAGAGACTGTAATCACAGCATTGGAAATTTGTATTTATTCCCCAAACATTCACAGCCGTTGCAACTTATTTTCACTGGAGCTGATAAAAAAACCTGTGGTGTTTCTTAGAAAAATTTCAAGACTAAAAATGCCATTTTGGGGTTAATTTTGATAAACTTTGCTTTCCATGACAATTTCAAAATTCTGAAATCTTGAAGTATAGAATTTTGACACAAACTATTTCATCTTTCAAGCTGAAACAGGAAATGCTGAAATAAGAATGGTTCAAGCAATGCAATGTTGGAACAGTGTTGAATATCGGAGCTTCTCCTATTTCAGCCCAAATTGTAAATGTCCACGTTAAAAAGTCCAAAGTTCTACATGTTAAAAATTGTGTAATTTGGAATTCTGAATATTGACATTTTTCAATTTCTCCAAGATCGAACTTGTGGGATATTAGAAATCAAGTTTTTGCCACTAAAATATTGCTTTTCACCAAGATTATTCCAAAATATTGACCAAGCTCTGATTTTTTGTGTGTCCAAACTGCTCCTAGGTAATAGGCACTACAGAAAATCTTATTGTCTAAGAATTTGAGCTCATTTTCAAATATGAATTAAATATGCATCCCAACACCCCTGTGTGATTACTAATGTGTTAAGTATTGCTGCTATTATCGTTATAATAGTCCCCAAATGAGATTGGGACCCATTATGATACTAAATGTTGTACAGACACATGCTGAGTGGAGTTCCCATGTCACACAGCTTACAGTATGATTTTCTCATTCTGAAACTGCTTTCACATATTAAGCATCTGCCCATGCACAGCATTAAAATTACTAATATACCACTGAAATTAAGGTAAAGTAGGTGTAAGTGTCTGCAGTACAGACAAGGCCTACACCATGGATGGAGAACCTCCAGCCTGTGGGCCAAATTTGGTCCACTACTGTTTTAGTCCCTTTTCCAGTTCCTGGATCTGACCCTAAATCCTGTCCCTGCTTTCAAGCAGTCGGGAAGGGAGTATAGATGGGAGGCAACCCCCAACTCCTACATGACTTGTACTGATTTTCAAAGTGGCCCATGGGATGGAAAATGTGTCGTCGTCCCCCCCCCCCCCCCCC
>QEPC01007512.1:13776308-13795668 GCA_003113815.1 Sphenodon punctatus
TAGATCATTACTAGGACCTTGAACTTGGCCCGGCACACTATCGGCAGCCAGTGCAGAGCTCGGAGCACCGGTGTAATGTGCTCCCGGCGACCCGTCCCCGTCAGAAGATGAGCCGCCGCTTTCTGCACCAGCTGCAGCCTCCGAGCCAAGAACAAGGCAAGCCCCACGTAGAGCGCATTGCAGTAGTCGAGCCTCGAGGTGACAAAGGCATGGATGAGGGAGGCCAGGTCTGGGCCAGAGACATACGGACTCAGCCTACGCACAAGATAAAGCTGGCGGAAGGCATTGTTGTATGTTCAGCACATATGAAACCCAGGCCCCCTCACGTTTCTTGCTCAGGGTCACGTACACAGTCTGTGGCAGAGATGGGAGTTAAACAAAGAAGTTCTGAATAATAGCTTCATGGTACTAGCAGGGAGTAACCTAATGGGGTTGCTGCCTCTCTAATAGGACAAGGAGTGCGAGCTGGGAGACTGGACAGTGACGAAGAATGGAATCTGACAGCTGGGTATGGGCTTGGTGAGGCCAGCCCTGTAAAGACAGTAAAAACCCAGCAGAGACATAAGGGAGAGTGTGGCAGGATACTGGCCCTTTAAGGGCTAGCAGTCTGGAGGGCTAGCCACGCCCACTCTGCTCTTATAAGAAGAGGGAAGCCAGAGAGGACTTCAGTCTGTGCCTGATGGCAGAAGACAAAGGTTCTGTGCTAAGATCCGCAGAAAAGGCAGGAGTTGCGATGAGCCCTGCCTGAGCCAGATACTGCTGGAGGAGGCAGGAGCTATGCTGGGCTGCCTCCCAAGTAAACCCCTGTGGGAGAGGTGGGCCCAAGCTAAAGAAACTTTGAGAGCCATAGAAGAAGGACCTCCAGCAGAAGCTCTGCCTGTCAGGAGTTGCAAAGGACTTGCCAGTGAGTAGCCAGTCAGAGACAGTAGCCTGGCTGAGCTGGGGCTAGAGGGGGCTGGGGTTGCCGGAGGGCTTTTTCCCAGTGTTAAAGAGAAGTGTGTGCGAAATACTGTAGAGACTGCGGATAAGAGATGAATGATGGATATGAGGAGACTGTATCTGGTGGGAACTACACCTGTGAGGGAACTGTTCATACATGAACTCTGAGGGGATGAATGTTGGGAACTACCACTAAACTGTGTTGAATAAAGGAAACTTGAGTGAATTCCCTGTAAGAATTGGGGTCTGATCCTGCAGGGACTTACCACCAGGAACTGTGCCCTGATACAGTGGTTTAGCTAGGCCATCTATCCCTAAGTTTAGATGAGGGGAATGTTTCAGGGATGTCATCTGGGTAGGACTAGAGGCCAGGAAGAAATGTCTCCTTCCCTGTTCAATTTGGTACAATTGACCAGGGAGGTGTTATAATATGGGAAATCCATGCTCATGTCAGACGAGTATGAGATGCAACGCTTCCGGGTCTTAGAAACTTGAGTTCTTGTTGGAGCCCATCTTTATTTGTTTGGAGCCCATTTCAGTAGCCCCTTAAATTAGAGGATTCCTGGCACTTCCCAAGATCAAACTCAAAAACTGGAAATGTCAAAAAAACCTTCTCTACATTTCCTCAGGCTTCCATTTTTTCCCCATAGACCCTTTTTTTATTTTTGAAAGAATTTTGGCAGCTTACCCACGTTACCTGAAGCGACGATTCTCCCCGCAGCAAATTTCCCGGCTGGGAATCTTACATTTAATTCTGCACGTGGTCGTGGGGTTAGAAGCATCGTCAGCCAGGTCCTGCGCCTTTTTTTAATTACGAACGACAGGACTCAAAATCCAGCCCTGTCATTCGTAAGAAAAAAAGTCACAGGACCTGGCTGACAACGCTTCTAACCCCGTGCCCACGTACAGAGTTAAATGTAAGATTCCTGGCTGGGAGATTTCCCGGGGGAGAATTGTAATAGGGGCAAGCAGCCTTCATCTGTGGACTTCACTGTCAAAAGATATTGGGGTAAGCAGGTTAAAAAAAGGGATCAGATATTTATTATGTATTTATTTTATTTACATTTCTGCCCTGCCCTTCCTCTAAGGCTCAGGATGGCTTGCAACATTAAAATCCCTTTTAAAAAAATAAAATAAATCCTCACCAAAAACAAGCTCGACCCCTGTACCCGCCTGCCAAAAACGTTGCCAAACAAAGGTTTTACACTGCTTCCGGAATGCGCTCGTGGATGACACGGCCAAGTTGGTGAGGGGGATGTAATCTTGAGTGTGAGAGCTGGAAATGAATGCTAAGTAACCCTATATGCCCTGTTCTTGTTACCTGGCCACTCTTGGAGACAGAATGCTGGTCTAGATGAACCTGCAAGGGGTTGAATGAATTGGGTATGTTTAGCCTAGAGTAAAGAAGACTAGGGGAGGGACATGCTAGCAGATTTCAAATATCTAAACGAATGCCAGAAAAACAAGGATGAACATTTGTTCTTTCCATTGTCACAGAAGACAGAACAAGAATGCATGGGTATAAATTGCAGCAATATAGATTTTGGTTAGATATTAGGAAAAACTTCCTAACTGTAAGAACTGTTGGGCAATGGAATATGTTGCCCAGAAAGGTTGTGGAATCTTCCTCCTTGGGTGTTTTCAAAACCCAGCTGGACAATCATCTCCAGATGACTCTGGAGATCCTTTCAAACCCTGTAATTCCGTGATCCTATGATTCTCGTGACCATTGGACTGAACCAGTATGGAGTGTTCTTACGTTGTCTGACTCTCCACTTCTACCCTTGGGCCTTGTTTGTCTGGTTTGCCGCTGTTAGTTTACTAAACCTGTTTTATTCTCTTCGATGCATTCCCCATATATTTCATTATGAAAATTGCCTTTAGATTGTTGCTATAAATCATAGATTTTCCCAGGGGGGACTTTGAGATGATTAAACATTATCCAGTTATGTGGTGATAAATAAAAGAGATTGTCCTTTTAATCAAAAAACCTGTCTTGGGTTACTTGGGATTATGTGATTTAAAAAAAACAAAAAGATTGAAAGTAGGAGCCTTACTTTGTTTTTTGATTTTGTAAACAACTTAGGAAATAGTTACCAAAATCCTAAAGTAGTTATTCTAAAAGAGACACTGATTAAGGGTGTTGACAGAGAGAGAACTGGTTTGGTCACTGAGTTATTGGATCTTGATTTTGTAGTAAGCTCTGTGTATATTCAGGGATGTCTAAATAGAACTCATTGCATGATCAAGAGCCACCTGGTTAATATTTATTAAGATTTTGTAATCATGGTTAATGACAGTCTACAAGTTTATCTCCAGACACCGATTTCAAGGTTGAGATTCTTCTATGACTATAAAGTCCAATTTATGCTTGAAATATTTTTATTTATTTTATTTTTATTTATTTATAAATTTCTATCCCGCCCCTCCTGCCATGCAGGATCATAAAACATATGATCAAATTTTTTAAATTTTTAAATTTTTTTAAAATTCACCATCATATTAAAATATTAAAACAGGGCAAAAAAACCCCAATATAAATATAAATAGGTGGGGGAACTAAAACATTCCCCTACCCCTCCCTCCCAAAGGCCTGGGCGAACAGCCAGGTCTTACAACTACGCCGGAATGTTAATAGGCTAGGAGCCAGGCGAGCTTCCTCCGGAAGGGAGTTCCAAAGCCGCGGCCCTACCACCGAGAATGCCCTCTCCATCGTGGCCCCCCGCTTAACACGGGGGACCTCCAGGAAGGCACCCCCGGCGGACCGCAGGAGCCGCTCTGGGGCGCGAAGGGTGAGGCGGTCCCTAAGGTATGAGGGGCCGAGACCGTGTAGGGCTTTATAGATCATCACCAACACCTTGAACCTGGCTCGGCACGCTATCGGCAGCCAGTGCAGAGCTCGGAGCACCGGTGTAATATGCTCCCGGCGGCCCGTCCCCGTAAGAAGACGAGCCGCCGCATTCTGCACCAGCTGCAGCCTCCGAACCAAGAACAAGGGAAGCCCCACGTAGAGCGCGTTACAGTAGTCGAGCCTCGAGGTGACGAAGGCATGGATGAGGGAGGCCAGGTCCGGGCCGGAGACAAACGGACGCAGCCTACGTACTAGATATAGCTGGCGGAAGGCAGCCTTAGCGACTGCCTCCACCTGCCGCTCCAGACGCAGATCTGCGTCCAATATCACCCCCAGACTCCGAACCTGCAGAGCTACAGGAGGGCGAACCCCCCCAACCAGGGGGGCCACCACCCCCTTCGCTCTCCCCACCAACATCACCTCCGTCTTGTCGGGGTTAAGCTTCAGTCTGCTCAGCCGCATCCACTCCGCCACGGCCTCCAAACATTGGGAAAGCAACGAGATAGCAGGGTCTGGGTCAGTAGAAAAAGAGAGGTACAGCTGAGTATCATCAGCATACTGGTGACATCGCACCCCGAACCTTCTCACGACCTCCCCCAAGGGCTGCATATAGATGTTAAACAACAGCGGAGACAAGATCGAACCCTGCGGAACGCCACACGGTAAAGCGCGGGGGCACGATGTCTCCTCCCCCAACACTACCCGTTGGCTCCTCCCCGAGAGGAATGAGCGGAACCATTCAAGAACGGTCCCGCCCAGACCCCCCAGGTCACGCAGTCGCCTCAGCAGCAGCCCATGGTCCACGGTGTCAAAAGCGGCCGAGAGATCTAGCAGGATGAGAAATGTTGAACATCCTGCATCCATCTCCCGGCGGAGGTCGTCTACCAAGGCCACCAACGCCGTCTCGGTGCCATAGCCGGGGCGGAACCCAGATTTAAAAGGGTCTAGGAAGCCGATACTATCCAGATGCACCTGGAGCTGGAGTGCCACCGCCCACTCAATAACCTTCCCTAAAAAGGGAAGGTTAGAGACAGACTATTGAATGTCAGACTATTTCCTTCTTGATTTCCTTTCTTGATTTCCTCTGGGCTCTCTCCTCTTTAGCTGGAAGCTACTTCGATCAAGCTGTTGTTTATTTTTATTTTTATTTTATTTATTTTTAAAGAGTAGACTAGGCAATTCTTTTACTTTTTTGAACTGACCACACAAAGATGTTTACCAACTTCACCTTGCTTTAGAATACTTTCTTATGTCATCTAATATCAGACTATCGCATGGGGTGACCAACTCACCTCACTTGATCTTTTGCTATCCCAGCCTCAGTGCCTGCCATATTTGCTCTTTTGAAGTCCTCAGTATTGAGTATCTTGTTCCACCGTCAGATTTTCACGAACTTTCTGAGACCACCTAGATGGAAAGGATTGAATCTTCGGATCTGGTGATGTATAGTAACTAGAAATTGTTATGTTTCCTAAGCCTTGAGGAAAGGTAGAGTCCATGCTAATAATCCAAGGGGAAAGGGTTTCAACTTTAACTTTTTTGGGGGGCAGAAATATTAAAACCAAGTCTTATGGAAATGGAAGAATGAATAAACCAACAAAAACTTATTTTAGAATTATTTTAATTATCAAACTATATACTCTTATAGATAAATACTTATAAATATATCCCCTTTCCCCCTGATTGTCCTGTAATTCTGTACATACAACAGAATGCTTCACAGAAAGTTAAGCACTCTCTTCTCCGTTCGCCTGCTACACAGCTCATTGACACTCAGTATTCCATCTACTGCAGCTCCTTAGTCCCTGAGGCTTCAGGGACTGTTCCTAAACCCACACATGCATGGTTGCATGAAGTTTGTGTGCATGCTGCATTCCCTACACAGGGGTAGCATGGAGGTTGCGTGCATACCCCTTTTCACAGTGCACAAAGTTCCGTCAGTCTCTCAGCTCCTCAGCGCAGTTCCTCATTATTTCATGAGATCTCGGTTGCCCACCTCCTCGGTCACCAGTTTCTCAGCTGCTTGGCTCCCAAGCACAATCCCCTACAATTGCATTTCCTTACAGATACACCCAAGCTTGCAGATCCTCCATCCACTCTTATTTACTTAAGACCAAATTTCTTATAAACATCTGAGAGAGGATCCATGATGGACCTGGAGGTCCTCTTTTGTATGGGCAACAAGGGTACAGCAAACAATATTCACACCTTTAACCAAATTTCTGAAGTCATGCAGAAACCTAAGAGCCAGCATAGTACTAGACAAAGTGTGGGGTCTAAAATACAGCCTTGTTTAGTTCTGTTGGGGACTGTGAAGGGACTGAACACCATTTTTCATAATTCTTGCCTCCACGGGACTGGTGAATCATCTGAATTAACTTTTCAGGACAGTCAACCTTGGACAACAGCTTTCCAAGTTCTTCTCTGCTAAATGTGTTGAAGGTCTTAATGAGGTCAACAAAGAGAGTAAAGATCTAAATTTTGTATATTTATTTGTTTGTTTAATTCATTTATTCAGACTTCTATCTCGCCTTTTCCCTAAGGCTCAGAGTGGCTTACATAAAACACACAAAATAGAAATACAATCAAATTCCTTTTAAAAACTTGATTAAAAAACCCAAACCATTCCTAACCCCACCTGCCAAATGCTTTGCCAAAGAGAAGTTTTACACTGCCTCCAGAATATGCTCTGGCTTGGGCTCTGACCCCAGGGCAAGGGAGTTCCATAATACCTGGGCAGCAACCAAGAACGGCTCTTGTCGTATGGACAAGATTGGCTGGTGGTACCCGTAAGAGAGCACTCCCAGCTGACCGCAGGGGCACCAGTGGAGCATGGGAGAAAAAGCGGGGCCTCCGATAGGTGGGGTCAAAACCAGTACAGTGCAGATTGTAGAGCACCGGTGTAATGTGCTCAGTGACCCACCCCAGAAAGGAGCCAGGCTGCCGCATTCTGCACCAGCTGCAGATTCTGAACAATCCCCAAGGGCAGCCCCACGTAGAGTGCATTACACTAATCTAGCCGTGTAGTAATGAAAGAATGGATGATAGTGGGCAGATCTTAGTCAGAAAGAGGAAGGATGGTGTAATGGTTTGGGTTCTAGCATAGGACGTGGGAGACAGGTTTCTCTGGATGACTCATTTAACTGATCCGTGTCTAAATTCCATGCCCCACTGCGGCCCCTGCGATCGGCTGGGAGTGCCTTCCTGTGGGTGCCATCTGTTAGGTGAGAGGCTCGCAGGGGGACGTTCTCGGTTGCTGCCCCGATGATACGGAACTCCCATTCCCCCGGAGCTTGAGCCTGGGAATCTTCCAGAGGCGGTGCAAGACCTTGCTTTTTCTTAAGGCATTTGGCAGGCAAGGAAAGGGGATTGGGGTTTCTGGTGGGTTTTGGTGCTAGAGGTGTGAGGGGGTGTTTGGGGAGGGCTTTGTAGGGTTTGTGGTGGGGTTGGGTGAGGGGAAAAGTTGGGGGCTTGGGTTTTTATGCTCTTTTATATGTATTGTTTTTATTTGTTTTGTGAGCCGCCCTGAGCCTTCTGGGAAGGGTGGGGTAGAAATCAAAATAAGTAAATGAGTTACTCACTTGTAAAAGGGGGATGTAATAGCACTTGTCTGTTGGTGAGGAACACACTGAAGATTGTGAGGTGTGCAGAAAAGACCTGGACAATGCCAGTGGCAGATAACAGGCAGTGTCACAATGTGCAATTCCTCCACCAGGGGCAGGACCCTTTCCTCCCCAACTGCGGGAACTGCCCCAGCCCAACCCCCAACAGGGCAAAATCAGGACGTAGGGACTTCTTACTTAGGATTGGCCAGCGGCGCTAGACTGGTGCCATGATCTGGTGGCTCATTCATCACGTGGCAGGCACTGCAGTGGATCAGATGAGTTGTTTGGGCTTCTGGGCTACATGCGTGCAGCCCGCCCTATGGCCTTGGGCTTCTTGGCTGGGTTATATCAATGGCCACCAAGGGATAGAAAGGATGGCTGGGCTTGGGACTCCATGACCGCTTGGCCCAGCCTATGGCTGGATTCACCGTCACTTGTACCCTGAACAGCTGTGTCTCTTGCCCAGGTTTAGTAATAGCACTAGTCATGACAAGGCACATATTGTTCTGGATCCCGGTAGCCTTGTTGATGCAGTCGTCCTGATCCTTTGAAGCAAATGCTGCCACATCATGCTCTCTCCTCCTCAAGGTGCTAAAGATGTTTACAAATTTTGATTAGCTAGGCCTTCCCACATGCCTGTGAAATGGCTGTTACGCTGTACTCCCGCGAAGTTCCTATAGTAATAAATAAGAATAGGAATGAGGGCTAGGAGAGGCAGTGTAGCCAAGTACCTAGGGTACTGGATTGATAATTTAGAGGACCTGGGTTCTAATCCCATCACTGACACACTGAGAGACTTCAGGCAAGTTACCTCACCTTTCTGTTTTCTCTCCCACCCTTTATTTCCATTTCAGGCTTTCTTGATCAGGGACTTCCTTTTGCTGTGTGTCTGTACAGTGCACAGCACAATAGGGCCTTGATCGCCTTGGGATCCCTAGGCAATACTCGAACACAGGAGTGGGGTAACCATTTTTGATCTGAGGGCTGTATTGCCATTTTGAAAATGGTCAGCAGACCACCACCATCCACTGTGGAATCACCCACGCCTGTGGAAGGGTCACTCCCTTAACCCCAGGATTCAGGGACAGACACTGGGGGGGAGGTGGGCAGGGAGTGGTGGGACACCCGGGCGGCTCTCACTGCACTCGCTTCCGCACAGTCCACCTGAGCAATTGCAGGTGAGACAATAAACCAAGGTGGGCCACATTGAATGGGAGGCAGGAGGAAGCACGGCAGGCCAGGCAGAAGGGACCTGCAAACTGAAGGCTGGTTCTCCACTCCTATGATAGCGAATGAAGCCAAGGAGCCAGTGTGATTCAATTGATAGTGGTGTTGGACTCACAACTGGGAGTCCTGATCTTACTGGGTAGCCCTGGGCAAATCCTAGTGTCCCACACTCAGTGCTGGTGAGTGACCCATAAACCAACAAATCTTCACAGGGAGAGGCCTCATCCACCTTTCAGACCACTAGCCCTATACGGAGACTGGAACCTAGGAATTCTGACTGCTCGTCCTAACCACAGGATTGTGCTGTTTGCCTCTCTTCTGTGCCCTTGACCCTGAGATGTATGATAGGCGTGTCACTTAGCACACTACGATTGCTTCCAGGATTGCCTTTATCTTTTAGAGATGACAAAAGTGGCTCTTTGCGTCTCTCTCCCTTATCTGAATATCCTGTCATCTCTTTGCAATTACTATTGAATGCCGTTCCCCTTTCAGAAAAGAGATTCTTTGATTAAAGAGGAACTTGGAGCGAATGAATGGTCCTGTGGGGAACATCAGCTCTTTTTAGCGTACAGGGAGGCAATCCTGCTTTGCTTTCTGAAGCACCAAGAGGGAGCTGCTGCTGGTCCCCAATTCTGAATTCTGTGGCCACACACCACAAGTGGCGGCAGACTCATGACTTGGGCGCAGCCGATGGAGCAGTGCAGAAGGGCTGCCGCTCTGGGATACACGCAGCATGTTGTCAGCTCTGCCGAGGCTGCAGAAATCATAATTAACATTGGCAAAGTGTTGCCGGGAGGGAGGTCTCTGTATCGCTCCCTGCCCCAGGGGAGGGCCCATAACTCCTAGGAGCTCACTGGCAATTATTTTGCTTTAACAAGCTGTGCTGATGACGGTTCTGACTTTCCTGGCTTGGCGGGATGTTTCTTCAGTAGAGTTTTCTTAGTAGTACTCATTTGTCCCCTGACCATGGCCCGGAATCAGCGGCGAGATTCTGGGCCGTGGTCAATGCCCCGGGGCGCGCGCTCGTCTCCTGGAGGGCGGCCGGCCGGGGGAGCGTGGCTGTGTGGCTGCACGTTGAGCCGCGCGGCCCTTCCCCCTCCCCCGATTCCCTGCTGGGATCAGCCGGCATGTCTGTTTGATGGCTGTTTTGATCCCGGCAGGGGATCAATGGGTGATTCCGTGACGGGGCCAATATCGGCCCCGTCACGTCTGAAAATACCCTGTATTATGTAGTTTGGCTTTGTGGCTGAAGGGTCGAACTGGGATGCAGAAGTTCTGAGTGCCCTGGCTCTGCCACATGCTCCCAGCATGACCTTAGGCAAGTCTTGTCACCTCCCTGTGTCTCCATTCCTAGGGTTGCCTCCTATGCACATTTTTAAGGAACACTTATGAAAAACACATGTTGCAGGGCTTGCATTGGCACCTTAGGTGCATTGGCAACATATATTTTTCAGAAATGTTCCTTAAACATGTGCATAGGTGGCAACCCTGTCTGTTCCTCATCTGTGCAATGTGGAGAAGAGGGGTGCAACCAGATTCAGAGAGGGGTGTTTTGGGTCACTGTCTTGGTGATGGACAAACCAAAAGATGCAATCTCCAGCAGTTCGAGTTCATGGTCCCCTGCTCTTCCTCCACCTCCCTGCCAGTATTCCCTGAAAAACATTCTGGATATACCATTGGACCCCACCATTAAGCAGCAGCCCCCAGCCCCACTGGATATTGTCTATTACTATTGTAGTAATATTACTATTACTATACAATAGCATATTCTGCAATGGAGCAGAGGCTGGCCCTTTTAAGGATCACCTGCCCATCTCTTTTAATTCCACCCCCGTCTGGGACTATACATTTAGCAGACACAGGATTTCAGGCAGTCTGCTATGGACTACGAGAGCAGTAGGCACTTTGGCAAAACAGACTCACTCTGGGAGCTGTCCCAAGTGCTGAAAGGAATAGCTAATGGCTGTAGCACAGAAATAGAATTAATTTCCCTAGATCAGGGTGGCCAAGAGGTAGATCGTGACTGAGCCAATTTCCAGTATAAATGGCTGTCTTTCCTCGTGCTGCTGGTTCTGAGAAACTGCATCTCCTTCCTCCCCACTCCTGCGGACTGCTATTACCGTCAGACCTTTTCTGGGAGCTATTCCCAGGGGAGGTGATGGGGGGACGACCACAGGCAGCACATTGAATGCCCTGACTGCCAGAGAGGACTCCACATTCATCCTCCTGTTGCCTTTTAACAATTAGCTGCCCTGTCTGGGATGAGTTGACACAAAAGGGCAACACCAAAGGGTGCCCTTTAGTGTTGGCCATTGATGGTGATACAGGTGGTGGTAATGAGAATCTGGAAAATAGGTGAATAGCTAGGTTCAAGGTATTGGTGTTAATCTATAAGGCCCTTCACGGTCTGGGCCCCTCATACCTCAGGGACCGCCTCGCCCTCCGTGCCCCAGAGCGGCTCCTTCAGTCTGCTGGGGGTGCCTTCTTAGAGGTCCCCCGTGTTAAGCGGGGGTGGGGGGGCTACAATGGAGAGGGCATTCTCGGTGACCGGGCCGCATCTCTGGAATTCCCTCCCAGAGGAAGCTCGCCTGGCCCCAAGCCTTTTGATTTTCTGATGGGCCTGTAAAACCTGGCTGTTCGCTCAGGCCTTTGGGGAGATTTTTTTTTGGGGGGGGGAGGTGGTATAGGGTGTTGGCTCTCCCCTACCTTTTTGTTTTGTTTTATTTCTAAATTTTGTTCCCCAATCCTGTTTAAGTTTAAATTATTGTGTTTTAAAAAAATTTATTATGTTTTTATGGAATTGTATGTCGCCCTGAGATGCCATAGGCATGGGGGGGGGGCGACCCAGAAATATTTTAAATAAATACATATGTACTTTAATAGACGAATGTATGCTCAGGGAGGTGAGGGCTCTCCTAGGTGAGAGATGTGGGAGTGGGGGGAATTGTATAGGGTTTAATTTTATTTGTAATGCTTGTGTTGGGGATGGTAGGGTTGCAGGGACTTTTGGCGTGGTCACAAACCTGTGGTGAAAGCAGTGGAGGTGGGGACCCCCCTGACTGAGAGATGGGGTGTGTGTGGGGGGTGGAGTTTGTAGAGGGCTGAACTTTATTTGTAATTTTTTTTATTTGTATTGTGATATTGTGTTAATGAAGTGTAAATGAGCCCTTTGGGGAAAAAAATAGAAATTATTATTATTAATAATAATAATAGATCACAGGGTGGGGATGAGGACCAAGCTCTCAGAGATTGTGCTGGACCAAAGGGCGGTGAAAATGAAGCAGCCCTTCTGGGAGAAGCTGGCTTAACTCTTTGCATTAATTTTAATGTGCATTAATTTTAATGTGCACAAGTATGAGCGCCGTCTGCTAGCACCAAAGAAAATAACCACAGGTCAGGATTTCGCTATACTGACAGCAGGCCCTGGGAGGGGCTTTAAGTTTTACATAACAGGGCAAGTCTGCTCTAACCCAGCTGCAGTGTGAAAATTTAATTTGAATGATCCTTCTGCTGCAGTTTGGGAGAGGTTAACTCAGTCTCGTGGCTCTCAGGAGGATTGTGGAGATGAAGGCACATTTGATCTCGCAAAAAAAAAAAAAGTGAAGGGAATTAAATATAGCACAGAGAGAGAGAGAGTTAAGAGTGAGTGAGCAACTCACTCATCCTGTGTCTTTTTAAAGACAGACAACGATCTTGATTCAGGTTGACAAGCAAAAGAAGCATGATTGTCAGGGCAGGTGACCCTGGAAAAAAGAAAAAATGCCTACTTGGAAATGGGATATTAAAATGGTGTGAAGAGGCCAGGGTCAGGAGGCAGGATCCCCAAAGGGCAAAGATTACTGTAGGGAGGTACATGGCAAACCATACTGTAGCAGAGGACTGGCTGCAAGAGCAGGTCTCAAGTTGGGGCCTCTATCCTAGCCGCACCTGACCGTGGAGCTAACTGGCTCCGGTAGAACCTGGGCCTTTATATTTGTGCCAGGGGCTCAGACAGTCGGAGAGCACCATGGAGAGTTCCAGGAAGGAAGTCATGGGAAGTCCAGAAGTTGAGTAGTTAGGGAGGGACTCACATCATTGTAGGGTTACAATGAGGTCCCACCACTGGAGATTTTTTTTAAAAAAAGACTGGACAGCCATCTGTTGGGGACATTGTAGCTGTGAAACACTGAAAACAAAAGAGAAGAGGCCAAAAGCTATTCCCTAGTACCTGTGTGGATGGCCAAAAACCTCAATGTAAAATATGTGCCAAAATCTTTATTGTGACTAAAAACTGTTGCTAAAAATCAAGTAGTTATGACCAAACTAGATGTGATTAACATCAAAATTATACAATGTATGGTAATAAATAATCCAATTGATGGAATACAATACAATGCAATGCAGTAATTATATACAATAAATAAAGTCCAATACAATGCAATAAATGAAGTCCAAACGTGTTTCGGGGATTCCTCCCCTTCCTCAGTGGACAATTAGTGACCTAATTCCAGACCTGTGTGGAGCCACAAAACATCCTGCACAATTCCTTCAGATGCAAATGTTGCAAATGTTACCTCATTGTAGCTGTGTCATCCTGTGTCCAAGCAGGGGGCTGGACTAGATGACCTCAAGCTCCCCTTCCAACTCTGGCATTCTGTCGTTCTGTGACTTGATAGAAAGGTTTTCCTGACCCGGACACAAGGCTTTCTTAGGGAAGGGAATCTCTTGGGCAAACTTCTTCTATCCAGCTTTCTGCCTTTTTCTCCATGGCCCTGTTCACCTGTCCTTTACACAGGGAAAGGCTCTCCTGAACCTCGATGGTGATCTCTCTGGGAGCTTTAGACTCATCCTTTGTACAGCCATCCAATAGCGTAACTAGCTTTAATAGGACCCAGGGGCAGGTCAGAATTGCTGGCCCTTTCACTCTCACACACACACTCTTGTGTGGGGCAGCGACAAAGTCCCACATTTCTCCCAGTTGGGTCGCATCCTTCCTCCCAGTTTCAAGCCCCTGCTAAAGATGACTCCCAACTCTAGGCCTCCCCCCTCCTTGCACTGCAAGCAGTTCGAATGCTATGGGACCAGGTTTTTTCAAAGATCTTGGTTACCATTTATTATTTTATTTTATTTATTTTATATATTTATACCCCACCCCCTCCTGCCTCCAGCAGCTCCGAGTGGCTTACAGTAAAATAACAAAATACAATAAAATACAATTCTAATATTATAAAACTGTTAAAACAGTTAACTAAATAAGAGCAGTCATGAAATGTGCATAAGAAGACTGCCCCACCGCCCCCTCCCATTTACCCAGAGGGTCAAGGTCTTTAGAAAATGGAGCATTTGAAAATCTGCCCGGTGTTGTTTTATAGAGTACCAGGCAAGTGCGCACTTGGCGGGCTGTGTTTTGTATCGGAAAAGTGTAAAAAGAATAATCATCGGCCTTTTCCCTAATGGGCCATGGACGTGGTAATAGTTGGCTACGATATCAATACAGTGATACTATTTTGTGTAGCTTCTCCCCTATCTATTTTGCCTTTAATCTTGCATTAACGACGAGAAATTCGGTGATAGCAAGGCTTGTTCACGCTGTTTGTCTTATTTATACAGCGCAGTTTATTATCCAGATTTTGCACTGAGCTAAGCGTAATGGGTGCTAGGAAGTGTTGCATATAAAATTTTAAACGTGCCAGACTAGATTACACAGACTCATTGGATTGATTCTGCATGACCTTTATCTTGCCTGCTATTCTAATGACCATTAAATTACTCTGTTTACATGAAACCTTTAAACATTAAAAAAAAAAAATGCTTTAAAGAGGAAAGTTCTTTGATTCCCAGTGGTACTATTTAAAGATCTTGGTGGAAAAACATCTATAATTACTGTCTGAGCATTTCTACTCCACCCTTCCCCCTTCCTTCGAGGCTGTAAGGCCATTTAACTTCCTGCTTTGATACTGAATCATCTCCACCAGTGATTTCTTCCATGAAGTACCTTAGGTTTAATTTTTCTTTTGCACTGCTGGGTCTTGGACTGAAAGATATGACATTCAGTTGGGAGCTATTTAAAGTCTTTATATACCCTCCTTTATTGTAACTTCTATGCACCTCGTCCTCATTAGCGTATTTGTTTTTACAGCATCCCTGTCAGGTAGGGACGTGCTCTTCTCCCCATTTCACAGATTAGAAAACTGAGGCACAGAGGGACCCAAATGACTTGCCTATGATCACACAGGAAGTCAGTGATAGATTACGGAATTGAACTTGGTGTTGCAAGTCTTGGGGCTAGCATTCTAGCCCCTGAGCTGGGCCTTTTAGATCTGGGTCTTAGATCTAAAATTCCCTTAATTCTGGATCGGGATGGAAGTTACCAAAATTAAGATGTAAATGGGGAAAATTTAAGAACAATTTGTAGACAAATTTGGAGGAAATATTGGGGAAAACTTCCTACCCGTGAGAGCAGTTGAGCAATGGAACAGGTTGCCCCGGGAGGTTGTGAAATCTCCTTCTTTGGATATTTTCCAAACCTGGCTGGCCAAACACCTCTCTGCAAAGCTGTAGGTACAGGGTATCCTGTCATGCATCAGAGGGTTGGACTAGATGACCTTTATTTAGATCAACCCTGGGGATGAGGGCCAAATTATCGCTTCTCAAATTTTGGGTTAGGATTTACCTTTTCCCACCTCAGGACAATTCCTTGCTGGCCAAGTTGGTGGCCGAGGGGGTTTTAAGTTCTTGGGCTGGCCAGGTGGAGATGATACTGAACCATTTGGGTTTCTCCAGCGAATCCTTGAGACACATCGGGATGATAGGTTCTCTGACTCTGATACGTAGGCAGTTGGGGGATCAAGAATTACAGCAGGAGAGGTCTCTCTTGGCCTCTCAGAAAGTTGAACCTGATTACCCTTTAGCGGACCCATCTTGTTCGAGCTCTAGTTATTTATTCTCCTGGTTGGACTCGAACCGTAGATGGGTGTTCACCCGATTCAGATGTAACTCCTTCCCCTCGGCCTTATTAGAGGGGCGTTATAGGGGTACCCTGATGAAGGATAGATTATGTCAGTTATGCGAGTTGCAGGAACCAGATTCCTGTACCCACATTCTCTTCTGCTGCACAGCCCTTGATGACCCCAGAAGGGAGCTGTTGGGTTGCTATTATGAAGGCCAGAGAGATTTGGGTATGCTGCCCAAGTTTCTTCTAGACTGTAAGGACACAGAAATGGCCAGGGCGGTGGCCAAGTTCTGCCAGTTGTACCAGGACGTCTGGGAGCTACTGTTATCTGAGCCGGGGTATGTCTGGCTGGTTCTGTTGATTGGAGAATGGTTAATCTCCACGGGGAATGGTAGTCCCAATTAGGGTAATACCTAGTTATTGGTAGTTTTGCCTATACCCAAGATTTTTTCGCTCCAGGTTGAGGTAAGCTTTGGGTCTCCAGACCCGGCTCATATCCATTTGCCTCCCAACCGATTATCAGCTTGCAGGGGTTAAGACCCGTTAGCCCAAGCCCCGGGAAGAGTATGGCCTGGGTTTACGCTCTGGTTATCGGGAGCTTGCCCCCCTCTTCTATGTCTTCTTCTTTTTTCAACAAAGCTACTGTCATTGCTGCAGCGCCTTAGCACCGGATGGTCGGCAGCGTTTGCTGCTGGTGTGGTATGTTGTCCATATGTGAATTGTTCCTTAAATGTTTATCCGTTAATATATGCTACCTAGCTGATGGTGTTTTAATTATTATTTTGTTCATATCTGGATTGCTCCTTAAATGATTATTTGTTAATATATGCCATCTAGTTGATGGCATTTTTATTATTACTTTTATTATTTGGATTGTTTTGACATTGCTTATTCCATCCCATATTTCATATTTTTTACTTTGTATTTTGCTGTTGTAAAGGGTCTAATCATATTGTTATAGCCATGTGCTAACAATAAATAAACTTGACTTGACTAGATGACCTTTAAGGTATCCTCCAAACCTATGATTCGAAGTAGAACAAAAATGATAATGGGACTGGAATGCAAGATGTATAGGGAGAGGCTGAGGGAAATGAATATGTATGGTTTAGAGAAAAGATCAAAGGTGAATGTGGTAACAGGTTTCAGATATTTTAGGAGACTTCCGTAAAGCAGGTGGAGAGCAATTGTCCTGCATTGTCACTGATGGTAGGACAGCAGGAAATGGGTTTAAGTTGCAGGAAGGTCAATAAATATTAGGATAAACTTCCTATCTGTAAGAACAGTTGGGACAGAGGTGGTGTTGCTCTTGGGACCAAAAGTCCATCAAATGGCCTTCCATTGCCTTGCTGATGGCATTCGTTGCACCAGAGTATTTACCAGGAAAGATGTTGGGATGATTGCCTTCAACCTCTCTGTGAGTGTAGAGAAATTCAAAAGATGCAATACTTTGTGGAAGATCGGTCAATGAGACCGTTTCCTAGGGGGAAGCCTCAATCTACTCTGTCACCAGAGCCCAAAGGAATGTTGACCTTTGACGCTCTAGCTGCCACATGAAAGGAAGATCACTGGAGATTCACTCATGGAAAGCCAGTCACCCAAGGCAATGACTGGGTTGGTAACACATTTTGATAGGTGTAAAAGACACTTAGGCTGTAATCCTGAACCCACTGAAGCCAACAGCATAGCTCCCATT
The DNA here is from genome assembly GCA_003113815.1 of Sphenodon punctatus. NCBI lineage: Eukaryota > Metazoa > Chordata > Lepidosauria > Sphenodontia > Sphenodontidae > Sphenodon > Sphenodon punctatus. Next base: position 13,793,558 of record QEPC01007512.1, read on the forward strand.
GACAATAGCTAGGTAGTTATTTAAATGGGCCCTGGTGCTGTAGCTAGGTTGGACTGTGTCCTGGTGCTGAAGATGAAACGGGGTTCTCCTGGTTCCCGCCCAGTGGCAGAGCATCTAGCTGCACCAGGAAGTATGGGTCTCCCAGGCTCACAAGTGCATCTGCACCTCCTGTCCCTATAATTACACCCTTGCTCATTGGGTTTAAAGTGTGAGGATTGCACCCTTAATTTAATGCCATTAAGTTTCAATAAACACAAAGAGGCCAGATTCTCAGCTGGGCCCAATGGAGAAAGGCTGATCTATGCAAACTGAAAATCAGGGATCTGATCAATGTAACAATACTGGTGCTGCAGAAAAAGCCTGACACTTTGAAAAGTCGTGAATAACCCTAGACCAGGGGGTCACCAGACTTACGGTGCACTTGATGTTGGCACCCTTGCGAGTTACCAGCCTGTCTCTAATCTTCCCCTTTTTGAATGGGTAGCGGCTCGTCAGCGGCAGTCACATCTGGATGGCATCAGTTTTCTTGATCCTTCCCACGTAGTCCGCCTTTCGTCCGGGTTATGGCACAGAGACAACGCTTGTGGCCTTGGTGGACAAACTCCTGGTAGAACTGGATAAGGGCCATATCACCCTGCTAGTCCTACTAGATCTATCAACGGCTTTTGGTACCGTGAGCCATGAGATGCTGGTGACTCACTGGGGTGGGCGGGACCGTCCTGCAGTGGTTCCGCTCCTACTTTGCAGGTAGGTCTCAGCGGGTGGTGCTAGGAGACTGTTCATCATCCCCTGGGGGCCTCCCGTGTGGGGTCTTGCAGGGTTCTATTCTGTCCCCTCTTTTGTTTACCGTGTATACGAAGCCGCTAGGGAAGATCATATGCAGCTGGTGGATTCGCTGCCATCAATATGCTGATGACAGCCAGCTGTATTTTTCTTTTTCATCTGACCTGGGCCCTGTTGTCTCATTGCTGTCCTGATGTCTGGCAGCTGTGGGGGATTGGGTGAGGTTGAACCTATTGAAACTCAATCCCAATAAGACCGAGATGGTGCTGGTGGAGGGATCGGTGATCTGGGGGAGGAGGTTGCCCCAATTATTGGGGGTATTTGTCCTGCATTGGGTCCATCTGTGCGGAGCCTGGGGCGTGTTCCTGGATTCACAGCTGCACCTGGATTCCTAGGTGTTGACTGTGGTCAGGGGTGCCTTTCGCCAGCTACATCTGGTGAAGAGACTCTGCCGATAGGTCTTGGACTCTGACCTCACCACGGTTATCCATGCATTTGTCGCCTCGAGGCTAGACTATTGCAATGTGCTCTACCTGGTGACGGTCCGGACGCTGCAACTAGTGCAGAATGCAGCGGCCTGCCTAATTACGAGGACGGGCTGCAGAGAGCACATAACACCAGTGCTTCAAGTACTGTACTGCACTGGCTGCCTATTGTCTTCCGGGACTGAGTCAAGGTGCTGGTTTTAACCTTTAAAGTCCTTCATGGCCTGGGCCCTGCTTACTTGAGAAATCGCCTCATCTCCAGGGCGACCCTTGCGGTCGTCCGGGGGGTGCCCTCCTGGAGGTCCTGTGGGTCAGCAGGTCCGGACAGACCGGAGGGCATTCTCAGAAGCTGTGCTGTCGCTTTGGAATTCCCACCTGGCAGAGGTTCGCCTCAGCCTGGACCTCCTTGCCTTCCGACAAAACTGTAAGACCCAGCTCTTCCGGCAGGCGTTTGCGAGGGGAGTTACGGGGGTTGGGTTAATTGGGTTAGGGAGGTGGAGGGGGATTTTTTTTGCGCACTGACCTGTTTTATGTGTTTTTTTATATATGCTGTTTTATATTTATATTTTTCTATTTTTGATATTATCTCCTACAGGCCAGCCCTCTCAGCGCACCTCCTCCAGAAGGGGAATGGACCAGTTAGGTTGGTCCGCCCTCGGAGGCTAATGGAACCTCAGTGGTTCCAGGAGGCTTTGAGGGAGTTAACCTTAGACCCGGACGGCCACTCTGCAGATGAGCTTGTCCGGCATTGGAACACCTTGTTGTGGGGGGCCATTGACAGGGTGGCTCCGAGATGTCTTCTCCCTCCGTCTCGTCACCGCAGGGCCCCTTGGTTTACTGAGG
>QEPC01007512.1:13795682-13818384 GCA_003113815.1 Sphenodon punctatus
GCAGGGCCCCTTGGTTTACTGAGGGGCTGCGGTGTATGAAACAGGTAGGTAGGAGACTAGAGCGATGCTGGCGTTGGACTCGCTCTGAATCTGACTGACTTCTCCATAGGACCCACTTGTGGTACTATGTTGAGGCTGTGAGAACAGCAAAGAAGGAGTTCTTTGCTGCCCTCATAGCGTCAGCGAAGTCGCGTCCAGCGGAGCTGTTCCAGGTGGTGCGGGGGCTGGTCAGTCCGGCCTCCCTCCGCCTGGACGGGGACTTGTCCCAGACCCGCTGTGAGGAGTTTGCCACCTACTTTGCAGACAAGATCGCTCAGATCCAGAGTAACTTTGACATTGGATTGGAAGCAGTAAGCGAGGGGCATGAGGTTATGGAGGCACCGTCTGGTCGATCTTTCTGGGATGAGTTTCAGAAAGTGACGCCGGCTGATGCGGTGAATGTCCTGGGGTCTGTTAGAGCCACTAGTTGTGAACTAGATCCGTGCCCGTCCTGGTTGGTGAAAGCCTCCAGGGAGACTTTGGGGATGGTGCTGGTGAGGGCAGTGAACACGTCCCTTCAGCAGGGGAGATTGTCACCCAGTCTCAAGGAGACGGTGGTGCGCCCCCTGCTGAAGAAGCCATCTTTGGATGTGGATGCACTCTCCAGCTACCGACCCATCTCTAATCTTCCCTTTTTAGGGAAGGTTATTGAACGGGCAGTAGCACTGGCGCATTTGGACATCATCGATTTCCTAGATCCTTTTCAATCTGGGTTCTGCCCCGGCTATGGTATGGAGATGGCGTTGGTGGTCTTGGTGGATGATCTCTGCCGGGAGATGGACGCAGGATGTTCAACATTCTTGATCCTGCTAGATCTCTCAACTGCATTTGACGCCGTGGACCATGGGCTGCTGCTGAGAGGGCTGCGAGACCTGGGAGGTCTGGACGGGACTGTCCTAGGGTGGTTCTGCTCATTCCTCTCTGGGAGAAGCCAGCGGGTGGTGCTGGGGGCTGAAACATCAAGCCCCCGGGCCTTGACGTGTGGCGTTCCGCAGGGTTCGATCTCGTCTCCGCTGTTATTTAATGTATATATGCAGCCCCTGGGGGAGATCGTGAGAGAGTTCGGGGTGCGATGTCACCAATATGCTGATGATACTCAGCTGTACCTCTCATTTTCAACTGACCTAGGTCCTGCTGTTTCATTACTTTCCCAACATTTGGAGGCCGTGGCGGATTGGATGCGGCAGAACAGACTGAAGCTCAATCCTGATAAGACAGAGGTGATGGTGGGTAGATGGTGGTGGGTAGGGTGAGGGAGGTACTGCCTCCCTTGGTAGGGAGGGGTCCACCCTCCTGTAGCCCAGCAGGTTCAGAGTCTGGGGGTGGTGTTGGACTCAGGGCTCCGGCTAGATCGGCAGGTAGAGATGGTGGCTAAGGCCGCCTTCCGCCAGCTGTATCTGGTACAGAGGCTGTGTCCATACATTTCCAGGCCTGACCTGGCCACCCTCATTCATACCTTCATCACCTCAAGGCTAGATTACTGCAATGCGCTGTATGTGGGGCTTCCCTTGTTTCTGGTTCGGAGGCTGCAGCTGGTGCAGAATGCGGCGGCCCATCTCCTGATGGGGACGGGAAGGCGGGAGCACATAACACCTGTGCTCCGTACTCTGCACTGGCTGCCTATAGCGCACCGAGCCAGATTCAAGGTGCTAGTGTTGATCTATAAAGCCCTACACGGTCTGGGCCCCTCATACCTTGGGGACCTCCTCGCCCTCTGCGCCTCAAAGCGATCCCTGCGGTCCACCGGGGGCGCCTTTTTGGAAGTCCCCCGTGTAAAGCGGGGGGCCACAATGGAGAGGGCGTTCTCGGTGGCCGGGCCGAGGCTCTGGAATTCCCTCCCGGAGGAAGCCCGTCTGGCCCCAGCTCTGTTGGTGTTTCGGCAAGCCTGTAAGACCTGGCTGTTCGCCCAGGCCTTCGGAGGGGAGGAGGGGAGGGTGGGGTAGGGGGGGATTTTTGAAGAGTTTTTATGTTGAGGGGGGTTGTATTTTTAAAACATTGTTTCAGTGAATTTTATTGTGTGTTTTTATGCTGTAAGCTGCCCCGAGATGCCGTAGGCATGAGGGGGCGACTAACACATATTTATAAATAAATAAATATTGCGTTTTATTATCATTTATATTACGGAAGCCGCTCTGAGTCGCCATTGGCGAGGGGGGCGGGGTAGAAATGTAATAAATAAATGATCCACTTGATCCAGGTGTCGGCTTCAGGCAGTCTACCAGGCTCTCTCCTGCTGGCTCTGGTGCTCTAGGCTGGGACCTCCTTCCACTGGCTCTCAGTTCTAGGGCGCCCCACAACAACTGGTCTCATGAGTGGAGAGGCGAACTCTTTGGAGAGCCTTCCCCGCTGCACTGGAGGAACTCTTCTAGCCCTTCTCCTCTCTGGAGGCACTGCGTGGGATGCTAGTCCTGCTGTCTAGCCCAGAGGGAATCTCTAAGAGACTGGTCCCCCTCCCCACACCATGATCTAATGGAGACTTGCTTATGATCGATTTGGCCACCCTTGCCCTAGACTCTCCATTGCTTTCCTCTCCCTGTTGGCGTCCTATGGCACTGACTGACACTACTTTAATTATGGAAGAATTATCCCAGCGTATGGTTGTATAGGCACTTGCACTACTCTCTTCCCTTGCAGCTGGAATGGTAGGAGAACAGGATCATAGCTGGGATGCTCTTGGGCCATACTGATCTTCTGTTTGCCACCTGGCTTACATCAGAGCAGCTGTGAGGCTGCTGTAACACTGCCCATGCATAAAGCAGCAGGTGAGTGCAAAGGGGAGCTTGGAGGCACCTTTACCTCATGAGCTCTGCTCTCCGCAGCCCATCCACATGCCAGACCTGACTTTTTCTTAATGATGTGGGAGAAATGCAGCTTGCAGAAATCTGGCTTGGCAATGCACTGTAAATTGCTGAAGCCTATGTTTTCCCTTTCCCAAAAAAATCACTAGCTAATTTGTTAAATTTTGGACCTCAGATGTCTGCAGATTGCTGCAAATGTAGTGTGGTTTGTTCTACAGAAAGGTATAAGACCTGTATCAAGACCTTTGTGTAGCTGCTCTTCCTATCAATTTCTCCTTTAACCTTGCATTGACAGTGAGAGGTTCATGAATAGCAAGGCTTGTTCCCACGGTTTGTCTTATTTTTATGGTGCAATTTTATTATATAGATCTGCACTGAGCTAAGCAGAATAAATGCAAAAAATTATTATTGCCTATAAATTTTAAACGCCCAGGTCTTACACAGCCTTTAGTTCATTATAGCGAAGATCTTTGCTTTAGTTCATGGTAATGGGGGAGCTACCGGGTTTGCTTATAGCCAGGGTCTACTATAGTATTATAGTTTGTCTGTAGGTGTATGTACACAACACTTGCCACTTTTCAGCTGCCTAACTAGAGGTCCCGGTTACGTTTGGTCACTCAAATACAGGGTCCTGCCACGGAGTAAACACAGGTTTCCAGCCTGAAACGTATCTGGGGGGAAAACTCAAGAGGAGACCTGCGGGACAGCAGCTCACTTATTTCACAAATAACATCTGTTCAGTGCCACCACCCTGCCACTCAGTGTTTGGTGGTGGTTCTGCTGCTGGGGCTGGGGACAGAGACCACTTGCCAAGGTATTGGACGGAGGTTGGGGAAAGAGGTAGGGGGAGGCTCTTGGGGTGAGCTGGAGCTCCAGGGAAATAGGCTGAAGAAGCTTAGTTTCGGCATGCAGTTGATCAGCAGTTAGTAAGTTTCAGGGTATGACGGATCTGATCCCGTGCCACACAAAGGACTCCCGCTGGTGGTCAGAGTCCATTAGGTAGGGGCATAAACACAGAGCAGCATAAACATTTACTCAAACTGCCATGCCATGGGATCACACCAGTTAGTACCCAAGTGTTGATTTCCCCCATGGCTAATGTACCACGTAGAGCAGGAGTTCTCAACCTTTTCCCAGTCATGAGCGCTGGAGTGACGAAAGTGACAGCTTGGAAGCACTGTATAATTTGCATGAATAATTTGCATAAATATGCATAGATCAAGTCTCCCCTCTGCAATTCAATTTAATTCATTTCAGTGGAAACTGAGATAACGAATGAACTAATCCCAGCTCACATTGACTTTAATGGATGAAGGACTGTTTTGAAGTGCTCCCGAGCACAACTGACATCTGGCTTGGGGAGGACTTGCACACATTGCCTGAGCACTCAGGTGCTCCCGAGCACCAGGGTGAGAATCCCTGATGCAGGGCCCCTGTCTTTGGGAAACTCAAGGGCAGCATGTTGAACTGCCCAAGAGATTGCATTTTGCATGGAACTTGCATGTTCTGGCAGATCCTTTGCCGAGCGGAAGAGTGGTGTATAATTTTATTCAGTGTGGTGGTTTGAGACGCTGACTCAACATTCCCACCTGAACAGTCCAGAGACAGCTGAAATTTGATTTACAGGAATTAGTGAGGAGATGAGAGCCAAGGGCATCCTTAGGATGTGTCTTTCAGAACCAGGTAGGCCAGAATCATCACTTGGTGAAAGGGAGCTGTCTTCAACTCACCCCTGAGTCCAAGGCAAGCTGCAGTCCTTGATTCAATGTGCAAATCCCTCAGCGATAGTATTAATCATTAATTTGGAATTGATTTTACAATATGCTCCAGGCACAGCCTGTAAGTTTTAAAAGCTGTGCTCCAGCGACTTGAGTAGCACTTTATTTGACTTAATAGGAAAATAACTGGAAGCAGGAAAGGGAGGGTGGGACAAAATACAAGGAGGCAAGATGGTGGAAAAATGAGATGTTTCTCTAATCTTGAGCAGGGGGAAAATCCATATGGGGTGGGGTGGGGTGGGTGTTAGTAGACACATAATGCTAGCTGCTGTTTTAGATAGCAAACATACAGCGAATCCTTATGTCTGTTCATATCCTTCTACCTAATTGCTCCTTGTTCAGCTGCCTGCAGATCTGGTGGGTATACTACAAGGAGGAGCAGATCTTTGCTTATAGCCATTTTTAGGTCTGGTAACAGTGGCTATGGGCAAGGAGCAGGAAGGAAGCGCTAGGGGTCAGGGATTTCCTGGAGCTAACGTCCATGATGGAGAGTCCCCAGGGGTGGCAACAGCATCAGAAGTGTCAACAGAAAGGCCTTGAGTGTCGGCAGCTGTGTTCACAGAGCCCCTCTGCTGACACTCCCAATGTCACTGCTGCTCCCAAGGACCCTCGACCACAGCCACCACTCCCATGCTTAGCTCAAGGCAAGCCCTGCCTTCTATCGGGAAGCTGCCGAGTGTACTAGTGCTTGGCCAAGCTGTGCTCTCATCATGACCGCAGGCAGCTGCCAGATGTTGGCCTGGGTCAGAGCCCAAGCTTCCGCAGGCCGTGGCGGCTCTTAGCCCAGGTTGTTCCTTGGGTCTGTCCCTGAGGAGCAGCCTGGGCCAAGTGCCACCACGGCCCGTGCAATGGATACCGGACTGGGGTAAAATGGGCTGTTGCATTTTATGGCCTGCTCACACTTACCGTGGTCTGGGTCCATAGCACTTCCAGGCAGCCACGGAGGCCACCATGGGCACCCATCAGAGAGGAGGGTGGCTGCTTTGAGCAGTGCCAGGGCGGGGCTTTGGGGACGCACATCCGCGTGTTACCCCACTCTCTCCCCAGCCCGCGCCACCGTCACTCTTCTTTGGCCCCCAGGTCGAATCCTGCCCAGAATGAGGGCCTTGCTCCAGGCAGGATTAGAGCGTGATGGCACTCAGCGCCATCATGTCTAAAACCACCCAGTGTTACGCTTGGGAACGTGATGGCTTGAAGAGCTGCCACACTTAAATTCTGCCCAGGGTGAGGGCTCTCACCCCAGGCAGGGGTTCTGCCCAGCCGCCAAACAAAAGTGACAGCGGAGAGGGTGGGGGACGTGCAGACACGGGTTCGCATGGACCCACCCCCCGCACTCCTCAGCATGGCCCCACATCCTTCCTGACGGGCGAGTGCAGTGGCCTATGAGGCTGCTGCGCCTGCCCGGAGCTGCTCTGGCCACCGGCTGGGGTTAGGTAGAGCGGGCCATCAGACATGATGGCCCGCTCTACCACGGTCTGGAGTAGGCTTCCCTGGACCGTGGTAGGGATAAAAACCCAGGATGTGCGCTGACCGGGAGCCCAGTGCACATCCCGGGTTAGTCCTGCCACGTTCTGGGGTAAACTCTGCTCCCACCTGTGGCGAACATCTGGTGGGCGGGAGCAGACGTGACACCACTGCTGGTGGTCACACCGCGGTAAGCGTGGCCACGAGTGGTGGTGTCACATTTGAGAATACCCATAGTAACCAGCCATTAACACATAATAGAATCACAGGATGAATCCATCCATCCATCCCATGTTTCCTATGACAACTAGTAGCAGCCTGCAATGGGAAAATTTGAAATTTCCCCCCAATACAATTTGGCAACCGAAGTCCCCCAGACTTGGCCTAATTGCCATTTTTTTGTGTTTGAAAATCTACCCATTGTCCTGAGGAAACAGCAGCACGTCATTTGCAGAGGAGCCACTTCTATGGCAGTCCTCACCACTGACACTGCTTTTCCTACAGGCCACTGCCCTGGAATACCTCACCTTCTGGAGGGTTTTTTGGAGTGGGTGGGGAGCGTTAGAGAACAGGATTTCTACCACCGGCCCTTCCTTCTCCAAATGAATCATCCATGTCAGCTGCTGCCTTATACTGCCAGGCCCCAACCCCACCTTTGTTAAAATGAATGGCAAAACTCCTATGAATTTGAATGGGATGGGATTGTGCCCTCAGTGCATGGATAACATGCACCTTTGGATGAAGCAAATGACTTTAGGTGTAGCGGCCCTCCCCTAACGGACCTGAGTCAGGGTTACTCAGAGAGGCCTATGCTTTAAGATTATCCCAACAAACAAAATATCCCATGTCCGTAACCTTTGCCTAAGAGCTTTCTTGCTATGGCATCAGCCCAGCCTGATAAGAGGAGCTGAGCCAATTTCTTCACAGCATGCGTCCCCTGGCACCCAACCAGCAAAGGGGAACAAGCAGAGGAGCACAATATCAGTACGCCAGTGACACCCAACTCTACCTCTCATTTTCATCAGATCCAGGCCCGGCAGTCTCTGTGTTTGCCCGGTGTCTGACTGCGTGGGGGACTGGATGAGGATGAGCCGTCTGAAGCTGAATCCGGACAAGATAGAGGTGATGGTGGGAAGGGCCGAGGGAGCGGAGGCCCGCATCATTGATGGAATGTGTCCCTGCCTGGTCCCTCAGGTTCAGAATCTGGGAGTCCTCAATTCACAGCTCCACCTGGATGCCAAGGTGGTGGCTGTGGTGAGGGAGTGAATTTGGTAAATTAAATCTGAGGCTCTGATCTTGCCACCATTGTGCATGCATTCATCACCTCGAGACTGGACTACTGCAATGCACTCTATGTGGGGTTACCATTGGTGACGACCCGGAGACTCCAGTTGGTGCAGAATGTGGTGGCTCGTCTCCTTGTGGGGACAGACTGCCGGGAGCACATAACACCGGTGCTCCGTTCTCTGCACTGGCTGCTTATACTCTTCTGGGCCTGATTCAAGGTGTTGGTTATTACCTTTAAAGCCCTATACGGCTTCAGCCCCACTTACTTGCGGGATCGCCTCACCCTCTGCGTCCTGGATCAGCCCCTGCAGTTGCGACATTCAAGAGGGTGTTCTCAGTGGCCGCACCGCGGCTGTGGAATTCCTTCCGGGTAGATATTCGCCTCTCACCGGATCTCCCCTCCTTCCGCAGACAATTTAAAACCTGTTTTTTTTCGCCAGGCATTTGGTGAGAGAGACACGTAGTGGGAGGGTAGTTTTTTGTGTGTTTTTTTTAGGGTTAAGGGTATTTTTATCTCGGGCTTCTGATGGGTTATTGTTTTTAATTTTTATTTTATTGTGTAGGCTATTTTATATTTTTTGTATTTTACTATGTTCACTGCCCTGGGCTGCCATTGGGCAGGAGGGGGCGGTATATAAATAGTTTTATAAATAAATAAATATTGTCTATAATCTCACTGTGGAAAGCTTGGTGCAGAGCCCTGCGTCCTGGTCCGAACCTGATTGAAGGCAAGGGGTTCTGTTCAACGTGGTTTCTTTGGGGAGCCCTCCTGGCCCAAGCCCTTCAGACTTGGACTGGGCTCAGTAGACCAGAGGCCGTGCCTAGGACATCATGGTACTCCATGGAGTGGGCAGTCGGACTTCAGGAAAGGGGCAAGATTAAGCCATTCCCCCCACTCTTCCCCTGATGTGGCTCCACCCCCACATAATGCTGTGATGCTGTCACTGTGCTGTGCTGTATGGAGATGGGTCCACTCCTGTTTCAGGCTGAGCCTGAAGGAGCCCGGCTGCATTGGGACTGGCTCGGGTCTGTCTCAGCAAGGTCGAACTTGGCTTGTGTACTGGGGTAACTGAGTGGTGGATTCTGCCAGCAAAGGGCTAAGGCCTGTGCTGTGACATGCTGGCTGATGGAGCTGGTCCTTGCTGCTGAGTTTCTGAAAAGCACTTGCAATTTGGCAGCTGAGACTCGGGTGCAATGAAGTAAGACACAGGACAGGGCCAAGCACCAGCCCTGGTCAAGAGCTGCACTTGAACTGCTCAAAAGCCACGTGCCGCTCCTGAGCCAGTCTGCCCGCCCCTATAAAACCCTATTAAGGTATCTGATCAATGAATACTCAAGCAGCACAGACATTGGGGCTGATCCCATGCTCTGTATGTAACCTGCACGCACGTTCCTTGGGATTTGCATTGTGCCTCACAGAACCTGCACGGAGGGGTTTGGGATTGTGGCCAATATCTATAAACCTCATAGTTCATGTGCTCCAATGTTGAGACTCAGTTTCTTGGCTTAAGGAGTTCCTAGTTACTTTATATGCAGAAACCAAAGTAAAATAACATTTAGAGAGAACAAGGCAAGGCTGTAGGACCTTCTTGCCTTTCAAAGAGCCATTGTCCAGTTAGTCTGGAACTTTAGTTCACTTGCACAAGAACAGGTTTTTTTTAGCAAAGGCAAATGTTTTTCAAGTCTGCATTGAAACTTTGTGTCTAAAAGCCAGCAGCCTGGGAAAGCTTCATTATAGCTTCTGAAGTTTAGTGATATGGAAGTGCGCATTAAAAATTGATACGCAGAACATGTATGAGTAATCTAAAAGATGGGACTGAGATTTGATTTGGGGAACTTCCCATGAACTACAGGGAAGCAGCTAATTCTGTTAGCTCATTTCTCTGCCTTGTAGATTGTTTGGGGTTTCCTATACACAGAAAAAAAAATCCTGTTTCAATTTAGATCCAGAAACTATTCTTGAAAAAACATTTTAGAACTTCAGTCTGTGTCCCTCTCTATGGGTGTCACGGGGTTGGGGTCCTCTACCCCACTTTTCTGGGTTAGGTGACTCAGTTTCCCTCACTTGCAGCCCATCTGAATCAGTTCTCTCTCTAGCTGATTCAGTCCTGCAAAGGGGCAACACTTTTGTCACCCAAGTTCCAGACTTCCCATTCTCAGACTCTTTCTCTCTGGGTTCGCAAGTGCTTGAGGGCACAAGATACTCAGACTGCGTTCCCCAATGTGAGACAACAGAAAGCACTTCTTAGTAAAGAAGAAAGTTTATTCATTACATAAACAAAGATAGTTTGGACGCAGAGTGGCAAATAAAACAAAAGTAAATAACGCATTCCTAGTCTGTACTGAGTAGGTCCCTAGTTAAGATCTTACCCTACAGAAAGTCCATGCGCTTGAATCAATTTCTCAGCCAGATGTAGTAAGCTGGGCCTTTTGTCCTTAAACTGGTTAGCCAGCAAAGTTTCCTCTCCCAACTGAGCTTTTTGGGAAAAAGATCTCCCCCCTTTTTATGTTTCCAAGTTTCTTTGTTTGACTTTCCTGCCTGGAGGACTCTGTGCTTCTAGTCACGTAGGCAGGAAGAGAGCCATTTGCAACTGAATGGTGTCTGTCTGGTTTCTGCAGAGGTGTCATTAGGCTTTTCTGAATACACATTTGGCCTGGCTCTGTCTGTCTCCTTGCATGAAGTGAGTTTCCAGTTCTCAGCTTTTACATAACATACATGTTTAACTTTTACTTTTACAAATTTGTTAGACCTGTAGTCCAGTATCTCCTTGTGACAATGGGGTTGGCTAGTATGAGTGCTGCTGTTCTGCATCATGACAGGCATTCAAAATTACCCAAGGGCTTTTCTCGGGAGTGCCATGTTGTCTTTTCACCCCCTTTTAATCCTTTAGGGTGGCAGATTTAAAAAGCAGCCAGGTTTCAATTTCTTGGTGCTCGGTATAAGATACCTTCTGAAAAGGTTTCAATCCCAGTGCTTTTTAAATATCAAAAACACTTAACACACCTTAATGACAGCATTAAAAAATTGGGTTGCTGCCCAAAACTCAGTTGTTAAATTTTTGGATCTCAGATGTTTGCAGATTACTGCAAATTGAGTGTGGTTTGTTTTACAGAAAGTTACATTTGTCTAGTAGGTAATGTGGAATGAAAATGGAAGTCAAGGAACCAGAGTATTGTTGAACTGTCTTGATAAAAACAACAACTTTCCTAACTGATGTGATAATCCTGCCAGCTCTCCACTGGGGCCATGGATTCATCCAAGATAAATGAGATATGAATTTCTAATAGGAAAGGGGAAAATGGAGGGAAGAAAAGTTCTTAAAGCCTTTTAGGGCCAGAAATCAATTTTTCTTCCTTAGCAGGCCCAGCTGAAATGTATAGGGGTGCTGGGGGGAGATATACCCTCCAGATAATTTTGTAGACTTCCTAAGCGTTGTCCCTTATTTTCATTGCTCTGACACAAGAACACAGCTAAGGGCATCTGGAAGAAGGCCTTCGTAGCTATGCCCTTGTGCCAGTGTGTTGGCAACACAGCTAAGAGAGTCCTGCTTCAGAACCCACCCCCCAAGCTGTGTCTCCGGCTTTCCGTACTCGCGCAGCATTGCCTATGTTTGCAGGTCACCTTTAAAGAGCACCTTGTTCTCCCCTGCCAGCTCCCTGTAATGAGTATTGCTGGAGTCTGAAGGGACAGGCATTGTGAGAGAGAGCCACGTTTGCAGTATTGGGTAGGCACCTTTCCAACATCCCAGTGAGAGGTCATTTGAATTCAAGAAAGCAATGGCAGACCCTCGACCCTGGCTCCAGAAAGGCTAGGGTGCAGTTGTAATGAAGACCACAACTTAACCAGCATCAATATGTTTTGAAACTCTGAATAGGTTTGGGGTGAGTAAAAAGAGGGGCCCCTGGATGACTGCGTCTGTTAATTACATTATTACTTGGCACAGTATTTTTCAGCTCCATCCATTGCACGTTTAGCTTTCTTACAGTTTTTTCTCATCATTTGTGACCTGCTAGAAGCTGGGATTTCATACATTCCAAATGTGTGCTCTGTGGGAAATACAGAGCAGGGGTTAGGGCTGAAACAAAATTCCGGCTTGGATTCTGTTTTTGACAGATCTGGCGACAGGCGGACCGGAATATGATCTGATCAGTGTTTTGCCAGAATGAGCGGATAGATTCCGCCTCCTCCTGTGCATGCACGGTACTACTGTCACCATTTTGCCCAAGTGCACTACTCCTGTCTTCACGGAATTTACCAGCATTTTTGGAACATCGATTTGAATGCCATGGCTTGAATCCGCCGTGGAATTCCCAGTGATGTTCTGAAAATGTGGAGAAATTCTGTGATGACAGAGGGGCTGTTTTGATTCAGCCCTAGCAGAAGCATAGCTAGGCTGGTGCAGAGGATGGAATTAGGCCCTCGCGATTCCTCTCCTGGTGTTGGGGGATGCAGCTGAACCAATGAACATGGGACCCCCAGTCTCATGGGCCCTGGTGCAGTGACACATGCCTGCCCCTTTGAGTCCAAATCCTCTTGCTCCTAAACTCTTGTAACTTTTGTCTGCTTGATTTGAAGGCCTCCCCAATCCCCAGCAATGCTTCTACGTTCTCAAGTAAATGAGCTAAGGAACAGATTTGACGGCAGGTTTGAGTCATAGCTGAAACCAGGAGAGTTTCACGCAGATGTTTAATAAGGCAGTGCTAAACCCAGAATAAGATCACCTTGATTTTTGACAGATGCTGTAACTCTATGAAGACCCTTTAATGGATTGCAGAATTCCCACGGTGCTCACAACGGCGCACCGGTGTTGCTGAATTCTTCCTTAGTTCTGTGCCGCCGCCGCTGCTGCTACTCGGAACAGATTGCAGAACTATTACATACAACAGGCCTGTGTGCTCAGAGCAGCTGCAGCTGGCGTGCTCACTGAGAGACACCGATGACTTGCCTGGTCCTGCAGAATTCTCTTGGGTGTCTGGTTAGTTCCAATAGTTTGACAACCTAGCACCGCAGTGAACCTGATGAGAATGTTTTAATGCATATTCCTCCTTGAATGACTATCCTTAGTGAGGAAACCAGTAAATGAGAATCATTCCCTTATCCTTTCTTTAGAACAAAGCCAAACTGTTGTTTGGATACCAGCTTTAAAAATGAAGATAGCCACCCTGGATGATATGAAAAATTAACATAACCACCCAGAGACGGACAGTGAGGCTGCTGTCCCTCTGTGGGTGTTTTCAGGTGGACAGCAGCCCCGCCTCTTCTCCATGTCACCCCTAGGCGGCCCGGTAGATGTGCCGGTGGATTAGAGGCAGCCCCGCCGGTAGAGCTCTGGAACATCCGGGGGTGCAACCGGCCAAACCCGTGGCACTGGCCCGAGGCAGAGTGGCTGTCCGTTTGCTTGGCAGACGGATGCTGCAGTTCTGCTGTCAGCTGGGGGTTGCTCCGGGCAGCACCACAGAGTAGCAGGTGGCAGCCTGGAGCATTGGGTGATCCGCTCGCAGCTCTAGGGTGTGGGGGAGGAAGGCGCTACGCAGGCAGACCGTGGGCCGCAGCAGCCAGTGGGTCCACTTTAAAATGGACCCAAATGGGACTGAATGCTGGGGTGCACCCCTGGAGTAGCTCTGGAGATGGCCAGTCCTGCGTCTGTCTGAAGACACCCTGCGAGTTGAGTACTTAGGTATTGGGATCTGAGTCTTGAACTGGCATCTCCAGGCTTCTAGAGTGGTTGTGGTAGTAGCATCTATGAAGCAGCTCCTCTGCATTTGTGGCCTTTGGAACTGGGAGACATTTTTTCATGAAACCTTCTGCGCCAAGTGCAGGGTCTTGAACTAAGTGATTTGTCCCTTAACTCCCATTTCCTCCCCTCACCCTACCCTATTTTTGAGTATTTCTGAGCTTGTTTGTTGCCACAAAATGTGGATATAGTAGTGTCCTATGGAGTACCAGCAGTCCAGACTGAGGGAGGACAACTGCATCCTCAAAGCCCCACCCCTTGACATCACAAGCCCACATTAAATCAAATGCCATCACCTGCCCAAGTTAAATTGTATGCCATTTCTTTCTTGCTCTCTCTCACACACTTTTTATCTCTCTCACTTGAATTTGTCTGGCAGCTGTTGGAAATGGTAGCACTGCAGCCTGCCCACTGCCCCAGCTAGGAGCAAATTTAAACGTCAGAAGGGACGAGCTGGAGCACAGATATCCTCTTAATTTTAGCCCCTGTAGCCCAAATGGCCATGAAATTAAGGCCTGTCTCCTGAACCCCAAGCTGAGGGGGTGTTTGTTTCTTGGTGTTCTCTAGTAGCAGAACAGAGATGGAAGAAGTGTAAGATGAACGATGCCTAGTTTGGTGGGTTCAGATGTTAAGTATTTGATCCTCAAACCTCATAAGTTGGTTTTATAGCTCACTGTTTTGTGGCTGTAACCCACACAATGTCTGGGTTATATGTTCTGAAATATCTCCCTCTAGTGACAGTGGGAGGCCACACAGAGACTAATGAGTCTGATACTTGCTGGTGCTATTCAATGCTGGTTTTATAGTCCATGTGGTAGCTGTTCATCTATTAAGATCTAGAAGTCGCAGGTTCAAATCCCTATGTGTTGGCTTTGACAAAGGTCACCTCAAGAGCAACACTTTGTATTCTGTTGCCATTTAAAAACCTCCTTGTGGGTAATGAGATCTTCCTCCTCCTTTAAACAGCAATTTTCTGAAAATGTCTAGGCAAGGTGGAGAGACAATTTAATAAGCCTTTTGGGACATGCAAGGTCCTTTGTCACTAGTTAATTTTCATTCTTCCTTGAGTCATTTAAAAAAAAATGTCCAATCTATATCAATTTACCTTTATCAGTATCAAAATGAATTTACTGCATCCCAGATCATAAAATAAAAACAAGTACAAAGCCTCACAGCCTCCCCACCTTGGCTGCAATCTCACTCTCATTTTTCCCTACCCCCTCCAATTTTGTCTCGTCAACAAATTAAGCTAGTTTCTGCTGTGGTCACTTGGTCTGTCGAGGTCATTTACTCTAGGTTGAAGGAAAAACAGTAGTAAGCTCAGCTTAGACAATTATCTCTTCTTTAAATGTACAGAGCTATTGGCTGAGCATCCTGGATTTTTCAGGTCAGACTGTATTTCCCAGGACTTCAGCAGTTTTGCTTTATAGGACTTTCTTCTATTTTTTTTTTAAAAGGTAACAGAAAGATAAGGACATGGGTAGAAGGTAGACAAGGACCCAGGGCTCTTGGCAATGACAGCTACAAACCTGGCCCTTGTAATAAGCAAATGTTGTGATTTCGTTAATTTATACGTTCTTCTTAAACAATAAGAAATAGCAAAAAAGTTTCAGCCCAGTTTCAGTGTTATGCAGTAGGCTATTGCTTCGTATGGGGCTATACAGAGAATCCACACAGAATTGCATCCATTAGAGAATCCACACAGGAGAAATGTGGAATGTGGGGAGAGCTTTAGGAGAGAGGGCTGTGTGCTTTTAAGAGCTCACTTGGTGTGCCAAGTAGTTGGCAGCAGTGATGCAAGAGCTTTAAAATGAAGACCAGAAGGACAAGGATTCAAGTCTGGTTTATGGAAAAAGTTAGCATGTGCGATTCCTTTCCCTATTCAAGTTGTTGTTATTATTATTTATTAGCAAGCATTTATATAGCACAAGCAATGTACCTGGCACTTTATAAAGTAATGGAATAGACATGGTCCCGGTTTACAATCTGAGAGACGGGGGTGGGTGGGTCGGGGAGACGAAGGAAGGGGAACAGAGGTAACATTCACAAAGATGCAAGGTCCCAGGTGAACGTGCTTGGCTTGGTTACATCGAGAATGATGGCTGACCGGTCCATGTGGTGAGGATAGGAGTACACAGACCTCAGGTAACAGATTGTACTAGATGGAAGGTATAAGCAGGAGTTAGGTGAGGGAAGCGAGGTGTCGGGGAGGGCAGAGCGGAAGAGGTGGGTCTTGAGTAGGGATATGAAGGTACAAAAGGAGGGGGCGAGGCGGATGTGGGCAGGGAGGGAGTTCCAGGTATGGGGGCAGCTAGGGAGAAGGGACAAAGGTGGTTAGGGGAGCAGGGGAGGCATAGGAGGGCAAGAGAGGGGACAAAGGGGGAGCGGAGTTCACGGACTGGAGTATGGAGGGAAATTAGCGCAGAGAGGTAGGGGGGGAGCAAGGTTGTGAAGAGCTTTATAGGTGAAGACTAGGAGCTTGTGTAGGATTCGTTCAGGAAGGGGGAGAGGAGGGGCTGCACGTGGTCAAAGCGACGAGCGAGGTGGATGACCCTGGCAGCAGAGTTTTGGACAGAGATAAGGGGAGAACTGGGGAGGCCAGTGAGAAGGAGGTTACAGTAATCGAGGCTAGAGATGACCAGGGCATGAACAAGGGTTTTGGCAGAGGAGACAGAGAGAAAAGGATGAATCTTAGCAATGTTATGGAGGGAGAAGCGACAGGATTTGGCAACAGAGTCAATGTAGGGTTTAAAAGAAAGGGGTGAGTCAAAGATGAAGCCTAAGCTATGGGCTGGGGGGAAGATAAGGAGTTCAGTTTTAGCCACAGCTGAAGTTGAGACATCCAGGTAGAGATATCAGACACACAGCTGATGAGACAGGCTTAAACAGATGGAGAGAGAGAGGGAGTAGAGAGAAAGAGTTGAGCGTCATCAGCGTAGAGGTGATATTGGAAGCCATGGGAGGCAATGAGTTTGCCTAGGGACAGGGTGTAGATAGAGAAGAGGAGAGGGCCAAGGACAGCCTTGGGGAGCATCAACCAAGAGGGGAAGGGAGGAGGCTTTCTTTATATATATATATATATTCTAGAGCTGCAAGAGCGGCTCTATAGCTAAGGCGGCTGCATTACTGTGTTAAAATCACAAATAGTCTATTCATTATACAATTTGGATGATTTATCCTATCACTGTAACAGATGGTAGGGAGGATCACTTGGGTGAGGGCCAGAATCAGTCCTAACTTCAGGTAAAGTGG
Source organism: Sphenodon punctatus (assembly GCA_003113815.1). Taxonomy (NCBI): domain Eukaryota; kingdom Metazoa; phylum Chordata; class Lepidosauria; order Sphenodontia; family Sphenodontidae; genus Sphenodon; species Sphenodon punctatus. Next base: position 13,812,036 of record QEPC01007512.1, read on the forward strand.
ATGAAAAACAAGCAAGTTACAAGTTTGAATTTTGGAGGCAGAATGACATTTTCTCCCTTGTGCAACTATTCTGTTTGCTCATGAAGACTTAGTTCTCTGAGCAGTATTAAGAAATCTAACAGTGCTTGGAAATTCAAGTTTTTAGCTTTTGAAAATCTGTTGTATCGTTTTGAAGTTCTAATGTTTTGAAACGTCCATTTTGGCGAATGGGGAGAGAGAAAAAGCAGCTTCTGCGCTGTTTCAATTCTGTCTATTGTGTTAGACATGAGGAAATGAGCTTCCATGAAGGCTACTGTTGTATGGATGTAAGTGACACTTATTACATGATATTGTTGCATGGACACGAGTGGTATTTATTGCAGAGCTGGGGCTGATTGCTGGCTGGCTGACTCATTCGCTAACTGCTCCTGTTACCAAGCAAACTTCTCAGCAGGTAAAACTGACAAGGAACACCTACTGTAAGCAATAAAGGCAACAATGCCAATTGGCAGTAATAAGGCTTTTGGAATGCCGGTAACCCGTAATGAGCTGCAAACCAATACAGTGTTACATGCTTAACTGAAACACAGGGAGCTGGGGAGGATCGGAAATGCCAAAGAAGGTGGGGGAGGAGTGGAGGATTAAAAGGGAGGGGGGAATTGAGGAAACTACATAGAGGCAAGGGAAAGATAGGGAAGGTAGCTGGGTGGAATGATGGATAGGAGGCCATTCAGAGCCTCTGAAATTATGGAAGGGGGCTGGGTGTAATGAGAAGTAGGAGAACACTGGGAGCTGCTGGAGTGACAAGCGGCTAGGTGGAATAATGGGTAGCTGTGGTCTTTGGGTGAAAGTAAATGAGACAATAGCCCATGTTAGCACCCACCAGGTGGGTGTTTGCCTGCCCCTCTATTAGATGTTTGCCAGATGTTATCCCGCACACCACCACCCCCCATTCACCCTCCACTCATGGTGTTGTCCAGGGACATCACGGGCCCACCACGTAGGCCAGTGCATGCTGACGTGTGCCCATGTGGCCGTGTCTCGGTTAATTAGGTTGCATCCAGGTCCACCAGCACCATGAAGTCATGCCTAGTGTGCACTCTCAGCTGAGAAACAGCTGCTAGGGAACAGAGTGAGGCAGGGGTGTGCAGAAGGACCTTCTCTAGAAGAGCTGCCACTGCACTACTCTCTCTGTTGGAGAAAGGAACCGAGGAGAGGGGTGAGGCTCCGCCAAAGGATCCATGGGGCTCCTGCACTCCCCTCAGTTCCTTTCTTAAATGGAGATATATAGGGAGGGGGGAAGGTGGAGAGGGAGATTACTTGTTTCTGCTGGAAACGGAGAGATGAGTGTGGGTGCAAATCCTCTGGAGAAGGTCCTTCCTGCATGCCCTGTCTTGCTCTCCTCTCGCCGCTGCCCCTCAGCTGAGAGAGTGCAATTGCTCTCTTCTCTTAGTGCGCTCTCCCATCTAAGCAGCTGTAATGCTGCACCTACTTCTGATGGAAAGGGGTGTGTGTGTGCGGGGGCGGGGTATGGCCAGGCAAGAAGCCTTCTCTGGCTGTGGCCCCCCTTTCCATCAGAGCCAGGGCTAGGGAGAGGGAAAGCACTGAGTGGTGTCACAGGTGGCAGCCACTGCCAACATATGAACTGCAGCCCGGAGGCTGCCTGCTTATTAGCTCTACGCGTTAAAACATGCGAGTGGGGGGCTGTATGGACCAAACACGGACTCCCCCTTTTCCTCCAGTGAAATTGTCAAAGCAGGGGCTAAAAGGGAAACTCTCTGGGAGAAGGGACGGAGTCAGGAGACAGACTGTGTCTGGTTACATGCATTGAGGAATTGGACATGTGTTAGATGGAATTTCTGCAGACATGTAACTGCGAAAGCTTGGAGATGCAAGGGGAAGAGAGCATCAGGCCAGGACAGAGGCTTCAGGGAGTGAAGAAGTGGTGGTGGAGTGCCCAAAGTATGCTGTCTCCCCAATGATTTCTCAAGAGCGACCACGCACTTAACCGTTATGCTGACTGGAAAAGGAGATCTGCTGAGGTGAGAGTTTGGAAAATTGTACAAAGGCACACTAAAAATGTGTGGCAAGAAAGGACATTTTAAAATAAACAGCTATACTGAGTCCAAGGGATGATTTTGGAGAGTCTGGAGCAAGGGGGAGTAGGGAACAAAGCGGAGTTAGTTAGCGCGGAAGCAGGGGAAACTGACTATAAGGAACAGTGTTACCATCAGGTCTCCCACACCCACAATACAGTATAGTACCTCATTGCATGACATAAGAGGGCAAATATTCCCCTGTTCTTAATCACCTGTGCAATGAGCAGATGCACTTGAGCTGCTGCCTGAGAATGGAGGTATAAATGGAGAAATTTGGCCACAGTGAAGACCGAGGTTAAGCCCATAATATTGGGACAAGCAGGACCTTTCTGTCCCCACCTTCAGTGTTGCCCCCAACCTGCCGAGGAAGAGGTTTGGGGCTGAAAGACCAAGGCAAAGAGTAGGTTCATGGACCCTATGTTGTAAGCAACACAATATGAGAGACATAAGTACACTCTGCTTACGTTTCATCAGGCCATCTACTGATGGGAGTCGTGATCTCAGCTGATATTTGATAGAATTTGGAAGCTGTTGCTGTGGCTTACGGTGGAGGAACCAGATTTAAGTTTAAAAATATGGTCATACTGGCAAAAGGTTTAGCAACTGCTGCTATAGTGTCATATGAAATCTGTAGCAAAGTCCCTTTTAATTCTGCCTCAGTTTTTGCTGAGGGCTTTACCTGAACTTTAGGAAGGTTCAAAAGGAGAATTACTCCCAGATGTAAATACACACCATGGCCAAATGGGTTCAGATGAGAGATGTCCCTCCTCATAGAGGATACAAATATTATTATTATTATTATTACAAAAGATTTGTTATCCCGCCCCCTCCTGCCAAAGGCAGGTCAGGGCGATTGTACAATATTAAAAGCATTTAAAAATACATACAACTTAAAACAATAAACCCATCAATTCTGCCCCCCCCCCGTCCCCAACCCTGTCCCATCCTACCCGTCTCTCACCAAACGCCTGGCGGAACAGCCAAGTCTTACACTTACGTCTGAAGGAGGGAAGGCCCTGGGACAAACGGACCTCTGCCGGGAGGAAGTTCCACAACTGAGGTGCGGCGACCGAGAACGCCCTCTCCAATGTGGCCCCCTGCCGAACATGGAGGACCTCCAAAAGTGCGCCCCCGGCCGACCACAACGGCCATTCCAGAACCCGGGAGTGAGGCAGTCCTGCAGGTAGGTGGGGCCCAGGCTGTGTAGGGATTCAAAGGTCAACACCAACACCTTGAATCGGGCCCAGTAGGCAACCAGCAACCAGTGCAGAGAACAGAGCACCGGTGTTTTGTGCTCTCGGCGGCCCGTTCCTGTCAGGAGACGGGCCGCCACGTTCTGCATCAGTTGCAGCCTCCGGACCGTCACCTTGGATAGCCCCACGTAGGGTGCGTTACAGTAATCAAGCCTCGAGGTGATGAAGGCATGGATGATGCCTTCCTCGCCGCCTTTCCTGACACCTGTTATAACTTTCCTCTCAGTATTTACTGTCTGCCCTCCCCACAGACTCCTGCCTTACTGCAACCAAGCCAAGCANGCTCTTCCCTCCCCCTCTCCAGGTAATAACACCCAGGGTGGGGCCCTTTGGGCGACACCTAAAGGGTGTCGGCCATTGACTGGGGCCGTTGACTGGGCCAGGGCGCCCAGGGGCCCCTCTGCTCGACAGACACCACATTTATTATCATGCAGCCCATCTTTGTTGCTTTTGCTGCTGCTCCCCCGCCGATACCATTATATTTGTTCTAGATTTGTACAAATATACAAGGGGGGTTAACACAAGAGAAGGGGACGATTTCTTCAAACTAAAGGTGGTCACATGGGGGCATGAACTAATGGATATTTATTTAATTCAATTTATTTCCTGCCCCCTCCTGCACAGCAGCTCAGGGCAGCTCACAATATCTTAAAAACTATATACGACACTAAAAAACAACAAGAAAACCCACAACGTATAAAACAAACAAACAAAGATCCGCACCACACCCCCCCCCACACCCATCACTTGTCTCCTTCACCAAAAGCCTGGCGGAAAAGCCAGGTCTTACATTGTCTTCGGAAGGAGCGGAGGTCCAGGAACAGGTGGACTCCCGTTGGGAGGGCGTGCCACAACTGCGGTGCGGCCACCAGCAATGCCCTCCTCATTGTCACCACCCGGGATACCCAGGGGACTGTCTCTTATACACATCTAGATGTGTATAAGAGACAGCAGTTATGTAACTCCCTCCCTATGGAGGTTCATCTGAGTCTTGAGCCGGCTCATCTTCTGGAGGCAATGTAAGAACTATTTATTTGCCCAGACATATAGAAGGTGGGGATAGGATCTGGGGAGTTGCTTTTAAGGGCATTTTATATTTTTCTACAGTTCATTTTATATCGATTTTATGTTGTTATCCACTCTGAGCCTTCAGGGAAGGACAGGTTAGAAATCCAAATAAATAAATAATAGCCTTTCCTGTTACAGTAGAAACCTCTTGCTCTGGACACCACATTGACTTTTTGGTCTGGATTAGTGTCAAGATACAAGGGGTCTGGGTGCTATTGGCACTGGAACACCGTGTGTTTGAGAGTTGCTGGGAACATAATACATGTTCCAAATAAGGAAGGATTGTGGGTTAAAAGGTCCAGGGAATGGAGTTTCTATAGAGAGAGGGTGTTTGCTGTGTTAGCTGCAAATATAAGACACGTGTAAACATGTAATATGTAAATAATTCAAGTCTCCTGTTTAATACTCGCCTGCTGTGATTCTGACATAGTATTCAGTGCCTTCGATATACAGTTTTCCTACCAATCCTTCTGTAAACATTTGCGCTCACACGGTTCTTAATGTGCATTTACTGCTATCTGCTGATTCTTAGATTGTAACGCCGTCAGTGGTTTCTAACCTTATTGTTCATAAATGTCAAAACCTATTTTTCCCCCTAATGCCTTCCTCCCATTGTCATTGCTTTCCTATATACCTCTGTCCTAATTTGCTCAGTCGAGAGTTATAACTTGTTACAAGTCTGAGGAAGGGCTCTGTGTGGCCCGAAAGTTTGCATAATCTCACCAATAGAAATTGGTCCAATCAAAGAGATCATCTGAACTACTCTCTCTCTCTCTGCTGTACATGTACCTCAGGGCCTGTACATGTACCTTTGCTGTTCAGGTCTCTTTTCTATTGTAGCCTCTACACTCCACTTCTTCTTTGCACCACGAATGAGTAGAGAACATTGTTCCAGGGTGTACTTTAAAACTCAAAGGAAACATAAAAACTCCTGAAGGTGCCTCTAAGGGATAATCTCTCACTCATTTCTATGGGGTTCTTCTAGGTTATGCCTCTGAAAACCAATGCCAGTTGATAGTGTTTTCTCTCCCGAGTGCATGTTTTCACTGATCACTTCAATTATTTTGCCTTCCTCTGCAATTTGCTCTCCTAGTTTGCTCTACAATAGGCCTGCTATTCCCACAGGTCTTTTAATCTAATAATAATAAAATAATAATAATAATAATACTGTTTCCCCCCCTTTCCTTGGAGCCACCTGAGTGCACCTGATAGTTTCCTTTGCATTCCTAATAATAGATTTATACATGATTCGGGAGGATGTTTTGACATCTTTGTCTTTTACCTCCCAAAGTAGTAGTGCTGGCTTTGTTCCCATTGTTACCAATGATACCACCCCCCCCACACCCTCCCGTTGGTGTCACTGGGAGTAGTGGAGTGACTTTGAGCATCCAAACCACCCAAACTGTTATTCCAAGCCTCTATGAGGTATCCTATCTGGGACAGGCGTGGACTTAGACTTTGTGGGTACATCTGTTGCCCGGAGTTTCCCTAGGAAGAGCCGACAGGGAACTTGTTTATGGGTTAAAGTTTCCTTTGGAAAAGACTAATATGACACTGGTAACATTGCTGAAGCAGTAAGGACAGAAGATTGGCATACTTGTGTTTCTCTCAAGGGTAGGGCTGAAATTCCATCTTGTCTCCCCTCCTATTCAATGTGTATATGAGGCCGCTGGGTGAGGTCATTCGGAGGTTTGGTGCAGGGGCGGCTGGTGGGTTTTGAGGTTGGAGGGGCAGTAAGGCTGGTGGCTCTGCTGCTGGCAGGTAACGGTGGGCGGAGCCAGGGCAACGGTAGGTGGCATAACCCAGCAGCAAGGAGTTCCAAGGGTTAATGTTGGATGGACATTACATTATTTAATCAAGCAATTTCAGTTAGGTTAGGCAGGTTATAATCACCTCCTCTGCCAGGTTTGGAATTTCAAGGCCCATGAATCCCCAGACTCACAGGTACAT